>CM052203.1:4087971-4111840 GCA_028455805.1 Lasioglossum figueresi | reverse complement strand
TTTTTTTGGCTTCGAATATTGGGAATCCCTGCTCTGATTTCGACACTGAGGAAACAAGATTTTACTATTTGGTAGGCGGGGAGCATTGTTTTTGTGGGCGGGGCTTCGCTGCTCCCGATTTTCATCGGGCATCAAATTCTGGCTGTGAAAGTTGACAACCTGTACTCTCATGTGCTAACACTGACTCTTTCTAAGGAAATTAGGTTCTCTATTTGGTAGGCGGGCAGGATTGTTTAAATGGGCGGGACTTCGCTGCTCTTGATCCCGATATGGCAACCCTTTTCTAGACATTAAATTCTGCCTTTGGAAACCGTGATTCTTTACTCTGATTGTACCCTTTTTAAGAAAACGAGGCTATGAGAGTGTGATTTTCTTTTTGATGAATGAGGCGTGTTATTTCAGTGGACGGGGCTTCGCCTGTTTCTACTTTAAAGTTCGATGTCGAGTTTTCCCAAAGCCTGTCGCCGTAAATCCACCCCCGGAACATCAGAATAAGGATCGTTTGACCAGATTTACGTGTACCGGCTTTCGCCGGGCCGTTTCACGAGCGAATTAATAAAAAGAACAAACAGCCCCGGATTCCCCGAGTGTCTGGATACTTACGGGGTGTGTGCACAGGGTGTATTCCTTTCAAGACGTGGTCGGGATCGAGGGGTTGGTTGCGGCGCAGGAGGGGTGGTAGTCCCACGCGTTCGCCGGAGGATTTATCGCATCGGCACTCTTCCGGCATCGGAGGTGCGCTCTCTTGGAGTGTCCCTTCCGTAATCCGGCTCCGCGCGAGCTCGACCTTTCGGGCCGGGCAAGAGTCGACTCCTTAATTAATGGATGGAAGTAATTAAGAAGCGGGGAATCTCCCGCGGGTAGTCTCGTGTCCCTCGGAGCGTACGTGCCTGCGTTGCTCGTTCCGCGCGGCGCGCACATTTGCGTCCCTCTCCCTCCGAAACTTTTAACCTGCCCCCTTGGCGGCTCTCTTCCCGATGAACTCGAGGAACAACTACCTAGCCTCCGACTTCGATGATTTTTGGATACGTTATCGAATTTTATCGAAATTTCTTCTGGGTGGGCGGACCCTGTGGGAGGGTCTTTAACCTCTCCTCACCACTAAACGGCTCTCTTGAAGATCAACTAGAGGAACAGCTACCTAACCTCCGACTTCGATGATTTTTGGATACGTTATCGAGATTCATCGAAATTTCTTCTGGGTGGGCGGACCCTGTAGGAGGGGCTTTAACCACCCCTTCCCACTTAGCGGCTCTCTTGCCGATCAACTCGAGGAAGAGCTACCTAGGCACCGACTTCGATGATTTTTGGATACGTTATCGAGATTCACCGAAATTTATTCTGGGTGGGCGGACCCTGTGGGAGGGGCGTTAACCTCCCCTTCCCTCTTAGCGGCTCCCCACTCGATGAACTTGCAGAACAGTTTCCACTTCACTGAATTTCGATAACTTATCCAAAAATCATCGAAGTCGCAGGGTATGTACGTAGCTTGCAAGCCTCCCTTTTTCTGGGTGGGCGGTCCCTTAGGGAGGGTTTTAAGGGACAGGAAAATATTCAAAGAGAGCCCCGGCGTGGTCGAGTGGCTGAGTTTAGGTAAACGAATAATCGAGTGTGGAGAGAGGCATGGGGTTCGAGCCGAACCGAACTGAACCGGGAATTTATCAAACGCCGAGGAGCCCGGCGAGAAGGTAGAGGCTAGAGACACACGAAGGGTTTTTGTCTGGAGGCCCCGGAACGTCTCGGCACGGTTCGCGCCAAGCCGGACGGAGGACGAGGATCGAGGAGAACGTTACACGAAGGAGGACACGGGCGGCAGCCGGAGCCTCGGCAAACGGAATGCCGTAAATCTCATGTAAATTCGGGCCGCCGCTTGATTTGCAAGCACAATGCCAGACAATTGTACGGTCTACCATCGAGCGGCCGGATGCGGAGTCTGCGAGTTTCTCCGGTCTCCCTGGTTAACTTCTCCCGTAGACCGTCCTCCTGTTCTCTATCGCTCTATCTCTCTCTATCTCACTATCTCTGTCTCTCTTTCTTCCTCGTTGCCTTGTCCCTCGGTCTACCGATACTCCGTTCTGTTCCGTTCCTCCGCCTCGCCTCCTACGAGAACACGTGTCTGAACGCTTTAACGATCCTCCTCGCTAGTCCTCTCTGTGTGCTCTTTCTTTCTGCTCTCCTTGTTTGTTGAACTGCAAAGTGTCAACTCAAACTCCAATTTTTGTAAACTATTGCCGACCGGGCGGAGTTTTATTTCCTGTTGCTATAACTTCCCGGAATACACTTACTGAACTTTTGCCTCGCTGTTGCTCGCAGCCTCTGTGCATCGCGGATTTTGGATCTTCCAGCGTTTTCTAAACGAGATCGTTGTCTGCCGTGCGGATCATTATCCTTCGTTGTGTATTCTACCTCTGCTTAGAGCTCGTTTGCCCCTCAGGGCAAATATCACGCTCCTGAGGGCACAGTTCTGACCCGTGGGTAATCATTAAAGACTGGAATATGACAATTTATTTTACTTCGTATAGTTCCTAATAGGAGAGCACTGTTCTGCCTCCCAGAGGCATAGTTCTGACCCTGATATTCATTAAATCTTAAAGCCCGTGTCCATTTACGCCATTGTCATCTTGACAATTACAGTTTTAGAGCATGCAAAGTTAAAAGTACTTTATTGAGCATTGTACTCGAGAGCAACGAAGCCACGCCCTCTCAATGCACTCTATTAAAAATGGTTAACCTCCTCTTCCCAGGGCAGGTCAGGATGAAGAGTTATGGTCTTCGAATTTTGATAAGTATAGAATCTAGGTCGACCATAAGACAGATCACCCCATGGGGCACTGTTTCGGGGCCATTAAGAGCAGCGAAGCCACGCCTACTAAGAGCACTCCACCTCCTCTATAATTGATGTAGACAATTCGTTCTTGCGCATAAAAATTTACAATCTAGTACGCAACTGTACTATGGGAAATCTGTTTTCGAGGAAGAATTACAGAAGAACGCTCAACAACAATATCGACAGAAACGCATGCAACCCGTGGCAATCTGACCGCGAACGTACCATCATAGAATCCCAGTTCCCAAGCATATCAGAGGAAGTTATACTTTTCCCGAAATTTCGAGGCAGGATTATTCGGAGGCAGCCTCAGAAACAATTTCCGTTGACCGATCCTCGGTTCGAAAACAATGGCTATTGTTTTATTGGCGAAGGTCTCGTAGCGCCGGTATATTTCATATTTTTTCCCTGGTGAAGGTACAAGTTTCGAAGCACAAACGGGACGATACACATCGCCGTTCGAAAGTTTATCAATCGATACACGCTTGACGCGCAAACTTGGTAACAACGAAGGTTATCGGCAACGGCAGGGACAGCACTAAAAGCCGGAGGAGGTTATTTTCTTTTATTCGTTCAGGGTATAAATTTCTTCGTATCTCGCCGTTGACGTCGGTCCCGTCGATTACGGGTCCCGTTCTCCGCGAGGTGACACGTCTGTTCCGCGGAATTACTCGCGTGAAAGCGGCTCCCCGAGCAGAGCACGCTCGCGTCCTCGCGATCCCGCGCCCCCGAGAGACGCACGAACCGGCTCGCGCAGTTAAATTAGGTGAAATAGCTCCCCAGACGTCTCTTCGTTAGACTTCTCCGGCCGTTATCCGACGGCGTGATACGCGAACTAAACTTCGCTCTCCGACCTCTTCAAAGCTCCTGCTCGTCCGAGCCGAAATCACTCCATAAGCCTAATCCACAGGCATCTACTCCATTTTGCTTTTTCATTCAATACTTTCTTGCTCTACGATGCCGGTGGTCGTCGCGCCTATCAACTGCAGAATAACTATTCTCACAGTTTCTCTTATCCACCTCTTATAATTGTTATAAATTCTTGTAACAATTAGGACTTAACACTGAACCTACAAAATTGACTGATGTGTATACCTAGTACTTATTATAAAAATAACAAGATTAAATTTATTTATATTTTGTACGATTTTTACTATAATATATATTGGAGTCAAAAATATATTCAATAAATTCCCTTGAGGAATTGTAGAACAATAACTGTAGAAAAACTGAAGAATAACTATTCTCATAGTTGTTCTTATCCACCTCTTATAATTATTATAAATTCTTGTAACCAATAGATCTTAACACTGAACCTACAAAATTGACTGATGTGTATACCTAGTACTTATTATAAAAATAACAAGATTGAATTTATTTATATTTTGTACGATTTTTACTATAATATATATTGGAGTCAAAAATATATTCAATAAATTCCCTTGAGGAATTGTAGAATAATAACTGTAGAAAAACTGAAGAATAACTATTCTCACAGTTTCTCTTATCCACCTCTTATAATTATTATAAATTCTTGTAACAAATGGGTCTTAACACTAAACCTACCGACCATCAAAAGTAACTAATGTGGATACCTAGTACTTATTATAAAAATAACAAGATTTTTATTTATATTTTTCCTTCTAAATTCCCTTAAATCTTTTTTACAGATTCCCATGGGAACAAAAAATAATCTAAAATGGGTCATTTGAACCCTCGTGATAGGTTTAGTGTCAAGAATAGTTAGAATTCCAATATATTATTTTTAGCCCGTTAAGGTAATCAAACTGGTGCAGACATTTTTTGTTTCACACAAAGTTCAAAGTGTCTACCACCCCTTCGACAGGGGTGGCTGGATCAATGTGGATTCGGAGCGTCACCTTCATTTAATCTTAAAAGAAATTGATGAACGAAAACTGCTGTCTGGAGCAGCATCAATTTTACAGACGCAGTGATGCTGTACAAGGGTTGAAACACGATTACAATGGTTGGTGGTCGAGTGCACGTGTCCTTGGAGAATCAATTAACGAGATCTCGGTTGATCATATTCAGGAAGGATCCACGGAGTACCATTTCCTCGCGTCCCGTCAGCTGTAATAATTATCCCGGCCGGTGTATTTAGTGGAGTAATTATAGAAAGTTCGGGGGGTGGGCGAATTCGCGAAATTTTTCGCGGAACTTGTTACTCGTGGAATCGGAGCACCGATTGGAGAAGTTTCATCCGAAGGGAAAGCGTTCTCTAATTGCATCGAGGGAGAGAAGACGACTCTGGGTGGCGCTTGCCGCCCCTCCGCCCCTCCCCGTGACTCGCGCGTTTGACTCGCTCTCTTTGAGCTCCGAAGATTCTCCCCCCAGCTACGTTGGTACGGATTCCCGGGGGGAAATCGAGCTCGAACTTTGGATACTTTGGATACCCAGGGCTCGGGGCTAAGTTCCGACGGTCGGTGGGAATTTTTACGCGACGAAAGGGGCCCCGCGAACGCCCCGGGACAGGGGCGGCCCGTGGGGGCAGAGAAATCGCTCCGTTCGGTCCCGATCGAGTATGCAGGCGTCGCGGAAACTTTTCCAATCGAGCGGAAACTTTGTTCTCGTAATTAAAGCCGCGCGAATACTTAATGGACTCGTGCCGGCTGATCGATCGCGTGCCCCGCCCCCGCAACCCATCCACTCTGTTGACCTTAGTCCCGCCGAAAAGCCGCGGTGCCCCTCTGTCAAGGCCGAAGCCTGCTACAGCGATCTCACGCCTAATCGGTCGTCATCTACCAAATCCGCAGTCCAATTATTTTAAATGAGAATATAAATAGAAATGTAATTCCACCCTTAACAGTCTTGATACATGGAAAATAGCAGGACAATGATCATTAACCCGTAGCACTAAAAATTGCTGTACCATTATTCAAAATATTGTTTACATTACTAAATATGTCGGTATCTAATCAATTACTAAAGATTTAAGTATTGTGCGAGGTGTTATATCAATTCCACATCTACCAAATTTAAACAATCATAGAGAATGGAAATATTCTAGGTCAGAAGAAACGTTTGATTTTCGAGTTAAAATAGCTCCGAGTGCAAAGGGTTAATTTCTCTGATGATTTTAAATTGGTCTGCTCATTCTTGTTTATAAAATATATTTCATGGTTCATTTTGTAACAGATCATTTAACAGCAATGGAGTCAAAAGATTTTCGAGCTTCCCTCCGGTACCTCGAACTGAGTCCTTTCGTTTTATACACAAAATATATTCCTTCGAATTTATTTGAACTTTAATATAAAAAATTTGAAATACGTCGTTTCGGCGGGTTCAATAGTCCTAGCGTGACAGTGCACAGCTGTAAAATGTTTGTATGGATTTATAAATAATCGATGCGGAATGTTTTAAACATTATCCCTTCGGCATTGGAAAGATTTCTGTGAAACAATGAAATAACTGGAAATGTAAATATTACTTTTTTAAATATGTTTTGAGCAGAAGATTTTTTAATAGGATTTTCAAAAGTAACTTTGGAGAGCTGAACGTGGATACATTTTGACCCAATCTCGTGGCGATTAATTTCAATAGGAGTTTGTTCGAGTCTCTTTAAATCGTTGAAAATATGTTTTAAAAGATCGATGAACATCCAATATGGAGTCATCGATCGATAAACACCATCCCCAAAGCAATTGACATTACGGCAGCACGACCTCGCGCCGCGAGCTAAACCAAACAGCGTCTCCAAACAAGCATCAACTGTAAAAGCCAGTTGAACCGGAATAAAACATTTGCCCGCAAAATATACAACAAACAGCGTTTCACAGCAGTCGATTTCCCGGAGAAGGTTGATCAGGCTAAAATTACCATTAGCAAGATAGGCGTCGTCGGTTAACGAGCTTCGTGATCGAATAAACAAATAAACAAGGGAGCTCGTTTCGGCTGGCTCCATTTCCGTGGGGGATCCTTCCGCAGTCAGCTTACTGGAAAAAGCTGAGTCGGACGATCGCCGATATTGCGTTTGGAGCGGCGCCTATCTCGCGAACACAGAGAGAGTGGGCATCTGGATCATGGATCTCGAGTGGATCACTGACCGGCAGCGTTATCATCCTTGATAAGATCGTGGTGTTGAATTTGCCCGTGCAATTTCCTCTTCAGGGGACACAAATCAGGGTGAAAATGCAGAACTGCACGCTTCGATGATTTCTGGATACGATATCAATCTCAAGAAGTCGAATTTTTCTTATGCAGAATAGAAATTTCTTTCTTCTTTTAATTACATCATTAACAAATATTTATCCTAAATGAATACAATCCGCAGTTATCTTTGTTCCTGTAGCCGACAACAGGAATAAAGTTGCCCCCTCTCTGTCATTACCGAAATAGCCACGTGACATCGTCGTAGGGTAGAGTGGGAGGCAAGAATTCGCTGGTGCCAATAGCTTTTCGTTTGCAGAAAAAATAAGTTGTTGGAATTACAGTAAAGTCGCGTCTACTGTCCGACAGCCTGTGTTCTGCACGGACAGTGATCGCATACCGATATTATATTAGGTCTACCGGAAAGTTCTTTCCGTTTCTATCACAACAAGTCTCGACGCGTAAGTACATGTTTATTTGGCGCATGTGTGCCTCTCTATTTTTATCACTTAACGTATACGTACCGACGTAGCAAATTAACTAAAATAAAGTTGATTCACGTTAGTCTTATGTGTGAAGCGATAGCGTACCCATGGCTACCGATAAAGTTCATTTACGCCACTATTTAAGAAGATATAAAACGAGCACTGGTTCAATTTTTCGCATCGAAAGATAAAACATTTTTCGAAAATGGGATATACAAATTGCCCTCGCGCTGGCAAGAAATCATTAATAATAATGGCAATTACATTATTCAATAAAGTTTATTGACGGTAATAAAAATTTGTATTTTGTTTTATACCAAAAACGGACAGAACTTTCCGGTAGACCTAATATTTTTATGACTGTGTCTACCGCGCCGATAGCGCCGAAAGTTCAAAAGAAAGCCGAACGTAGAAAAGGACAGCATAACAGTGGAGGGGATAGGCACTGGACAGTGATCGCGTACACGATCGCGGACAGTAAACGCGAGTTAACTGTATCGACTTATACAAGGTGTCCAAAAATCGTTGAGGGTGGGTACCCGTTCTGCAGTTTCGAGCAAATCAGTTTCCGGGCGGGGGTGGGGTCTGTATCGTTGATAGAGCGACGTCCGCGTGGATGTGAGCTCGGTGGCCTCGTAATCCTTTTGTAAGACGGTCGTGAGGTCGGCGAGTAACGTTTATCGCGATAAATAAAGCCAGCTCTGTCCCGAGCGGGTAGCGGGTAGCTCTCGCGTTCGGTCGTTAGGGGTATTCGAGGGTGTATCGTTAACGGTGGGAGCCGCGGAAGCAAGAAGGAGGAGGACTCGTAAAAGCTCTTTGAGGTCGCGCCCGATAGTACGCGCGGCGGCTAAGTGCTCGCCAAGGCCCCGAAGATTCGGCTCGTCGGCTTAATAAGCTCCCGAAACGCCGTGGAAATTTGTTGCCCCCCGTGCGATCTATACACAGGCCCCCGTGGTGCTTGCTCGCCGAGCGACTAATCCGGATCCGCACACCCCCCTAGACGGGAATTCCCACGCGGGGGATGCTCCGTTGCGGTTCCATCGCCGCGGAGCAACTCGCAAACCGAGGATCCAAGAGATTCCCATCGAGCCCCCAATACCCCCACCCTCCCACGAACCTAACTGATCGGCACCAGAACTTTCACATCATCGTGTCCTAGCCTACACCGAGGGCTCCGTTTTTCGGATTAACCCCCGGGAAATTGGCTATCGCCTACAACAGGCGTCATCCTCTTCATCTCGACGAGGGTGAAGCACCTAACTTTGATTACCTAGATTAAAAAATTATTTTTGCAACAATCGATGCAGATTTCTATACTCTAGGAAAATGGTAATCTAACCCATGCAAGCTGAAAACGATTAGTTTAGCAGATATTTTGTTATCACGTATTCAAACGTCGTCTGACGAAACATTAAAAAATTTGTTTGGTATCCGAACCCTCCTCTTTACAAAGACCTCGTAACAATTTGCTGCAGGATTTTTTCAAATAATTTTATGACATAGAAATGGGACACATTCGATCGTGCACAGTTCTCACGCTGCATGTACATTCTTGTAAAATTGGTGCACCGTTTATTGAAAATTCAGTAAAACGATGGAAAAACCTGTGTACCGAATTCCAAAGGGTTGTTGTTAAGAGAATCCTTCAATTCCCAACGTTCAATATTCAATAGTCGATACTCAATTTCAATTGTCAATATTCAATCAATTGTTTGCACACGGAGAAAGTTGATTTTGCTCGTTGGGTTTTCCTGATAGCATTCGTCCCGCTGTTGGGAGAGCGGAATCATACTAATTTGTTCGCCGGGGGACTTCGTTCGACGTACTTGATCTTGACCCGAAAGCCAACCTATACGCTAAATTTTCGCGATCTTCGCAACTTTTTTGGAAAATTTTACTTCCATTTCCATCGACTCTTGCCACTGCTCGGGTCAAAGGGAAACTTAACTTTGTCGAATCGAGGTTTCTCAAATATTAATGTTGCTCGTTTCGGATCAATATTTATTTCGATGGACCTCTTCATACTGAAATACTTTGTGCAGAAGCTACCTCGCTGCTTTCTATTGACGACTCCTTGTGTCCTGAAAGAGAGAACTCTCGGGACCATTTTGATCAGATTTATATGCGAAATTTCTAAAGTATTGAAACTGTACACTGATTCGCATATTTTCATTGCTCGCGACAGGGTTGGGATAATTATTAACTATTTAAACTAGCAAACTACACTCTTCTTTTTTTTTTTAATTTATACGGCGGTGGGGAAAATGCAATTACGCACGCAATGTGGGACTCGCCTGAGCCCTACCCGCTAAAAACCCCACCGCAGGGGACTTGCAACCCGCTCGAGTTCGGCTCGGTGTGAAATGCACGCAGGGTCCTCTTACGCGCATTTACGCCTGCGTCGCATTTACGACGTTTCATCACCGAAAACAAACTGCCACTCGAGGGCTTACTCATTTCCGGTACATCCTGGTTATACAAATAAGCACATTCTCCAATCGGGACCAGTGTCGTAAGATGAAGGGAGGGGACGCGAATCGAGGGGAAACGTTACCCCCTCTCTGCGTAAAGAACGCCAGGTAATTCTCTGTTTGTATCATGTTTATATGCGTTCAGATTTCCTTTCTCGAATATACAGGGAGTCTCGAAATTCCTTCAACATCCGGAAATGGGAGGTTCCTGAGATCATTTGAAACAACATTTTTCTTTGCAAAAATGGCGACCGCGGCTTTGTTTAGAAGTTATTAAGGAAAAACATGGACCAATCCGAGCGCGACTATAGCGGATTGATTTTGGCTCGGCCAACGGCGACGCCACGCTAAGCGGGACCTGTCGCCGAGTCGGACTCCGTTCGCTGTAGCCACGCTCTGATTGGTCCGTGGTTTTCGTTAATAAACCCTTAACACATTATCGACCGGTTATCGTTGCATCATTTTGAAAAATCTATGGTACATGGCTAAACACTTTTTTATGGAACCTTCGATAGCAACAGCAATTTTCATTGTAAACTAAGAAGTCACCCTCAATAACGTCATCTAATAGATTCATTTAAGACTGCAATGTAAAAGAAAATTCCTATGGTTTCTTTTGGTACAGCACAATTATTGAGAATCCTATTAATAGGCTTTCGGTAGGTAAAGTGTTAAGGACTGCGTCTTCTAGACAAACGACACTAAAGACGGGGTTTCTTAATAGTCAAAATCGCTAGATGAAAGATCGATCTAGGGGACTATTTGCCTCAAAAGTCCTACTTTTACGATTACGACGCGTAATTCTCATTATTCGGCATTATGTCGCGGAACCGCGAGAAGCAATGAACAGGCGACGGTGCTGCCGCTTATCGTGGCTGTCGATATGCTGCTGAATAATGAGAATTACGCGTCGTAAACGTAAAAGTAGGACTTTTGAGGATTTGCGAATGTTAGAGGAGAAGGTGGTATAATATACTCCCTCACTTTTGTATTCCCTCTTAAAATTTGATTCACAACTAGACTGCGAATTTTATGGATTTATGGATTGCAAGGGTCCAGGATTCCAACCTGATTTCTCAATAATGCAAAGACGGGGTTTCTTAGTAGTCAAAATCGCTTGATGAAAGATTAATCTAGAGGGCTATTTGCCTCAAAAGTCCTACTTTTACGATTACGACGCGTAATTCTCATTATTCGGCATTATGTCGCGGAACCGCGAGAAGCAATGAACAGGCGACGGTGCTGCCGCCTATCGTGGCTGACGATACGCCTAGCAGAGTAAGTTACACAGAATAAAATGACTTTAAAAAGACTGTACCAAACATGGATGTCATTCATCCACTCTTGAAATCAGAATAAAACTTGAACAGAATAAATTACACAGAATAGACTGACTTTAAGAAACCTGTACCATACGTGAACGTAATTCAACCCTTCCTTAAATCTGAATAAAAATTGAATGGAATAAAAAAGATTTTAAGAAGACTACCAAATATGGACGCCATTCATCCCCTCTTTGAATCAGAATAAAACTTGAACAGAAAATAAAGTACACAGAATAGGATGACTTTAAGAAACCTGTACCAAACATGGACGTCATTCATCCCTTCCTTAAATCTGAATAAAAATTGAAAGGAATAAAACAGATTTTAAGAAGACTGTACCAAACATGGACATCATTCACCCCTTCCTTAAATCTGAATAAAAATTGAACAGAGTAAGTTACACAGAATAAAATGACTTTAAAAAGACTGTATCAAACGTGGACGTCATTCATCCCCTCTTTAAATCAGAATAAATCTTGAACAGAATAAATTACACAGAATAGACTGTCTTTTAAGAAACCTGTACCAAATATGGACGTCGTTCATCCCTTCCTTAACAAAGCCGCGGATGCCATTTTTACAAAGGAAAACGTCGCTTCAAATGATCTCAGGAACCTTTCATTTCCGAATATTGAAGGTATTTTGAGACACCCTGTATTTAAGGGGATACTTTGTTAGCAACGTTGGTCGATTAATATGATTGTTCGGGTCAGCCGTGGATAATCATCGGATTCGGTTGGAAACCGATTCCTTTCACGGACGCTTGTCATCGGAATGTTTCTGTATCTGCGTCGACGCGAGGTGCCACACAAAGCACAATTAAATTCAATCTCGTTTCTCGCGTCCATTCGAACGCATTAAATTAACCGCGGAAAATGAACCCCCCGGCCTTGCGTTTAAACTCCCCGGGGCTCTTTGTGAATTACAAGAAAATTTTATTTCCGAGAATGATCTGTCGCGGTCCATTCATCATAACCGGCTCGCCGGCATTTATAGCGTGATAATTTTGTTGCGACAGTTCGAGGAAGATCGAGTGCCCCTGGGACAAAGAGCTCCTTTAACTGTCCGACTAAAGAGACGAGAAACGGAATCCGGTGATTTTTACCGCATAATGCACGTATTTATGAAGCTCGGTCTCCGGCGACGCAAACAATAACAATCTACCCATTTTACGCACAGATTTATAATTTATGCGCGGGGCCGTTCGCGATATGCTAATTACTATTGAGAGGGCGCCTCGGACTCCATTTTTATGTACGTTAACGATCCTCTGAATGAAAATAATCGGAGTTAATAAATGAATGCGTTTCGATCCGCCGTTGGAGGTTCTTGAACTTCCCGGGTTCGATTTCGCCCGTTAAATTACAGAAACTAAAAAGATGTTACAGAGGGTGTCCCGAAAATGTATTTAAACTTTTAAAACTTTCCCCTTGTCGAAAATGTTCTCCGTGGCTCCGTTGAGGAGTTATTCACGAAAAACACGGACCGATCCGATTACAGTGGGCGGAGTCCGAGGCGGAGCCTGTCCGTCGTAGACGCGCAGATTGGCCCGTGTTTTTCGTTAATTACTTGGCAACGAAGCCTCGGAGAACATTTCCGCGAAGGAAAAAGTTCCTTCGAATGACCTCGGACGTACATTTTCCGGACACCCTGTATATCTCCTCGCAATGTATTCCACGGGGAATTAAAAAGGTACATACATTATGCATTTCATTTAAAAATGATCAATCATAATGCGGAGAACATTTAGAGCGCTCGAGTATACCGTTGAATTATTCGACCGTTTGTGTGCGGTTTGAAATGTCAGTCTTGAATTTCTCTATCCCCATGAATGGTTTAAACGTTCGATTGTATAAAACAGTAACTTGAGTGGTTCAAATTTGGCTGGCCCGGATGCAATGGAAAATCCTGTTAATATTTGACCGGCCGAGGTAATTACGGTACGCAGAGCAGTCGACACTAGGCTTCCGCTCCCGATCGGGATTACCGCGACGGTTTCCGTGCGAGTCGAGGATTCCTCACTTTGATACAGCATTCTGTTTTGTCTCGCGCCGCTTCCTCGCAACATCGAGATCTCGTTGAATGCTCAGGGGAGCGGCGGCGGTGGCACTCGGTGGAAGACGCACTCGAAACGAGTCACCGGCAGCTGCGCCTCTTCCGTCTATCAAACCGATACTCGACTTCTTCCCTCCTCGACGAGGAGCGTCGTCGTCGCGACGCGATCTCTGTGTCCCGGTTGAAATTGTCGTGAGACGTACACGTAGTCCAGGATCTAGACTCTAGGATTTCGATTCCCAGACCGATTTCTCGGACCCCCGAGATCGCTATCGGCACCGGTAAGGGCAATCGCGACGTCCGGTAGCCTCCCACGCGTACCGGCCCCTAGTCTGATCTTTTTCCCGGGCTGGAAACCCGGAGAGAAACGCTTTTATTGCGAGGTGCTCGTACGGGCCGTGCGAACGGAAGCCGACGTCACGGCTCGTCGAGTCGCCGTCGAGCTCCGCTTCGACCGTTGGAACGATCCTCCGCTTTAAGACTTACGTGTTCCACCTGCGGGAACGAGATGGGGGGCCCTCCGGGGCCTTAACCTGCCACTTCGTCTCGGATTGGTCGGAGTCAACCCTTTAACCTTTCACGGAACGAGCTCCCCATCTTTTACTTCGGCTTCTACTCCATTGCAAGTGGTATACCGATATCCCTGCCAGAGTCGTCGCGTCAGGGGAATTAATGTGAATTGAGGGGAAAAACTTTGCCCCCTCTTTGCCAGTCACGTGACGTTGTAATTCGTGCACGACGGCCCATGGCGGAAGCGTGGGGGAAGGTAGAGTGGAGAGACAAGTCTTAATCTGGTCACTCTGAGTCCCAGCGTCTCAGGCAGGACCCGCTAGATGATGTGAAAAGAACAGGCGTGGATTTAGTCTGAAGCCGTCTTCTTGAGGCTTTAATGCGGACAGCAGGTCCCTGGAGAAGATTTAGTTTGGGCAAGTAAACACGGCTGAGGTGTGTTTACGGTACGCCGGGGTTTATCTTCACACTTAACAAAAGAACAAAAAAGGCAGGACCCGCTAGATGGCTCAACCAACGGTCCTCTAGCGGGCCTAGCACGAAACTCTTAACTCGGACTCAGTACAATGTATTGGGGAAATATTAGGTTAAGGGTGCCCAGGAGCGAACATATACCACCATCGGCGTAAAGGTGAACTAAGAAACAAAGATAGAGAGGCAGATATGTTTCTCGCAGGAGAGACAAAGACAGAGAATACGAAACAGCTTGTTTCTTCGATGACTTTACGCCCATTTTCTGAAACGAAGAAGCAATATTTTTCTATGCTCTTTGCGTTGAAGTATTCTTCGTATTATTTCGGAGGGGCTCTCGGAGCCCTTTTTTGAAAAAAGTGTACTGAACAAAATTTATTCTACAAAAACGTGCGCTATCGTAACTTCATTGTTTATAAAGTTTCAAGAGACAAATTGCAAAAAAGAGCTCTGAGAGCCCCTCCGAAATAATACGAAGAATATTTCAACAAAAATAAAAAATATTGCTTCTTCGCTTCAGGAAATGGGAGTAAAGTCATCGAAGAAACAAGCTGTTTCTTTGTCTCTCCTGCGAGAAACATATCTGGTTTTCTATCTTTGTTTCTTAATTCACCTTTACTCGGAAAGTTTACTCTAAAGTAAGGTTAACTTTTTAGTTTTGACATCTTTCAATGAAATTCAATACATAAAACTATACGTTTGCGTCAATAACATCGTTTTTCTCTGCATTAAAAATGTCGGAATTTGAGCCAACTAAGCGTCATTTGCGCGAAGAGTTATTCTTTTGTTTCAATTGGAAGAAAACTGCAGCTGATGCTCGTCGAATGATTGTAGACGTTTATGGCGATAGTGCTGTTTAAAAATGGCGATTTTACCGTGGAGGACAAATAGCGTTCTGGACGGCCACGAGTATTCGAAGACGAAGAATTGCAGGCATCGGTGGATGAAGATCCATGTCAAACGCAAAAACAAATTGCAGAAGCGTTAAATTGTATTCAATCTGTCATTTTCGATCGTTTAGAAGCCTTGGGGAAGGTTTATAAGGAAAGAAAGTGGGTCCCATACGAACTCAAGCCAAGAGACATTGAAAAGCGAAAAACCACCTGCGAAATTTTGCTTGTTAGGCAACACAAAGACGTCACAAAAGTTGTCAAAGGAACGTTAGGAGCAATCGCTGGGAAGTGCTACCCCATGCGCCTTATTCGCCAGACCCGTCTCCATCCGACTGTCACTTGTTTCGGTCGATGACACACGCTCTTGTCGAGGATCGCTTTAATTTTTATGAAGATGTCGAAACATGGATCTTTGACTGGATAACCTCCAAAAATGACTCATTCTTTCACCGCGGAATTTGCTTGCTGCCCCGAAAGATGGAAAAAAGTCATCGCTAACGATGGACAATATTTTGACTAATATACTTTTTCGAAAAAATGAGATCACCTGACTTAGAAAAAGTATTAAACACAAGACTCGTATTTTTGAAAAATTCGTACACAATTGGAAGAAGTCCAGTTCGCATTGGACTGACCTCCTAGGGTGCAACCATTGTAGTCCGGGATAATTTCGACCCAGAGCATCGAAGTAGTCGTTCGATTGCTCAGTTTCAGCAGGACGAAGGTGTTCATAAGAAGAATCTTAAAAATTTGACGAATAAAGCAGTTAGTGGTCTTAAACATCCCCAATTGTCCGCCTGGCGAGGGTTAAAGAGCGAGGCCTCGGGAGCTCGATGAATTCTTAAATGGAACGTTAAGAGTTTTACGAGAGCCGCGTTGAAATTAGCGATAACCCTACTTCCGCGTTGAGTGGTTGTTTCCAGGTGTCCCTACCTGGCTGCATAACGACACCTTAACGGGCCGATGCCGCGACCCGTGTCCATAAACACGCCGAATGAACCCCGGAGTCTTCTAGCCACGATAAGAGGCCGCACACCAACCAAGATTTACCGCGGCTGTTAATCCTTTAACCCCTTCCTACCTCCGCTATAATGACGAGTGTTAGTTAGCGCCCAGCTCCGCGGCATGCAAAATGGCCAGTGAGCAGCGGTCGTTACGAATTATTGAGAAATCAACCGGCTGGAATGACCAATCATTTTTTCAAGACCCACCGAAACTACCCCAGCAGCTTCCCTGTTAAACGTCCGTCGGGTTATAAAACTTAGAAAAATTAAATTTTACGAGTGCACATTACTGCCGGGTAAATAAACGGGTTGACCGCGTTCTATTCGCCCGGACTACCTCGACACACCTAAACGCGAGAACGGTTAACGAGCCGATCGTTCGCCGGAATATGCTCGACGATTCTCGTGACTCGAGTAACTAACTATACCCTGAATGCTGCGCCGTCGGAACAGTCGCGCGAAGTTCGCCGGAGTTTCTTAAACCGATATTAATTCCATTATATCTCGCAAACGAAACTTTAATGCCGCTATTTATCCTGATATCCCGGCTAAACTGCGGGAATCTGCGCGGGAATAAAAGATTCGGATCTATCAGGATCTATCGCGCTAAGCTGCGTCCACACCGGAGGACAATCAACAACTGTAATGTTACCTTTTATTCGATGAAACAATGCCCGAGATTATTCTTTCAATTTTACAGGGTGTCTCAAATATTCCTTCAACATCCGGAAATGGGAGGTTCCTGAGATCGTATTTGAAGCAACATTTTCCTTAGCGAAAATGGCGTCCGTGGTTTTGTTAAGGAGTCATTAACGAAAAACACGGACCAATCAGACCGCGACCTAGACGCGTGTTGGCACTGTCGGCCAATTGACAGTTGGCGCGCTGAATGATCGAATGAATGACTGACTGGATGGTGAAAGCACGTGTGTCACCCTTGGGGAAATTGCAAGACTTAAAAACAATTTATTGCCCTCTTAGAAAGCGAAAATTTCATGTATTCCTTGTTCACGAGAAGATCACAGAGAAATTTGCAGGCAGGATCACCAGATCAGGGGAATTGAGTTGAATTGAGGGGAGTACAATGGCCGACAATGGCGGTCAATTGGCCGACTGTGCCAACACGCGGTTAGGTCGCGCTCTGATTGGTCCATGTTTCTCGTTAATTCGGCCTTAACAATGCCGCGGACGCCATTTTTGCAAAGGAAAATGTCGCTTCAAATGATCTCAGCGACCATTTCCGGATGTCGAAGGAATTTTGATACACCCTGTATATTGAATTCTTCGGTCATTCTCCTCTGAAGCTACGTTCACACCGAAGCAATATAAAGAAGAAGGCATCCAGAAATTTCTCGCTGTTCCGTGTGGACGTAGCTTTAAGGGAGAACATCGAGGAGATGAAGAAGGAAGAATTCAGTTCGTGATATTATAAGGAAAATTAATTCTCGATCTTGGACACAAAATTCTGTCGCATAATTAAGACTTGTGTCCCCACTCTATCTTCCCCTTCTCCGACGCCAGTCCCCCACGCTTCCGCCCGGTCACGTGACGCGACTTGTCTCTGCCTGTCACGTGACTCATTCGACAATGACAGAGAGGGGGAAACTGGTTTCCCCTCAATTCGTGCTCGATAAGTATTTAAGTACTGCGCCTCCAAAACAAACGACACTCGCGCGTGACTGCACACAATCACCACAGTACACTCGCACACCCCTAGACCACGTATACGTACGCGAAGATTGCAGGGTCCGGGATTCCACTCCTGATTTCTTAATAATGCAAAGACGGAGTTTCTTAATAGTCAAAATAGCTAGATGAAACATCAATCTAGGGGGCTATTTGCCTGTAAGACAAGAACATGAGTGGTCAACCCGGGAAAATGAATGTTCGACAAGAGATTTGCTGACACGGGGCCTTGTCAACATCCCGGCCAGGATTGGGAGGAAGAGGTTCCTCGGCCTCAGACGTGCGGTTTTTGTTTGGTCACTCTTACTTTTCCGCAAGTCAATAAAGAAAAAAAGAGGGCTATTTGCCTCAAAAGTTCTACTTTTACGTGTACGACGCGTAATTCTCATTATTCGGCAGCATATCGACAGCCACGATAGGTGGCAGCACCGTGGTCCGTCCATTGTTCCTCACGGCTCGAGACATGCTACCGAATAATGAAAATTACACGTCGTAAACGTAAAAGTAGGACTTTTGAGGCAAATAGCACCCTACATTGATCTTTTCTCTAGCGATTTTGACTACTAAGAAACCCCGTCTTTGCATTATTGAGAAATCAAGAGTGGAATCCCGGACCCTTACAATCCTCGCGTACGTATACGTGGTCCAGCGGTATATAAGTGTACTGTGGTGACTGTGCGCAGTGACGCGCGAGTGTCGTCTGTCTAGGAGACTTAACCGTCTGTCTGCAACCGTACAGTAAAGTCGCGTGTACTGTCCGCGATCGGGTACGCGATCACTGTTTAGTGCCTACCCTCTCCACTGTTATGCTGCCCTTCTCTAAGTTCGGCTTTCTTTTGAACTCTCGACGCGGTCGGCGCGGTAGACGCAGTCATGAAAAAATAATGTCGATATGCGATCACTGTCTGTGCAGGACACAGGCTGTTGGACAGTAAACGCGACTTTACTGTATTTTGCACACAGTGTGCGCACAGATCTAGATTTTTAAAAATTGTACATATATAATAAATTTAAATAATAAATTGTACATAAAAATTTCATATAATAAATAGTATATAATAAATTTATTGTTAATCCTGCTAGTTTATATCGCTCACAGTTTAGACGTCATTACGCGTTCGTGGGAAAACGAAATTCGTGGGCTTCGTTTGACGCCGGTTATGGTCGCGATTCGACTAGAAACGTGTTGCGTTAATTCGTCCCGTCCCGAGAAGGAACGAACGCGCACTTCGACGGTTATTAGCGGAGGAGGACGGAAAACGCGGGCGCGAGACGAATTAACGTTATCGCCGTGTCACGTTTAATCAGCGTCGGGTTAACATCCCCTAAATCTTTCAGCGGGCCGGTTTCCTTCTGCAACATTAACCCCGATGATTCCCGGCAGCGACGGGCCGCGATAAACGAAACGTTGGAATTAATCAAATAAAAAGAACGCGAACAGAGTAAGACAAAGCAGGAGAATCTCCCTGGGAACACTGACCACGTACACTGCCGGACAAAAGTTTCAAACCCCTCAGGTATTTCGATCTTATTCAGTTGTGCGCGTCCCTTGCTCGTTCTCTCTCTCTCTCTCTCTCTCTCTCTCTCTCTCTCTCTCTCTCTCTCTCTCTCTCTCTTTCACACACAACGTTTTGCCCGGGATATTAAAGTGACGTTTTTAGCTATTTGTCTTTCCGCACGGGGGATGATGCGTTTTTGCCGAGGACGAACTTTCAAACCCGACCCAGAAAACTAATGCCCGGAGTACCTATGGAAAAATGGCCCTCAAAGTCGAGGTTACGAACCGTGCGCGCGCGTGGTTTATTTCGAAATAGTTGCGGCAAAAAAGTTTGCATTCGCCAAGTTTACAGCCACCCGCGCGCTCTTCAAGGCTGCGAAAACGGATTTTTAAATAAACCGGATTTTCATTTTCAGGGACGGTCTCGCCGTTTGAACGCAAACGATGACAGTCCCGGAAATAATTCGCGCTTTTTTCTATCGTTTTATGTACAGGATTAGTCGCAAAATAATAAATAATAGAGCACATACGAAGGTCATTAATTCAGAATGTAGGTCATTCATTTTTCTACTGGCAAGTTAAGATTATTTTTCTTCGATTTATTATTTTAAGTTTTATAAATTAATTTAAAATGACTACCCTTAATAATTCCCGAAAAAGGGTGTCTCTGTTCAGTATATTCCTTTGTCACGTGGATTAGAAAGTTCGGAGCCAATGGAAACGACGAACCCGGCAGTTTCAGCGTCGAAGTCGTGGATTCTGGTTGAGTTCGGGGTTCAATCAGAGATCCAAGACTCCCTGGAACAGGGACGAGTGGAAGAATAGTGACTGGCCGCAATTCGTCAGGCGATTTGAAACTTTCGGCGTGCAGTGTAGGTTTAAAGCCGGTGTTTCTTCTCTTTCCGGCCGTTCCGTCTCGCTTGGCTCGGTCGCCGAGCGTAAAGCGGGGGGGGCGGGGGTGGTTCCGGGGCAGTTTTGCCCGGCATTTAACCGAGCCAACGGTTTTCCAGTTTGCACTGGTGGCCGGGTTTCCTTTGCTAACGGTCGCGCCGACGGACGCGTGCCGGACGACAGGTGTGTTTGCGCGGGTTCGAGCGTCGAAGCGCGACGCGACAAGATCCGACGCTTATCTGCGTCCTTATCCCCTCGGAACGATGCCACCGGTCGTCCGTCCGTTACAGGTACCTTGTCTCTATCCAATCTCTGTTAAAACGCACCCTATAGGCTTTACAACCGTCCCGAAATTCAAACTGTACTATTATTTTTTGGATATAAATAGAAATTTATTGTTCACCCTGTATCTAGGGTTGCCAACCCTCTCGAAATTAAAACTGCATTATTACTCTTTTACATATTTTTTTTGTACATAAAAAAATTTTCATTCTGTAAATAGGGTTGCCAACCCTCTCGGAATTGAAACTGTGTTATTATTCTTTTACATATTTTTTGTATATACAAAGAAAATTTTTCACTCTGTAAATAGAGTTGCCAACCCTCTCGGAATTGAAACTGTGTTATTATTCGTTTACATATTTTTTGTACACACAAAGAAAATTTTTCACTCTGTAAATAGGGTTGCCAATCCTTCCGGTATTGAAACCGTGTGTTATTATTCTTTAACGTATTTTATGTACACAAAACAGAAATTTTTCACTCTATAAATAGGGTTGCCAACCCTTCCGAAATTGAGACTGCATTCGTATTCTTTCATTGTATTTTGTATATACAAAGAAAAATTTTTATTCTGTAAATAGGGTTGTCAATCCTCCTGGAATTGAGACTCTATTATTATTCTTTTATTATTCTTCGTATATAAAAAGAAAATTTGGTTACTCGGTAAATAGGGTTGCCAACCCTCCCGAAATTGAAACTGTGTTATTATTCTTTTACATATTTTATGTACACAAAAACGAAATTTGTCATTCCGTAAACAGGGTTACCAACCCTCGCGGAATTGTGACTCTGTTATTATTCTTCTTTATTCTTTGCATATAAAAAGAAAATTGTTTACTCTGTAAATCGGATTGTCAACCCTCCCGGAATTGAAACTGTGTTATTATTCTTTTACATATTTTATGTACACAGAAAAGAAATTTTCCACTCTGTACCTAGAATTGTCAACTCTCATTTTGTGGCCAACTAAAAATTAATTTTTTTTATCTGACCACCGGCCCGAAAGATCGTGGCGACATTTACGTGGGACACCCAATAGAATACTACGGATCGAAGCTGGAGGAATTCCGCAAGCTGCTCCAGAAAACACTAAAAACGCCTTTGATCGGATCCTCGCGGATCCGTTTCCTCGCGGCCCGGCTTGGTCCCGCGTCGCGTCGGCCCGGTTTTTCTACGGCCGGGTAACCGCGGGTCGAGTAAGTACCCGACGACAAGCGGAAGCGTTTAGCGAGCCATTAAAGTCAGCTGGCCGTTACGATAATCGAGCAAATCGATTTATATCCGGCCCTCGACGAACTCTCGGCGTCGGGTAAGCGAGGAAATCCGATAAATTGATCCACCTCACCTCAAGCTAGAGAGAGAGAGAGAGAAAGAGAGAGGGGGACACCGGCGGTGGTTGAAACCAGTCGCCTAAAACTCCCATCGGCCGGAACGTTCGAGGAACGATAAGGATCGGATTCACCGGTCGGTTTTCAATAAACCGTGAAACTCACGGCCGAGTTTTCGCAATTGTACCGTCGACGACGCATTCCCGACGATTTTCGACGTTCGGATGAAAACCACCCTTGTATTGTCCGGCCTCGAGGTGGAGGCATACAATTTGAGAGACGAATGACATTTTTGATACTCACTCTTAATGCTGACACAGTAGAGATTGCAAATTCTGGAGGGGACATAACTCATACCGAGTGAATCGCAATTGTAGGTACCCTCCTTCGTCCACGAGATGAAGTCATAAAATTTAATAGAGAGGTAACGTGGGATTTTTACAACCTCATCCGAATTGGGGAACATAAAATTGTCATTGAACCCCTTGCCTTTCAATGTCGTGTCTGACACGTGATGAAGACTCTGAAGACATTCTGATAAAAATGTATTATATGTTAATAATTTCCTTTAAACCAAAATGAAATTCTATTTCGGTTTTGTTAACACACTGCCGACCGGTGATTATTGCATAATTTTTAATAATCTATGGTACATGGGTAAACACTTTTTATTGGAACCTTCAGTAGCAGCAGCAATTTTCAATGTGAACTAACAAGTAACCCTCAATAACGTCATCTAATGGTTTCATTTAAGATTGCAATATAAAAGAAAATTTCTATGCTTTCTTTTGGTACAGCACAATTATTGAAAATCCTATTAATAGGCTTCCGATAGGTAAAGTGTTAATATACAGCTATTGGAGAAATAATTAAACCGAAATAAAATTCTATTTCGGTTTTGTTAATGTACAGCTATTGGAGAAGATATATACAATTTATATCAATATTCTCCTGTTTTACGAAATTATCGATCTACAAAAAAAGTTGTAGTCACCGAAACCGTAAAATAAATCGTAAGGCAATGGGTTAAGTTATCAATTTGTGGCAATTAAACTAACTGAATAGTAAACTATTACATGCGTGCTATCAATTTGACCGAGCAAAGTCTGCCGAGCACATCTGAGTCACTAGGACCCGATGATACCGAGCAACCCTTGGACCTTTTCGCCTCCTCATCATTCTTTCCCTTATAGAAAACAATT
The DNA here is from genome assembly GCA_028455805.1 of Lasioglossum figueresi. Lineage (NCBI taxonomy): Eukaryota > Metazoa > Arthropoda > Insecta > Hymenoptera > Halictidae > Lasioglossum > Lasioglossum figueresi. The sequence continues at coordinate 4,088,805 of CM052203.1, read as the reverse complement.
CTATAGCAAACGTGGTCTTATGACGTAACAGATTCAAATCCGAATCGACACGTTTGAGCGTTACAAAAATAGCTATATAGCATAGAAATTGATCGAAACCGTAGCGCCGGGAAATTATTCCAAGTTTATTTAGCATTTGTAAAATATTTGGTTCGCGGACTGGGAATACGAAGCAGTGGGAGGCATATGCCTTCTCCGTCCACGAGATGATCGGCGAACCTCGCGGCCGATCTGAACAAAGAGAGTGCAGGATCGGTTGTTCATGATCTCGAAGAGGATCGCGCAAGAACCTGCCGAATGGTTGGCAGTGTAGAACGCGTGTCGCCAGCCGGTGCGTTATTTACGAGGTCCGTCGCTTTGTCCGTGGTTCTTGCCGTTGAGGGGCGCACGTGCAACCCCCTCGACTAACGAGCGTGACCGCACCGCCACGCATCGCTCTCCCGCTTTTTCCACCTGTCCGGTTAACCGTGCGCGATGGAGAGCCTCTTCGAAAGAAAATTCGCGGAGGTGGTGGGGCCGCGATGCGGGTTCGAGAGGTCGCCGATTCCTGTGCAGTCTCTCTCCCGACCGGTTCGCGTGCTCTTCCAGGAAAGCCGCTGAAGAAAGACGCTCGGAAAAAGATGCTCGTGAGACGAGTAGCTTGGAGTAGCAGCAGCGAGCAGCGGTGCGATCACCGGCTTCTGGCCTCGTCGTTAGATCCGACGCGAAGCTACGGGTCCGTTGAACTCTGGCCAGAGAACGAGGCCGACCTCTGATGTCTTCCACCTTTCTTCTTCGTCTCCTCTTCTCTTCCTCTCTCTCTCTCTCTCTCTCTCTCTCTCTCTCTCTCTCTCT
>CM052203.1:4074408-4087871 GCA_028455805.1 Lasioglossum figueresi | reverse complement strand
CTCTCTCTCTCTCTCTCTCTCTCTCTCTCTCTCTCTCTCTACTTCTCGAAGCTGACAAAACCAAAGCCCTCGGGGTCGGATCTTCGATACATGAAGAGCGGATTCCAGCCCTTTATTTCGGATCAGATTGTCGGTCTACGACTATTCGAGGTCCCTTCGTCGTCGGCGCCGCGCCGCGCCGCGCCGCGCGCGTGATACATCGTCCCTATGAATCACGCGATCCCACGTACACACACCCGAGGCCCCCGTCCGGAAAAAGAGGATCTTGCCTTTTCCACGAACAACAGGTACCTCCCATTGTGCAACTGTTTCACCGTGATTACGAGCAATTTCACCGTATAATGAATCGCGAGCGGTGAACCGGCGTGCAACCGGTCTTTGTCGTCGGCCATCGTCTTCGTCGTCGTCGCTCGCGTTTTCTGGGTCAAGACGTGTTCCTTAATACCTCGTATACGACCAGATATGAATTTATTATTGGGACGGTCCCGGGTCGGGTGTGCTGGAACGTTCTCGTCCGGCGCACGATGTATCGCGGTTTGTAATTGGCCACGATCCCCCGAGGAGCTTCGAGATCGATGAACGATGTGGCGCGGCGGCTACTTTTCATCTTCTCTCTCTCTTTCTCTCTCCCTCTCTCTTGCGTTTGCTCCTAAGATCTTGGTTTCTTTCTGTTCGCAGCAGAGTCTCTTGGTCGCGCCAGCACGGATCGTCTGTCTTCTTGCCTGCGGTTTTTCCGCGAGGAATGATCGAGGCGCCTGTGCTTGTGCGATCGACGAAGCCGCGTTCCGAAGTCGTACGGCTTCGTTCTTGTCCTTGGACTCCTTGCTGAGGCTGTCTACCAGAGTCGAAGGGCGCAGGGCTTCCGAACGCAGCGGAGAAAAAACGAGAGAGAGCGCCGACCGAGAAGCCTCTCGCGATCGACGGATCCATTTCGTAAAAATATCTTCAGCTCCATTGTGATCCCCTAAATTCCTCGGTTTTATTGCTTGATGCATGGGCGCCGGGTTTTACGCGTTTATGGCAAGAATGCGTTGGCACGGAGGGAATAGAAAGAGTACAAACACGCCCACTCGGGGAGATTTGTGTGGAGAGGGGGCAGTGTTGTTCAGAGACAGAATTTTCAGGGATGTAGAATTTGAAACGTTGGAGAGCAAGCTTGGCCTTGAAAAATACGAAGCCACGACCACTCGGGTGATTTTGTATAGCGAGGTGGTCAAATACAGATTTTTGAGGGATGTAGAATAAATAGAAAATCTGAAATGCTGAAGAGCAGGCTGTGCCATGAGAACAACGAATTTTCTAGGAATTTAGGATTACTAGAGATGGCGAATTTAAAATGCTGGAAAGCAGACTTTGTTCTAGGAAGTACGAAACCACGCCCACTTCGGATACCGATTTTTGAAGAATGTAGAATACAAAGAGATGGCACATTCAAATACTGAATCTTGCTTTGTCCTAAGAAGTACGAAACCACGCCCATTCGGGTGATTTTATATAGAGAGGAGGTAGTGGTCTTCAGATACAGATTTTTGAGGGATGTAGAATATAAAGAGATGGCGAATTTGAAATGCGGAAGAGCAGGCTTTGTCCTACGAAGTTCGAACGTTTGAGGAATGTAGAATAAATAGAGATGGCGAATTTGAAATGCTGGATCTTGCTTGGTCAAAAGAAGTACGAAACCACGCCCATTCGGTTGATTTTATATAGAGAGGAGGTAGTTGTCTTCGGATACAGATTTTTGAGGAATGTAGAATAAATAGAGATGGCAAATTTGAAATGCTGGATCTTTCTTTGTCCTGAGAAGTACGAAACCACGCCCACTCGGGTGATTGTATACAGTGAGGGGGTAATGGTCTTGAGAGATGGCGGCCTCATTTTAATCGGGAAAAATATAGCCGAATAACGAGTTGCTTGTGGATTTTAAAGATTTATGATAAAACTATTGAAAGAATTGAAGAATACCAATACACTACTTTCGACCCGCTAAAATAATTGAACAAAGACAACTCTCGAAGCATTTGGAGTGCCTTGCAACAGTCGCAACAAATGCCTCTTTTGCATGAAGATGGCCAGCCTAACGACGAGCTGGGGACGTCGAATGGAATCCGTTGATAGCACAGGCTCGTACCGCTACGTTGAACTTGGGATCTGTCATCCCGCACGGTTAGGGCAGCGAGGCTCGAGGAATGATCGAGAAGCGGCCGGTTCCACGGCACCAACACTCGTCGTCGCCGGGATAAAGAATCGTCTGAAGGTGGCTGGCTGTGCTGGCTGGCCCGCGGACGTTTTCTCGTTTGTTCGGTATTCTTCAACGACCCGCTCGAAGGAAGAAGCGGCGATACTCCGAACGGCACTTAGCGAAGGCATCGGCGGAACATCGATTTTCGATTCGAGACCGAACTTTATACTTCCCTCGGCCAGAACCACCGACGAAGACATTTTTTCCAGGCGGCGACGGGGGCCACTTCACTTCGATAGGCTGCGCCGGTGGCCTCGGGAATAGCTGCGTTAATCTTCATTCTTTCACCGGGTGGCGCTTTACCTTCTATTATACCTTTCCTCGGATTCGACAAACCGTCATTATTATCAAATAAGAAATTGGGTTGTTCTTCAGGGTCCAAGCAGAGTAACTAGACACCAGGACTTTGATCAAGGTCGTGACAATCGAATAGAAAGCAGCAAAAAGTAATTAGATACTACTGACAGCCGAAGGAAGGAAGCAAGGAACGCGCTTCTTGGGTTGCTCTTCAGGGTCCAAGCAGAGCAGTTACTCTGTCTAGTTGATACTGGGACAATCCGCAATCGAACATGAAAAAGCAAAACATAATTACAGGCTAATGGGAGCTGGGAAAGGATCTACCCGTATCTTGAATCGTTCTTCAGGGTCGAATTAGAGGAGGTAGATCCTGGGACTTCCATCAAGAATGGACCAAGACCTGACCCACGACGATCGAATGTGAAGAAAAAAGATAATTAGAGAATAATGGGAGCTGGATCTACCCGGTTCTCGGATTGTTCCGCAGGGACTTGCGAAGACCCGGATGGACGGCGGGTCGTCGCGGGTCGGTGGTAATCGTAGACCCACTCGACCGTTCTCATCCGACTTTGAAAGTTGCGAGATCGTTCCCGGGGCTTTTCGTGGTCGGCTGATAAGCGAAGTAGAAGGTGGCGGGTAGACGGCGGGTAGACGACGACGACGACGACGGGTAGATGAGAGACGCAGGCGCGTTGTCGCGCCTACGAGCCTCGCTCCACGGATCCAGCTATCGATTCGGCTGTCTTACAGGCTCCTCTCCGAGGCCCGATGAATAAAAATGACATGCTAACGAGCGTGGTTCAGCCGGCTGAAACTAACTCCGGTAACGCGCGCTAGCGCGAACTCGAACTGGCTACGCCGCTCGCAGGCGGATCCGCAAGCGCGCGTTAGCTCGTTCCACCTGTGTGTTGCAAGACGAGCCGAGCGGATCGGCTTTGGTAACCAGGAAACAAGCGGAGGATGAGAAGAAGAACCGAAACAGTCTCCTCCGAGTCACCGGTGCGATTAATATTCGAGCGTCCGCCCGGGCGGAAACGGATTCAACGTTTCCGGGGAGACACCTTCCCGACACAGCCACCTTTTCTTCGAATCTGCGAGACGGTATCGAGCGCGTTATCCGAGCGAGACCAAGGAACAAGCTGAAATAATGCTCCTCCCGACGTGATCGCGAACTTCGCCGCCTTCTTCGGGAAATTAACGTCGTGCGAGGAATAAATTGCAGGCTGGTGCGTCGAACTTGGAAGAATTCCATTGTTCCAGCAGACGGATGTTCAGTCAGTCGACACCGGCGCGTGCAAGCATGCACTCCGCTCGATTCGGTGATCGCCGCTAATTGACGGGCAAACAACTCCACGATAACTGTTGCTACAATTCTTAGAAAGTCTTCTTCAGCAACCTTTTAAATTACTATTTTCTCGACGTCCGTAATTGTCCTTCGTTTGATACGCCACATTAACGATACTTACGCCACATTAACGATACTTACGCCACTCTTCTCATTGCCGTTTAATCCGTGGGATGTTCACTCACCGATATTTTAGTAATACAGTCTTATTCCGATATAAGGCGATGATTTGGAACCGCCTGTCGCCGTATTTCAACTGTATTCTGCTTGACTTCCCAAGGATTGCTGACTCCACGAAAACTGTTGCGATAATTCTTCGAAAATCTCTATCAAACTTCCAATTGACAATTTTCGAAGTGATTCTCGACGTCTCTAATTGTCCTACGGTTGATACTCTATTCTTCGCATTGCATTTAATCCGTGGAATGTTGACTTACACCGATATTTCAGTAATACAGTCTTATTCCGATATAAGGCGGTGACTTGTATTCTGCTTGACTTCCCCAGGATTGCTGACTCCACGAAAACTGTCGCGATAATTCGAAAAGCTCCATCAAACTTCCAATTCACAATTTTTGAAGTGGATCTCGAGTTTGTAATTGTCCTCCGGTTAATACTCCACTGTTCGCATTGCATTTAATCCATGGAATGTTGACTCACACTGACATTTCAGTAATACAGTCTTATTTCGATATAAGACGATGTCTTGGAACCTTCTGTCGCCGTATTTCAACTGTATTCTGCTTGACTTCCCCAGGATTGTTGACTCCACGAAAACTGTCGCGATAATTCGAAAACCTCCATCAAACTTCCAATTCACAATTTTCGAAGTGATTCTCGTGGTCTCTAATTGTCCTCCGGTTGATATTCCAGTATTCGCATTGCATTTAATCCGTGGAATGTTGACTCACACCGACATTTCAGTCATACAGTCTTATTCCGATATAAGGCGATGATTTGGAACCGCCTGTCGCCGTATTTCAACTGTATTCTGCTTGACTTCCCAAGGATTGCTGACTCCACGAAAACTGTTGCGATAATTCTTCGAAAGTCTCCATCAAACTTCCAATTCATAATTTTCGAAGTGGTTCTCGAGTTTGTAATTGTCCTCCGGTTGATACTCCACTGTTCGCATTGCATTTAATCCATGGAATGTTGACTCACACCGACATTTCAGTGATACAGTCTTATTCCGATATAAGACGATGTCTTGGAACCGCCTGTCGCCGTATTTCAACTATATTCTGCTTGACTTCCCAAGGATTGCTGACTCCACGATAACCGTCGCGATAATTCTTCGAAAATCTCTATCAAGCTTCCAATTGACAATTTTCGAAGTGATTCTCGACGTCTCTAATTGTCCTACGGTTGATACTCTATTCTTCGCATTGCATTTAATCCGTGGAATGTTGACTCACACTGACATTTCAGTAATACAGTCTTATTCCGATATAAGACGATGACTTGGAACCGCCTGTCTCCGTATTTCAACTGTATTCTGCTTGACTTCCCCAGGATTGTTGACTCCACGAAAATTGTCGCGATAATTCGAAAACCTCCATCAAACTTCCAATTCACAATTTTCGAAGTGATTCTCGGCGTCCCTAATCGTTTCCCAGTTAATACGTCAACTTAACAGTTGCAGAGGAGTAGTCAGTGGATTACCGTTCCCACTCTTCGCGAAGGGTTCCGCGGCGAGATGCGCGGAGTGTCGGTCGGGCTTTATTGGAGTCCTTATTTCGCTTGCTCCGGTTCGGGGCCGCTGTAAATGCATAAACATCCGCAGTCTAGACTGATAACGACGAGCCCCCGTTTGATCAGTCGGCGTCGGAGCTGGTACAAAAGAAAAACTAAGTAAGGAGCGCGCCAAGAAGAAAGCATTCAGAAAGCAGCAAGCAACGAGGGCTTCAAAGGAAAGGCTGGATGTAATTGGTCGTTGATTCGAAATTGAAATTCTCCCAGCACAAAAGAGCCCATTCCGACGACGACTTTATTTATTTATTCCCATTAATTACAATCGTTTTACGGACGGGATCTAGCTCCTCGCGGAACCCTTTCAACGCCGTTTCAATGTTCGTGAGAGAGGGAGAAAGGGAGGATGGTATTATTTGACTGGCCAAATTTGTTCGTTGTCACGTCGACGTCTCCGCGCCGTCGAATTAACGGCACGCGAACGCGTTGCTTGCACCCCGACGGGGATTCAGCTCCGAACGAGCGGAGAGAATCGTTCCGCTCGTGTAATTAAATCCCCTTAATTGCCGGCGGATTGCTGCGCTTGAACAGCCCGACGTAAGTCTCTTCGCGAAAGTAAGACTTTCATCCTAATTTTGATCGTGCCACGCTCTCCAGATCGAACTTCCCGCGAACACTCGCTAGTATCTTTTTACCAGGTAATCTCTCACTTCGTATATTAACCCTTTGCGGACGACGACTTTTTCAGCCGGGCCAGGTAGCAGGACGAGGCGATTTTTGCAGATATGTCAAGTGTCTTACATGGTACAATTAAATGATCTTACAAAAACGTAATATTTCGATAGTTTATCTATATTCACACCTTTATGAATATGATTTTAGAAAAATTAAGATCTGTAGTTTCGTTTGGTATGATAATTTATTAGACATTGACCAAGATGCATTCTTGGCTTATCTGGACATGTATCACAAAAATAGGCCGTCTCGTGTCTTCCCCCTGGTTTGTTTCAACGAGAACAAACTTTGCAATCCTTCTTTGTGCCAGTAAGAATTACATGAAGCTTTCCGTTTAGACGAATTTCTTCAGAGTTGGACGTCGAACTTGAAGATCTATCTCGTGGTTGACGAAAATCTCCTCTCAATTTGTTGACCAAAATTTTTTTTTTGTTTTTCTTTTCTTTCGATTTCATTTTCAAGCGTATCAAAACAAAATTCGTCTTCGCTAGAGCTGAGTTCGTTTGTGAAATCCATTTTTGTCGGGGTTCGAACGAAATCACTCTATACCAATTCTTCTGATACTTTCGCCACGATCGCCGAGTCTCAACCGATGCTCGAGCCATAGTCAGAGCCGAAGTCTTAGAAGAACCTTTTATTAATTTTATGTTATCTCTGAACTGATGTGTCTTTTCACACCTCGTATGAAAGAACACCAACAGCTAAGGAACCGATCCAAGAACCAATAGTTCATTCCCTTCGGTTGGAGATAACGAAATCTAGCATAAACACCGATTGTCGTCTCTCACTCAAAGGGTTAAGTTATTAACCCTTCGCTATCATAGCCTGTGGTCGGAAACTTTCATTCATCCCTGTTACTCTGATCCTTCCACTGTGTACCTTTTAAGTAGAATCCAATTTGTGAAATTATTCATACGTAGACTGGGCTTTATGCATTAATGGCGATGATGCCAAGCTCCAAATACTTTACACTTATTCAAATTATTAGTAAGACATTTTTATTTATTTTTTGCTCGTCGCTATTGATTTATTTGTAAGATTGTTTGACTTTTTGGAAGAGTCGTTTTGTAGTTAAGAGTTAATTCGCAATAACTTGTGATGTTTTCCACATTAAACTTTTGAAAGCGAACCTTTGTGCGAACTAAATCTGGAGGCTCGCTATTCGTTTTCATAAACGTTTTTAGTAGGTGGGCAGGAGTACCTTTTTGAGCCTTTAGTTCGCCGGACTTTGTGTAACTGCGTTTGCTATAAATGCATAAAGATGCCCGACAGTCTGGGCATAACGAATCTCTCAGTGGACGAAATTAAATTTTCCAGTGCCCCAATCTCCAAGCAACAAATTTAGTAAAAAATTTGCGGAACGTCGAGAACCAACAAAATTCGTTTCGAAAAATTCTTTAAAATATTCTGTGACGTCTTTGAAGTATGCCCAACTTTGAAGTACGACTAATAAAAAATAGGCCCGTGGCCCTCCGAGAATCAAGATCTCGAGTTCCAACAGAGTGGAATAAAATAAGGGTTGAATTAAATTCGGCGGTCAGTTCGATAATCTCGCTGTGAAAAATTCTCCAAAAAATTCTGTAACGTCTTTCCAGTATGCCCAACACGACTAATAAGTAAAATAGTCCCGAGGTCCTCCGAGAATCGAGATCTCTAGTTCCAACAGCGAGGAATAAAATAAGGGTTAATTAATTTCAGCGGTTTGTTCGATAATATCGCTGTGAAAAATTTTGTAACGTCTTTTCCGTATGCCCAACACGACTAATAAGTAATATAGACCCGAGGTCCTCCAAGAATCGAGATCTCGAGTTCCAACAGCGACGAATAAAATAAGTGTTGTATTAATTTCGGCGGTTTGTTCGATAATCTCGCTGTGAAAAATTCTTCAAAAAATTCTGTAACGTCTTTCCAGTAAGCCCAACACGCCTACCGAATAAGATGTCCCGGGGGAATCGATCTGGCGGTCTGTTTCCGTGGTCGCCCCGCGGGATCGCGTTCTCCGAGAGTCGCGGCTCTCGCGGAATTTTTATTCGCCGTTTAGTTTTAATCAAAACTCGAGGCGGACGTCGCGATCCGCCCGCGGCTCTCTTCAACGACCTCTCTCTTCCTTTCCTCCGTCCCCCGTTTTTGTCCCCGTGCCTGACGCCAGGCGAGAGGAGAGAAGAGAAGAGGCGAGAGAGGACGCGTCCCGGCGAAATGAGAATAGGAAAACGAGAGACGCCCGGGCCCTGTTCTGTCCGAGGTAATTGGAAAAGTACCGGAGGAAAATAAAAAATTCAGTATTCCGCGTGTAAGGCGAGCCGCGACGCTCTTCGCGAGGCGGAGCGAGGCGGGGCGAGGAAGAGGGTAGAGACCGGAACATCGCGGAACTCTAATCTTTCAGCAAGATTTTCAGCGGGGCGGGCTCGCGTGACTGCAATGCCCTACGTGGCCGTCCCACCACGCCGGAATATGTTAATCCGCGGTGTCAGCCGCACAACGGAACCCGTAACATTCGTTCCTGACTTCTGTCTAGTCGCCGCCGCGATCGTCCGCGATGCTTAATCAGCCCTTCGGCTCCCTTGATCTTCCGCGAAGCCGGAAACTCCGCGGAAATTCCGCTTTCATTGGAACACCAGCGCGAACATTTTCTTTCGCCAACCGAAAGTCTTTTATGGTTCGTTTACGGTGTCTCCGGATTTGTCGAAACTCATCCTGTGCGTCTGTGCTTAGATTAATCAAAATTGTACAACAATCCAGGCTCATTTTAACTCCTCAGTTACTTGTAAGATCGGCTTCAAGGCTTCATGCTATCCCCATTACTGTCTTCTGCATTATCTGCTGTGGTTGGAGTGTTACTATTAAAAATTTAATATTACTTAGGTAGAACATTTTCTGCAATTTTCGCCATCCTTTCTCACGTTCTGCACTGTCTTAATTATTTATCTTTACAATTATTTATTTAGCCTTCCCGTTCCAGCCGTCCCAGCTAACTTGCGGAAGATTGTTTCGATAATATCTCATTGACAAAAAATCTTGACGTAACCTTGAAAAAAGGAAGTGCCGTACGAGATGGGCCATTTAAATTCCATGTTTTACAATTTTCATGAAATGTATCGTTCAACAGTTATTCAGGGTGAATAAATTAGCAGGGACACTTTGTACATTCTTTTTTAGAATTGATGTATATATATTCCCTTTGCAAAATGTCGCGAGGCGACCAGCCGCGAAAAGTCGAAGGGAAAGTGTGGAATAAATTTTCGTCGCCCGGGGTTTCGTTTTCGGGGGAATCGAGTTTGAAAGATCGACCTGTCGTGTCTGTGCATGGCTGGCCATTTCTCCTGCAGCTCTCGCGCGGCACGCGTGCCCGAGAAACTTTCAGATTTAACTTTCTCGAAAACCGAGTCTCGCGGAAATTCCATTCTGCATTTTTTGCTCGATTTTTCAAAAGAAATCGCCCTATACGTTCGCCCCACTACTCCCGGCTCCGCCTAATACAGAGCCCTTTGAAATCTGCAGGACCCGTTCGCAACGGAGAGGACACGGACAAGAAACACCGGGAATATCCAAGAGCCGGGACTCTGAAATTGCTAAAGGCCGGCAAACAAGCTGCGAGAGGAGGTCTTCTATAAAACGCGGCACGTAGAGAAACAAAAGCTTTACAGGTTTTTGAAACCTTTTCCCGTAGTCGGGCGCAAGGGGCACGTTAAACCGCACTCCGCAGGCTAAATTAATTACATAATCCTTTCGAGTAAATACAGGCGGAAATTCGCGGAACTGCTAAAACAACAACGTGGAAGAGAAAGCTGAAGGGAACGTCTAATCGAGCAATCGCGTTGGTTATTTTTCTATTACTTTGTAACGATATCGACGTTTATCAATCTTCTGCATTCGAACCGGTTACGGCCCGCGTTTGTTTTATCGGGACGAGGAGATTTTATTTATTTTACCTACCGCCTCTCATCCAGAGCAACCGTTTCTATCGTTTTCCCGGGGTTTGTCGCGACGCGCCTCTCCTTTTTCTTCCTCTCGGACGACTTCATCCGTCGAGTTTTGTACGCGGACTGGTTTTTCCCGAGGTCTCTGGCCGAACGCCAAAACTTCTCTTCCTCTCTCTCTCTCTTTCTCTTTCTCTGTCTTTCTCTCTCTCTCTCTCTCTCTCTCTCTCTCTCTCTCTCTTCTCGTACGTGCTCACCTGCCGCGCGGAAACGGATCCATTCGACCGAAACATTTAGTCAATTTCAGGCTGTATAACAGCGTTTCCGAGCACCTCGCCCGTTTACGTGTCCCAAATGCCGGCGGACAGCGCTAACCACCACCAAGTTCAACGGCGCAGATTTGTTTGGTCATTAACGGTCCAAAGATTCGACCGAAACGTTAACGATCCCAACCTGGCCCTTAGACATCTACCTAGAAGGTACGAGCCAACCAACTGATCTGAGATTATTTATTTTACATTTAATTATGCGTTATCAAAATTATTTATGGCGAAAGTGGGCAGCTGAAGCACGAAATTACAATATCAAAAGGTTTTAAGAACTCCCATATATTATTCATAATTTATTTAGAATTTATTAAAATTATTAAGAGCAGATGTCTATGCAGTTCTTGTTTCTTACGATCGATGCAGGTTTTTCTTTTGCATGAACGTACGCAGACTAATAAAGATGCTTTCATAGAAAATACCGATATTGGTAATTTATAATTGTAATTTCCATATTGGGGCTCGATGTTTACTCGGCAGTCGATAAAATCAATGTTAATGATACTTCGCGATTGAGCAGATGTCACTTTTGTAGGTACTTGTTTAACCTAAATATCGAGTACCCATTGAATTTTCATTTTAACGTAACAATCATGTAGTACAACAGCCCGCGAGCCATATTTGGCCAGTTCCTTCATTTCGTTCTGCTAAGATGATTGATGGCGGGGGCCTCAAAAAGATTAGGAGACACTATTTTAATAAAAACGCTGACTCTACACAGGATTAAAAGACTGACGGGCGACATGATCGCAGAATTTTTCTCGTACCGAATGTTATAACTAGACTGCGAATTTTATTGCATTTATGACAAAGATGAGTTGGTGTAATTTAAAATAGCAAAAATAATAGAAAAATTTAAACATACTATTATATTATACTCAACCTACTAAACATAATAGGGAAGAAAATAAATTTCTAATTCGCTCCAGATTGTTGCAATTCAGGTAAGAAATTTTTATTTTGATGTAATTTAAAATAGCAAGAACATTAGAAAAATTTAAACATACTATCGTATTATTCTCAACCTACTAAACATAATAAGAAAGAAAATAAATTTCTAATTCGCTCCAGTTTGTTGCAATTCAGGTAAGAAATTTTTATTCTTATGTAATTTAAAATAGCAAAAATATTAGAAAAATTTAAACATACTATCATATTATTCTCAACCTAATAAACATAATAGAGAAGAAAAAAAATTAATTTCTAATTCGCTCCAGTTTGTTGCAATTCAGGTAAGAAATTTTTATTTTTTTATGGAATTTAAAATAGCAAAAATATTAGAAAAATTTAAACGCACTATCATATTATTCTCAACCTACTAACCATAATAAGAAAGAAAATCGATTTCTAATTTGCTCCAGTTTGTTGCAATTCAGGTAAGAAATTTTTATTTTGAATAAAGATCCGCAATCTAGTTAGAACAAAAGATTGAAAAGGAAACGTCTCCGAAGTGAATGATTGTTTTACGACACAGGGAATCGATAGAAGGGTATCGACTGTCTTTCTCTCGAAATTACGTTCGAGTCAAAGGCCAGAGGACATTGTTTCAGTAGCAGATCCGTTCTACAAAGGTTGAAAAACATACTTTGAGAAGACAATACGACGTAGACCGTTTTAAGTTCTGAAGAACAAGATTTGTACCGGAAGTCTTTGGATCTCTGGATCCTGGGTCTTACAGATACAGGGTCCGGCAAAAAAATGCATGGATTTCCGGCGTCCATTGTTTCTATATGGGTGGGCGTAGAAAAATGAGGCTGGGCTTTGTAGGTGCGCTAACTCATAAAGTTTCAGTATCCCATTATCCCGTGGTCACGTGAACATCGTGCGTTCGCTGTCGAAACTTTATTATTATTTTATTAAATCAGATGTTCCCCGGCTGCATTATTTCACATTGCAGTGACATAGCATGGCCAGCGCGCTCACCCGATCTCGCGCCATGTGATTCTTTTCTCTGGGGCTACCTGAAAGAAAGAGTGTACACCAAACATCCTCAAACCATCAATGCCTTGAAGGCAGCAATCCGTGCAGAAATGGCAAGGATACCACCTGAAATGACAGCACGTGTTATGAAGAACTTCAGAAATCGCCTAACCCGCTGTATCGCAAACGAGGGACGCCATTTGAAAGACATAATTTTTCACAAATGAACTTTAAGATACTGTAAACACTTTGTAAAATAAAAGCTTTTGGTTAATGTCGTCGTTTATCGTTTACTGTCCTTGGAAATCCATGCATTTTTTTTTTGCCGGACCCTGTACAATAGTATGAGAGGTGGTCTTTGAATCGGGGCAACTTTTGGGCCCCATTTCAGAGAGCAAATTGTCTGAGCGACCCTCCGAAATAGGAGACAATCGTCGCGGCGACGGTCAAGCGTTCGTCGTCGACGGAAAAAGGGGAGCCACGGTTCCGCATGCACGGACGATCTGAAATTGGCCGCAATCTTTGCGCCGCTCACGGACAATTACCGACAAGATTGCCTCCTCTCCCTTCGGGTAGGGTCTCTTGTCCCTTTCCTTGTAGAGCGTTGCGACGCCCATGACTATTCCGGCATGAACAAAAGTTAGCATTGAAATACTATTTGAGACGCGAAAAAACTTGAGTATTATTTATTTAACAATTCCTGGATCCTACCTACTCCTGTGGAGTATAGGAGGGGAACCGGTGCCCTGTTAGCGAGGGAACCGATATTCTAATAGTGGGAGAACAGATGCACCGGCAGTGGGGGAATCGGTATACTAATAGTGGGAGATCCGGTACACTGATAGTGGTAGAACCGATGTACTAATAGTGAGAGAACTGATACGCTGGTAGTGGGGGAACCGGTATACTAATAGTGGGGGAATCGGTATACTCATAGTGGGGGAACCGATATACTAATAGTGAGAGAACCGGTACACTGGTAGTGGGAGAAT
>CM052203.1:4047313-4071934 GCA_028455805.1 Lasioglossum figueresi | reverse complement strand
TGATTTTAAATATATTAGTTACAATTTGCTTCAGAATGAAAAGATAACGTAGGAATGTAAATATTAAAATTGCTAGCTTAATTTTTCTCGAAAATGGCTTAGCCCGCTTCCAAAATAAAACTTTGTGTCATTCTATTGTATTAACCAGCTAATTTCCTTTCTACAAAATCTTTGTGATTTTAAATATATTAGTTACAATTTGCTTCAGAATCAAAAGATAACGCAGGAATGTCAATATTAAAATTGCTGGCTTGATTTTTTCGAAAATGGCTTAGGCTACTTCCTAAATAAAAATATATGTCATTCTATTAACCAGCTAATTTCTTTTCTACAAAATCTTTGATATTTTAAATATATTAGTTACAATTTGCTTCAGAATCCAAAGATAACGTAGGAATGTAAATATTAAAATTGCTAGCTTGATTTTTGTGGAAAATGGCTCAGGCTACTTCCAAAATAATAATATATGTCATTCTATTAACCAGCTAATGTCCTTTTTACGAAATTTTTGTGATTTTAAATATACTAGTTACAATTTGCAACAGAATCCAAAGATAACGTAGGAATGTAAATATTAAAATTGCTAGCTTGATTTTTGTGGAAAATGGCTTGGGCCACTTTTAAAATAAACTGCTCATTTAATTAAGCTGAGGTCGCGGCCGATCTGACAGCGACGCGCGATACTTTTTTAGACGTGTTTGTAAACAGGCGTCGGCGAGCAGCAAGCTATATACATGACACAGCAAATCGCTACGTGTTGCGTGGAAAATGTTCTACATTACGCTCCTACAGTTTTTTTTTTCTATCCCGTCGTCGCTAGTTCGTCGTGACTTCAAACTAATATTTAAATTCTGTTTGAAACCGACGTAGAAAACTGGATTACCATAATGCAATCTAGATAGAGATTTATGAAAGGGAAACCGAATTTTGATTTCTTAAACGACTTTCAAATGAGCGAGATTATTCTCATAAATACAAAATGCCTGGTTTCAGGCTTCAGAGGATATTCCCGGGCTGGTGTATTTACTCGGAGTAGAACCGGCTGATCGCGAACAGACACGTCAGCTGATTTCTAGACGGTTCGAGGATTTCTAAATTCGATTTTCCAGCTCACGATGCCTCGAATAAAGCTGTTCTATTCTGCGCACATTTTTGTCGCAGAGACGACAATTTTTTACAAATTAATTAAAAAATTTATTTATCAGAAATTAAGCATTTTTATAAATTTCTCGCACTTTTGCTCGTGTGCAAAACGAAATTCATGCTACTCCTGAAAATCATTTTAATTGCTTTTCATACATCTGCTCTATTTTACAAATTAGGTGAAGTGGGATAAGTGCGCACTAGTTTTCGTAAAGTTGGACTTTAAACTGATGTATTTTCAGTCTGGTACGTAAAAATTTAAAGCTGTTGGTATCAAACTCTTGCCAGAATTGTTACCGATGAATTAGTATTACGTAGAATTCTCTAATTTTGCTTGAAAATGATCATTTTGATAGGATATTGTACAAAGTGTCAACTACTATGCACTTGTCTCGAAAATTGGGCAAGAGCTTCTCTGAGAGTTAAAAATGCTTTCGAACCTTGTTTCAAGAGCTACGGGACAAGAAAAGAATGATTAACAAGCCTGCTATAAAATGCTTTTGATTGCATTATATTATATTGTTTAGTTTTATAGAGTTATCCATTTTTAAACAAACATGTGCTTTTATGCTGAAATATGAAAGGGGATACAGTGACATTAAACCAAAGTTTAAAATATAAATATGATATTTATTATTAACACTTTACCTACCGGAAGCCTATTAATAGGATTTTCAATAATTATGCTGTATCAAAAGAAAGCATAGAAATTTTCTTTCACATTGCAATCTTAAATGAAACTATTAGATCACGTTTCTGAGAGTGACTTGTCAAATCACAATAAAAATTGCTGTTGCTATCGAAGGTTCCATTAAAAAGTGTTCAGCCATGCACCATAGATTTTTCAAAATGATGCGATAATCACCGGTCGGCAATGTGTTAACATCGGTACTTGTCAAACTCAGTATTGTTTGTCATTACAAATATTGGGATAATTCGCCACAATTTGTTTATTAAAATCGTGCACGCTAGGAAAAAATGTTTTATACGAAACATTATTATTTTTTCGATGTAGAATAAGAATGTAAAATCAAAAATATGGATTTCCATTTGAAAAAATGAAGTTGCCCTTCATCTGACCCTTAAACGGCCATTATGGAAAAATGTGCATAGCGCCATTAAATGTGCCCCTTCGTATGAAGAATATTTTCTATAAAACATTGATACATATTCCTGCTGGTTTCCGTAATAATTGACTGTCTCAAGATAAACGAACCAAGGGTGGTTAGAAACACAAAATTAATGAAAACCATCCCGCCACGATTCGAATAAATCGCGATAAGAAAATCCTGTAACATGCACTGACGGTCCCGAAGCATCGCATAAGTGTCGAGGGCATCCCCCAGCTGTATTTAGCAACTCGGAGGCAGTATCCGAAAATCAAACCAAACAGGCATAATCCGAGGAAATCGGTATGATCGCGGAGAAGGGTTCCCGGGGGAGTTCCACTTAGCAGTCGAAGGGCTGGTGGCTCTCGGGTTCCGTCATGAAAAATTCCTGGTAGAGTCTGGGGTGCCGAGGGTGGCGAGCATCGACGAGGCCGATTCTAGGCCACTCGTTCGAGTCTCTCCGCGGGAATTTGACCCGGTTCTCAAGGAGCGGGAAGGTGGGTAGGCACTGCAGCATCCGGCGATCACCGATTACAATTCGCAGCGTCCGCCGCTTTAGCGGGTCGTTTTCCTCGCGGGTAGGCATCCTCTTTTTCTCCCTTCTCTGAGAGCCGCGGTGAAAAGTTCCGGCTTCGACTGTCGTCGAGACGGTGGTGGATTCGCCGTGGTGTCCCGGGGTCTTTAACCCTTCGCGAAACAGCTCGGTCCCGCGGAGATACGAGCGGAATAAAACGACGCATGGACGCGCTCTCGCGGAGCAAAAGCTAGCAAGAACTAGCAGAAGCTACCTTCGGCCGTCTCCGCGACCACGATCCGCTAGGGAAATAAGGAAAAGGAATGCGCGGAACAAATAGAAACGCGATACAAACATAAATAGAGAGACAACGCAGCCGGGGACGCAGGGAATCTAGCATGCCACGTTGAAAGCATCTCGGACCTTGTCGAGCTACCATTTTTCCTTTTCTCTCAGCCTGGTTGTGTTGCTTTCCTCTCTCTCTCTCTTCCTCTCTCCTTTTTTCTCCTTTTGCCGTCCACCGGAGGCGAAAGAAAAGTATCTCGTATCTCGATCTTAGTATGTTTCCCGGTTCCCGAGACGTCGCGCTCGGTCATCGCCAGGGAAAAGCGACTGCCATGTCTCTCTATCTCTCTCTCTATTTCTCTCGAGTCATTCGGCTGATTAATTCGACGCGCGCCGAACGCGCGTTAATGAAAATATTATCCGGCTAGCATATTTGAGCGAGACCCGCGAGACTCGTGCGCGTTCATTGGCAGAGACACGCTCCGCTCGGACGCCGCCGCGTAATTAGGTCCGGACCCGGATACGATGGGTTAACATACGAGCCGCGATTATTAAATGGGAATTACCGGCAGCCCCGACATTAATGCGGTGCCGAGTATTATCGCGTGACGACCCTGCTTACGGCTTACACCATAATTCCGTGTCTCTCCCGCAGCGCGTCCCGCTGATTTTACGAACAACAACGATCGCGACGACGACCCTCCCCCGCCAGTTAGGGGGCCTAGCGCGTCCCTTAACGATTCAGGGGTTGAAATTCACGGGGAACATAGCGCATGCTCGATCAGCAATCGGCTCCACCGCTCGCGAACTGGTCCCCGATTCCGATCGATTTCCTATCCGATAGACACTTAGCCTCGCGCGCACGCCGGCCTCGAAATTAATTAACGATAAGATTAATTGGTCCGGGGTCCGCGCTCCGGCCAGTATCTATCGCGAAACGAAACGAGCTGCGCTCTGCTACGCTCTGCTACGCCAGGACGACAGCCCACGCCCGTTACAATACCACCCTCTAGCCCGGTTCTCAACCCCTTCATCCCCAACCCAACGATTCTCTCTCTGGATTTCGCCCGCGCTATCTTTTCTTCCGCTTGCTCTGTCTTACTCGTGTTTCTCGTTAACCGAGCGCGAAAAACAAAGTCCCAAGAACGGTGAAAAGACCGCCGGCGAGCGCGAGACTTTCTGCCCGTGACACTTTCGCGATCAGAAAATAGAGACGATCGATACACACCCCTAGTGCTCTGGAAACCGAGGGGGTCACTCCGGGGGAGCAACCTTTCGATCCATCCCCCGGCGAACGCCTCGAAATGCAACGGCCATTCTTGTCCCGTTTCCCTGCGGTTTTTTCCGGTCTTCTTCCCGTTCTCCTTTTGCCTTCGTTTACCGTTTACTTCAACCCCTAACCCGACCCTCCACCCCTCAACCATCCGGAGACGGACGCCGATGTGTGAATCGAATTGGATTTTTCTGGGAAGTAGTTCGGCGTAATTGATTTTATTCGAGGGTTTTTGTTTCAATTTCGGGGTTGTTTAAGTTTTTAGGGGATCTTCGTGCGAAATAGAGTTTTTGTTCAGCGAGTATCAGAAATGGGAGATGAATATCTCTCGTTCTTTAAAAATTACACAGGCTGTCTCGAAATTCCTTCAACATCCGGGAATGGGAGGTTCCTTAGATCATTTTGTTCATTTTCAAAAATTATTAACGAAAAACACGGACCAACCAGAGCGCGTCCTAAACCGCTCCAAAGGAAAATGTTGCTTCAAATTATCTCAGTAAACTCCCATTTCCGGATGTTGAAGGAATTTTGAGACACCCCGTGTACAGTTGAAAATACAATGTTTATATCGAAATCAATAAATAAATTTGATCAGCGCATAAAATTGTAGTGGTAAGAATTAATTTAAGTTGGAGGAAAAATAAATACTAAATAATAAATACATTCGAAGAAGTTATAAATTAAGTACAACTTAACACATTACCGACCGGTGATTATTGCATAATTTTGAAAAATCTACGGTACATGGCTAAACACTTTTTAAGACGTTTTTATAACGTCATCAAACAGTTTCATTTAAGATTGCAACGTAAAATATAATTTCTATGCTCTCTTTTGGTATTGCGCGATTATTGAAAATCCTATTAATAGGTTTCCGGTAGGTAAAGTGTTAAGTGACGAATTTTTTAGTGTTTTTGATATTTATTCCCGTTGTGTAACTGCATAGAACGGTGCAGGCCGGTAATCGGAAGTTTTGGCAGTCTAAGGGAAAGTGAAAGCGAAGCATGTGGCTCTCAGCTGTGCATTTTCGGATTTACGCAGATGGCGGACGAACGCGCAGACGGTACGTGGAATTACTATACTGTACGTACACTTTGGCTGAATTTGGGTCGCGTACACTTTCATTTTGTATTTTAATATTTCGATCCACTGCCCTGTGACCACAAAAATTGAGTAGAATAAAACCAAAGACGTTTTATGACATTGGCTAGTTAAATGGCTGTTTCAAACCTCTGACATTTCACAGACCACAAACGCTAGACCATTTAGCACACTCTATCGATCTCTTAATTAATTAATTTTTAAATGTCGAGACACAATTCCGTCACCTATGGGTGACGTGACAGTAACGTGACAGTAACGTGAATATTAATGTATGGATTATATTAATACTTCATACTGCTGAAATAAATTATAAAATATTTCAAATATTATAACAGACAGGATATGTCAGTGTTAATTCACGAATTACGTTTACAGTGAAAGGATCGTTTTCAATCATCCTTTAAATTTGAACCATCGCAGATTTTGAATAATGATTTGTTTAAATCGTTAGGAAATAATCCACACCACTTTCGTTTCAACTAGTTGCAGACTGTACAAAGGAATTGATACTCCGCGGAAAGAAAACGCAACGATATGCATCAGAGAAAAAGGGAAAGAATACAGATACCACTTACATATGATGAAACTTCCAGTTTTCGCATCTGAATATAGCCTCTCCGAGTGTCGGTATCATCTCGCGGCATCTTGGAAGACTCGAAAGAAGTATTCAAAGTACTTTCATCTCGTGCTTACACTTTCTTTTGTGCTCTGAAAAATTGCGGGACAGCTTCAGACAATTATAAATCGATTCCAAGACCACACACATACGCAACGAAAGTACATACAGAACGTTCCTAAGCTTATCGATCGTCGTTTGCAATTTTATTGCTGGTCTGCGAACGGTATGCATTTGTGGCACGAATATGTGGGCCAAGATCGACCCGGTTCCCGCCATGATTTCGTAGAACATAAAATATTATAACGTAAATATTAATAATAATAATATATGTATAATGATATAACTGTTAAATTAGGTATTTAGGATTTATCTACGGGTGGGACCAAGTACCTCGCAAACAGGTTCGAACTTTGATTGATTGAATTGAAAGTCTCTATAAGTATTTCGAAAAACATAAATAGTACTTCTAAGTATACTGGAACCTATGCCAGACAGTTTCGAACCTTTTACAAGTACTTTGGTAAACGAAAATAATACTTGCAAATATATTCGAATCTTGGTCGAACAGGTTCGAAAATTTTATGAATACTATGCAGTTCCGATTTCCAAGATTCGTGTACTACTTGTGAAAGATTCGATTCCTTTCAAATGGAAGTACTTATAAGTGTCTTTCCGAAAAAATAAATACTCGTTTCGAAGTTCTACATCAGTTTGTATAAAATGAATGCTTTTCAAATATAATCATTGAAACATTATTGCTTTAAAGTAGCAATCGAAACCCATGAAAAGAAACTTGGCTATTGAAATTGACTCGGATTCGCGAGTACATATGGAGCTTGATCCCATCCCTAGATTTATCTAACAATAAATTCCCTCTGCACTGCTATCCCTTATATCTGGGTTCTCCTACCCTTCGACCATCAATAAAAAAACGGTATTGTCAAACGTAGACGTTGAACACGTATTCTAGTATTTTCAGTTCAACCGAAGCGCTTGAGCGAGAAGATTCTTCAGTACTCTCACCTACTGAATAAATTCTCTATATCCAGTTTTCATATTCCTGTACCACGTCTCCTTGGCATTGATTATTTCATAACCTCGCAGAAAACCAACAATAACTACTAAGACCACCGTGGAGCAAAACGTGGTTCGCGTCTACCAGCGAGACGACACTCGCGCGTGACTGCACACAGTCACCACATTACATTCGCACACCGCTAGACCACGTATACCTACGCAAGGATGGCAAGGGTCCGGGATTACACTCTTGATTTCTCAATAATGCAAAGACGGGGTTTCTTAGTAGTCAAAATCGCTAGATGAAAGATCAATTTAAGGGACTATTTGTCTCAAAAGTCCAACTTATACGTTTACGACGCGTAATTCTCATTATTCGGCAACATGTTGCGGAGCAGCGAGAAACAATGGACAAGCGACAGTGCTGCCGCCTATCGTAGCTGTTGATACGCTGCCGAATAATGAGAATTACGCATCGTAAACGTAAAAGTTGGACTTTTGAGGGTTTGCGAATCTTAGAGGAGAAGGTGGTATAATATAGGCACCCACTTTTGTATTCTCTCTTAAAATTGGATTCACAACTAGACTGCGGATTTTATGGATTTATGGATTGCAAGGGTCCGGGATTCCACTTCTGATTTCTCAATAATGCAAAGACGGGGTTTCTTAGTAGACAAATCGCTAGATGAAAGATCAATCTAAGGGGCTGTTGACCTCAAAAGTTCAACGTTTACGTTTACGACGCGTAATTCTCATTATTCGGCAACATGTTGCGGAGCAGCGAGAAACAATGGACAGGCGACGGTGATGCCGCCTATCGTGACAATCGATAGGCTGTCGAATAATGAGAATTACGCATTGTAAACTTAAAAGTAGGACTTATAAGGGGAATAGTCCTCCAGATTGATCTTTCATCTATCGATTTTGACTACGAAGGGAACCCGTGTTTGCATTATTGAGAAATGAGAAGTAGAATCTCCTACCCTTGCAATCCTCGCGTACGTATACGTGGTCTAGCGGTGCGTAAGTGTACTGTGGTGATTGTGTGGAGTCTCGCGCGAGTGTCGTCTGTCTAGGAGACACAGTCCTCAGTAAACTGTAGGTCCCGCTGAAATTGGCGTTAACGATATCGGAAGAAGGAGAGTGGGTAAATGGAGTTGTAACCTGAGGAGATCAAATAATTTCTTTTTAAATAAATTTATAACTATATAAATTTTACAATTTCCGTCCGCCCATCTAAATGTCGCTCTGTATGTTCAAATGTGCGTTATAGTTACACATAACTAAGAACGTTAACGCGGTAAAAAAGATTATAGTCGATGATAAAGGGTAAAATGGCAGGTCGTTGAGGTGCTCGGCAATAGATATCGGGGAAGTGCATACGGATAAGTGTCCGGCGCGAGCCCGAAAGAACGCGGGACTGCTCGAATGGAGATTTTCGCGAGGTCGGGGTGAGAAACGAGGGCGCAGAGGTTGGGACAGAGACGCGAATCATCCCTCGGTGTTCTCGCCAGGGGATGGCGAGAAGGTCGAGGAGCCTGGCCAGCAGGAACGGATTTATTCGCGGCCCCCTCCCGATACGGGCGCGTCCTCGTCTCGGACGACGACGGTGGGCGGGCTCGAAGGAAAAGTTACGCGCCGCGAAAGGAGTCTCTGGGAAGTCTTTAGGAAGAGAATAGCGCCGCGCGTTCTCTCTGGCTCGTGAAAAGAGCTCCTCTCCTCGGTTCGGAGGATCGTTCCTCCTCTACAAGAGAGAGGGAGAGAGTGAGAGAGAGAGAGAGAGAGAGAGGGAGAGAGAGAGAGAGAGAGAACACCACCCACCGAGATTGGCCCTAAAGTTCCACCGCCTCGTCGTCCCCGATCCACAAAGGCACGATCGTCGAATTTATGTTCTCCGTTGGGCACCTTTATCGGGCGCGGATTCTCTTCCCGGGACAGGGGACTGGGACAGGGACTGGGACACGTCCTCTTCCTCGAGCTTCTCCTCGACGACCGGGATCCTAATTGTCGGCCGGTGCCTTTGACCCCGGGGCCCGCCCGACGACGCTTCCTACCCGGAAATGGATAGAAGGCCAATTCCCCCGCGTTACGGGGATAATAATCGGGAGAGCAGACACGGTTAAAAGTCGAGATATCGATTCGAACCTGCTACCCGAGATACCCAGATATCAAACCCTCTCGACCCCTCCGCTCTCTTCGTCGCCTCTCCCCCCACCAAGAAAAGTGATTAAAAGCGACCGGATGCGGAGACAGGGTCGATCTTGACCCACATAACCAGCCGGCTTACAAGTTATTCATTTCGGATTCGCGGTCTCGAACTTTCGACTTCCGGAAAGGGGTGGAACGGGGTGGAAATAACTAGACTAGATGCAACAGTGAGAACATGATCGCTGATCGCGTGTTCGAGATTTTTATTTAACACTAAACCTACCACCACCGGTCAAAATGATCGGTTACAGATTTTTTGGTTTGCAATTATTGAGATAATAAAAATGATTTTATAAGGAATGATTATGTCTTTAACCAGTTAACTGCGTTCGACGTGTGTACACGTCAATCCAGAACTCTATTGCGGTGCAATAACAATAACCTTCTCAAGAATGAATTGTTAATTTTTTGTCAAATAAAAATGTAATCCTTCGTCGTTTTTCGTAAAATTTATAATAGGACCATTTGCTCTGCGTTTAATGTTTAAAGTTTAAAGTCTCTAGCTCATCGGGAAGTTAGTTTAAAATCAATTGTTAGTGACTCAGGTGAACTAAGATTGTTAGTGACATAGGTGAACTATTCATGCATCAATTATCTTAATAATAAATCTTCCGAGTATTTTCACAGATACTAAAAATTCACAATCACAAATTTTCAGGACTATCTGTAAGGGGTTAGAAATTTGTACGGGGCTAGGGAAAATTATTTTATACTTTTTAGTCTGTCTTAAAAACGTGGTATATTTAACATTTTTTTATTTAAATTTTTATAAGAGGACATGTACCAGTTACTTTTAAGGCTCGGCGGATTTAGTGTTAATGTGGTGAAATTGTTTAAGACTTTCTGGCCGGGAATGATCGCGACGATGCAAGAATTTCCATCGAATTAATTCGGGGGAAGGAGCTCGTAGCTTCCAGGGAGAATCTGATTTCTTTATTATCGATTCCGGAGGATAAAACGTTTTAATATCGCACGTAGATTTAATCTTCGCCTGGGCCGCCCACGCGGGAAACTTTCGAAAGAAAGAACGTAATGCGTTAAACCGCAGACAACCTGGTCGGCCGTGGTTCGTCTGGCCGCGATCTAACAAGACCAAAGTCGGATACGGTATTTTATACGCGAAGTTCCTCATCCGACTTACGTCGAATACGTTAGCGGGCGTGTTAACGTTTGATAAGGGTATCTCAAACAACCCGCTCGGCTAAAGCCGCATCCCCACTGGCGGACCGCGTTTTGCGAACGATCGAGAACATGTGTATTCATCGGTGTATCGACGTTACAAACATTCTACACTTTTCAATTCCAAATTCAATTCAATTAATATTTAATTAAAATTAAAATTTTCTATGATGTTCGATGATGCTGCATTTTATACTTCCTAAACTGCATTATGCATTTATGGTTAGAATGAGTGGCTGCGATTTGAAGCAGGAGATAAATCAAGAATGAACATTATACAGTATTTTAAGGTGATATAACGCCCAATTCTTTTTATTCAAGCAACGAACTTCAATGCATAACATATTTTCCCTTCTTTCTATTTATTTAATATTGCAACTCAGCATCCAGGCAACTTAGCATTTTTCCTTTCATTTTCATATTTTTTGCATTCTACTATTAGATGATTCATGTTCGATGATCTTTTGCCAAAAAGAATAAATAAGAGAAAATATTTTACTCGTTAAAGTTCATCGCTTGAATAAAGAAATTCGCTTTTATTTCACGTTGAAATACCGAAATTACTTTCTTGCCAATCAAATATTTCGAATTATCGAAATTATTGAAAGAAGAAAATAGTTTCTGTGGTCGAGATGTAAACAATTTATTTTATTATTTATTATTACCATGCGAAACAAATTTTGCATAAAAATTACCCAAGAACATCAAAATAAACTTGCTATTTGTCAACAAAAACGTCAAAGACAATTGATAATGAAATTGAAACTACATCTGACAATTTGCAGCTTCAAAAAATATTGAAATAATTAAGAAACAAATTATTTAAAAAGAATTTGAAAGCCTGTCAGGCTCTTACACGTTGCAACAAACGCAGACGTGGTCTATTCTGCATAAAATAATGTTGTAAAGTGTCAGGGCTGCATGCGACTGTGTATACAATCAGTAGATTCAGTAGGTCATGATCAGACGCGCGAGTCTTCCTGCTCAAGGGCGCGCTTGCAGGTCTCCCCTTCGAGTTCGATCTTCTCGGAAACGAAGGGTCGTAGAACAAACCTTCACCGCGCATTTTCGCTTTACGTTTTCACACAGATTCCCCACCACCAGATTAGAAACCCACAGGAGTGTTCAATTACGAGTAATTAACCGTTTGAGTCCCAAGGGGTATTGAAAAAACACTTTCGAAAAATCTCGAACAGCGCGACCGCGTTTTCTCTAAATGAGTACGAAATAACCCAAGCGGCGCGATAGCGCTTCTTTTATTTTATGACACCGAAATCAAATCCGAAATCACATCGAAATGTACTGGGATTTTTCGACACAAAATCTGAAGAGCGCGATCGCTCTGCTTGGGACTCGAACGGTTAATAAAAACCGACGACGCCGCGCACGGCGTCCGGGAAAAAGTTGACCACCGATTCGGCTGACTTTAATTAGAGCAGTATCAAAAATCGAATTGTTAAATTGCCCGAAATCGGCGGGGTGCGTGCGGGAGCAGAGTGCACCGGGAAATGGCCGGCGGTTAGGCCAATATTCGTGGCCGACTCGATGCGGCCGTTATAATTTATCCTCGTAAAATATCGTCGCTTCAGCGACGTCAATGACGCGGAAACGCTGACGGTATATCGTCGGGAATCACGCGAGCGTGGACAACCCGTGGGTGGATCAGGGTCGATCGGTTCGATCGAACGATTTCCCTCTTCTCTTTCTCGCTCGCGCGTTTGACCGACGAAAAAAAGAGGGGAGGATAAAAAAATCGGTGACCAACAAAGACGGTACACACACGGCTCGATGAATCTGTCGGGCGACCGATCCCGGGACGATTTCGAATACGTCGTCCCGAAAGCAATTTCGGTTGGTACGAGCGGGCGCGCGCGCGCGTCCACGCTCATCGATATGGAAACGGGTCGCCGAGGAATTAGAACGCGGACCACGATGATCGAACACCGCAGACCCCACCGAATAACGGACTCCTCTGTCTGCAACCGAAGATGGACTGCCGCTAGACCCTCGAACAATAAGGGAAATGGCGCGGGATCCACGTTACATACTGTTATTGCTAGCCATCCCCTCCCCGAACCGACAAAATGCCCCCGGAGTCATTTACAATGAGTTAAGTGAAAGCTCATTTCCTCCGGTGCGGCCATTTTAATATATTAGTTTAGTCTGCTGATTTATAATTGAAAATTCATTCTCCGTGGACCCCTACGCATTATAAAATTGCTTCTGTATAATTTACAGTTTGCTGTTAATTTCCCCGGTCGGAGATTGCGAAACGTTAACAACGAAGTGAAAATAATAGAACGTTTAGCTGCATCGTTTTCACAGGAAATTCTCCGAGGGAACTCAAAAATCGTACGCCCCGGTTCTTCTATGCAAAATTCCATTTATGCAGATTGTTTATTAAAACCGTTTTGCAAGACGAGGTTGTTGCTTCGTCAACCAGAAGATTGCTTCCAACGAAAATTTCATAAATACGCCATTAAGTTCCCCGTGGCGAAAATCTTTTGAACCGTTGAATATATTTGTGTACTTCTCGAGCTTTTGATATTCTCGCACGCGATTTTCGAAAAAAGAAATTCCCTATGGAGAACAGTATTTTACAGGGTATTCGCGAAAAAAAATGAAAGCTAGGAAAAAGTTGTACCGTTGTGTCTCTCACATTTTTTCAGAAATGAAGGTGACCTTCTAATCGAAGTGTTTCTTTCATTTCTAATTTTTTCTGACCTTGTGTGACCTTGAAAGTCCTCGTGTTGTATACGAATGAACTCCTTTTGACACAAGTTTTCATACGAAATAAAAAAAAATGCATAGCATTCCATTAAAACAATTAAAAGACACCATTACGTTGCTTGCAAAAAATTTATAAAATTTAAGGTCACCTTCGCGTCTAACAAAATAATGCAAAACACAGTATAACTTTTTCCTCTTCAATTTTTTTCAAAAAAACGCTGACCAAACACCCTGTATTTTTAATAAAGAGGTTTTTCTTTATAATAAAGGCCACCACGGCGGAGCGTTTCCTGGAGCGGATAGAGAAAAGAGGACTAAAGGAAATGAGACGAATAATAGGCACATTATCTCGCTTATAGGACAAATATTTGCCGAGTAATAATCTTTGCATTTCAACACAGAGAAGAAGACACGGATTCTTGAATTTGTATCCGAGTTTAACTGGGATTCGTGTCCGAATGATAATGGTGAACCAACAACCGTAAAATAATACCTAACCGCGCCTTAAACCTCTCCTCTAGTGAGGGCGATTAAATATTTTTTGAGCGGTATTGTACGCGAAATTAAAAGTGTATTGCCGGCCGAGCGACGCGTAAAACCGACGTAGGAATATTGGAAAATCATTATGAATATAAATGAAACGGTATTGATCCTTAATTTCCAGAGGAACTGCTTTGGTCAGCGAGAGTTCTTGATTACTCGACGGTACAGCGAGCGCAAATATTCATAAGGAAGAAGGAATCGACTTTTTTCTTTTCTTGTTCTGTTCGAATTTAATGTCGCGTCGGCAGCAAAGTTATTAGCGACAACTTGGATCGACGCGTCTATCGTTGCAGTAGTTTGTTAATCAATTTGGAACCATTAATGAACTTAAGAAGACCTCGAGATGTTTGAACAGTGACCATTTCCTTAAAACAAATAGGACAATAATTATTCTGCTCTCATTTTAAAGCTTCAGGTTTCTACTTTTATTACCCACCGCTCATTTTTTCCTGAAACTATTTTGCACGACGCGACAAGTGGAAAACTGGAGACATGATTTCTGTCAAAAATGCCCCCAGTTTGAGCATCTCTAAAAACATTAAAAAAATTTTGAGTGAAGAAACCTTCCAAAAATTTGAAGATTAAAGCCTCCTCTTTACAACGACATCAAAAAATTTGATGTGCAATCTTTTTCAGTCGTTTTATCAATGTTTAAATGGAAGATGTACGGACAGCTTTACGGAGACATGGTTCTTAATTTCGTTATATAAAATGGTGAAAAATATTCGTACATCAATTTTTAAGATACCGTTGCAAAGTACTGTCTTCAAGCTTTCGTATGAGCCTGAGTTTATAGCTGTAGGATTATTTTTCACGAAATTACAGCAGGTTAAAGATCGTCAAGCTTGATTCCGAAAAAACACTCGAACACTAAATGTTTGCGAGAAATGTTTGGCGATGTTTGAACAGTTAGAATTTCGTGAAAAAAAATCCTATGAACAAAAATTTGGGCTTGTTTGAAGGCTTGAAGCTTTTGCTTCCATATACTCTTAATAATTTTGATTTCTTTCTTGCGCGGTTTTTTTCAGGAACATATCCACCGTCTCAAAAAAGAATTGGCTATCTGTGCCGAGTGGAAAATCGAGTTTCTTGGAAACGGAGACGTCAATATGCGATTTTTAAGGGACCGGTTGATTGACAAGCGCCTAGTTTGTATGCATTTGGACTTGATCCTCGATGCAGGATGATGAATAATCACGGCGAGGGGTTCCCGGGAGGATTACCCGACCATGATCCGTCTTTTTCCCGGGAGCTTATTAAATTCTGATCGAGGAATCGTCACGGCGAATGAAGTTAGTCGCACGGAAGGGCTCCTGAAATAGGATCGGACGATCGGGTGCTAAATTTTTCAGGGCAGCGGTAACCAACTGGATCACCTCGAACCCGTAGCGATGCCTGTTAATCTTGCTAATCGAATGAGCACACCGACGTGTTCCTTCGAGTCGCATCCGAATCGATGGCAATTTTGCTCCGTCGGCTTCTAACTTTTGCGCGAAATTGATTCGTGAGCGAAATTGCCGATCGTCTTGTGCTCGTTAACGACGTGAAAAATCGCGCGATCCGCAAGCGTGCTCGCATAATGGCTGTGTGTCCTAGACAGACGACACATTACATTCGCACACCGCTAGACCACGTATACGGACGCATGGATTGCAAGGGTCCGGGATTCCACTCCTGATTTCTCAATTATGCAAAGACGGGGTTTCTTAGTAGTCAAAATCGCTAGATGAAAGATCAATCTAGGAGGCTATTTGCCTCAAAAGTCCTACTTTTACGTTTGCGACGCGTAATTCTCATTATTAATGGACAGGCTACAGTCCTGCCGCCTATCGTGGCTGTCGATAGGTCTAGCAGAGTAAGTTACACAGAATAAAATAACTTTAAAAAGACTGTACCAAACATAGACGTCATTCATCCCCTCTTTAAATCAGAATAAAAATTGAATGGAATAAAAAATATTTTAAGAAGACTGTACCAAACATGGACATCATTCGCCTCTTTCTTAAATCTGAATAAAAATTGAACAGATTAAAAAAATCTTTAAGAATTCTATCAAACATGGAGTTCATTCATCCCCTCTTTAAATCAGAATAAAACTTGAACAGAATAAATTACACAGAATAGACTGACTATAAGAAGCCTGTAACAACAATGGACGTTATTCATTCCTTTCTTAAATATGAATAAAAACGATTTTAAGAATACTGTACCAAACATGGACATCATTCGCCTCTTTCTTAAATCTGAATAAAAATTGAACAGATTAAAAAAATCTTTAAGAATTCTACCAATCATGGACGTCATTCATCCCCTCTTTAAATCAGAATAAAACTTGAACAGAATAAATTACACAGAATGGACTGACTTTAAGAAGCCTGTACCAAACATGGACGTTATTCATTCCTTTCTTAAATCTGAATAAAAACGATTTTAGGAATACTGTACCAAACATGGACATCATTCACCTCTTTCTTAAATCTGAATAAAAATTGAACAGATTAAAAAAATCTTAAGAATCCTATCAAACATGGAGTTCATTCATCCCCTCTTTAAATCAGAATAAAACTTGAACAGAATAAATTACGCAGAATAGAATGACTTTAAGACGACTGTACTAAACATGGACGTCATTCGTCTCTTCCTTAAATCTGAATAAAAATTGATATCGACAGTCGCGGTAGACGGCAGCAATGTCGTCTGAACATGGCTTCTCGCTGCTCCGCGATATGTTGCCGAATAATGAGAATTACACGTCGTAAACGTAAAAGTAGGACTTTTGAGGCAAACGGCCCCCTAGATTGATCTTTCATCTAGCGATTTTGGCTACTAAGATACCCCGTCTTTGCATTACTGAGAAATCCGGAGTGGAATCCCGGATCCTTGGAATCCTCGCGAACGTATACGTGGTCTAGCGGTGTGTGAGTGTACTGTGGTGATTGTGTGCAGTCACGCGCGAGTGTCGTCTGTGTAGGAATCGCAGTTCATAAGCGGCACGCGTTGCCTAGCTCAGATTTTCGGGCCCCTCGGGACAGCAACCTAATTCCGTATTAATCTCGCCGACACATTTATTGGACTATTACCAAGTATTTCTGCCGGCGTAATCTCGCCATAATAATAGGATATCCCCGCATATTAGCAAGTGTCAAGTCGTGAGATATTCGCGCAATATCTCATATCCATAGTCTTTTCACCGAAGATTAATAACCGGGCTGTCGTCTGTAACGGTGCCTGAGGGGTCGAGCCCCGATTCATCGTTCAAAATTCGATGATCCACAGGGATTCCGATGCCCCGGGACCCGATCAATTTTCAATGATCCACGAGTTATATTTTCGCGCGAAGTTAATATTTTATCAATTTTAAGATACAGCAGCTACGTAGTCATTTATTTCTGAAACTGACAATAATGAAAAAGTTTACTTGAATATTGTAAATATTTTTACTATTTTATGAACGAATCTATCAGACATTATATTTAACGTTTTATAAATTTAGAAATAAATTGTCGAGCAAAAAGAGTTCTATCATCCGAAAGTTAATATACTGTAGGAGGATCACGAGCGATTTTGAATTAGAAACCTGGTTATTTCGAGGTAAGCGTGGCCTAGCGTTCGGTGGGCGGAGCCAGAGTGCCCCGCGGAGCAACTCGCGGTGCCCCAGCGTGGAAACCGAGCAAAATTGAGGAAACAGAAGATATGTGAATGCAGATGGCAGAATCAATTCGTTTGTTATTATACAGCTCGCAAAGAATTTAGTTCAACATTGAAAGCAAAGAAATATGTTTCACTGATTAAAACCGATAATCGAGGTTCTACCGTATTTGCATTGACGTTATCCTCCGCGGTGCTTCTTTGAACACCGTGAGAAGCGTAATTATAATAATGATAATCGATCTTTGCTCCGTTCCCATCGCTGCAGCTACAAAGGAGAAAAACTGCGAGAAAAAAATAAGGGAAACAATATCTATGATGTTAAGTGGGCCGTGAATTTTATGCAATTACTGCTGGTTTATCCGCTTTAGAACACAGTTTTACTCGATTGTGATTTTTATAAATAACTACAGAAAAATATTTATAGAACGATTCAAACCTGATAACGAGTACGTATACGTAAAATTCAAGTTCCGCTTTGTTATTATTGAAAATTTTTTAGCAGCGCTACGGAGTCCATGGTTATTCATAGTGAAGGGAAAAAAATATCGATGTGCGAACGACAATTACTAACTACCGTTTGAAAGTTCGAGAAGGGTTGAAAAAGTTTCTGACGAGTTCACAGGTTTGTAAAAAGGATGATTATCATGGCGACCATGGAGGTGTACCCATGACAGATGGAGTCTGGGAGGAGTAGTCTTGCGAGCCAGGTGCGTATTTTCGCGGGGGCAGCTCGAAGAAGAAGTGGGAAGAAAATAACCGGTGCTTTCCCTCTCTATAAATTATCGTTTCCCATTAGCGTGGCCCGTGACGCAACGGCGTGGTTCGTTTCACATAATTAGGAGGATGGCTCGATGACACGTACGGGGTAGGTACACCGCAGCACCATGGAGCCCCATAACTCACCCCCGGAACAACGATAGCGATGCCGTTACACCGGCGTTATTACTTGCCACGGAAGCTGACTCGGAATAGCTGGCCCTGGTGATACCCTCGGATTAGACGGTCTTTCCTGTCCCATCCCCCACCCTCTGCACCCTCTGCACCGTCTGCACCCTCTGCAACCCGGTGCAGGCCGCGAGCCACCCGCAACCGAGCGCCCACCCCCGCACCCTCGTTTTCCTCGTTTTCACAGGCTACACGGTCCGCGTGTCCCTGGCAGTGGCCGTGAGCCGCGAAACGAGATCTTCCCTGAAGAACGAAGGGACCGGAACAACCCCCGTACCACTCTTCAAGAAGATATGGGGCTGCTTCCACGTATCTTTTTTACTGGAAATCCACGGTGGAGACGCGAGACGCCGGGACGGACAGCTCCCTTAAGGGGTGAAGCCACTCGAACGATTTAAAAGATTTTGGTTCTTCGATCCGCGTCACAAATTCAAAAAAAAAAACAGTACCTCAAATTTCAGTAAATATGAAAATAATTTTTCGTAATAAAAACAGAATACTCTCTTAATTCTCTAGTATAACGAAATTAAAGGAAACAAGTTGTTTGTGGAGAGTATTCTTGCATTATTTTCACTCCATTAAAATTATTGAAGGAACAAATGCGTAGCTAAAGGATACAACCCTTATCCTGAAATGGACGCGGACTATTTTTATCTTGTAATCTAACAAAATTGTATCTCGAAGAATTCCCAACAACGAGCGATAGATAATTGTGCCGTATGCGAAATTTCGATGTTTGATAAGATCGAAAGTAGGATTGAGCGTGATCATCGCGACAGGGGTTGCAATTTTCTATTTAAAGCGAGGATTATTCGTTGATTGAAACCGAGGCTCCCTTTCAGAGGATTGAATACCTACCAAACAAGCTGGCACACACGGTGCATGTCTTTTTCCAGTTTATTGTATATGCTTTTATACGTAATATAAAAACTATCGCGGGCGTACGAGATTCCAGTTGAACCAATTGTATAAAAGCAAAATGCACTTCGACGCGGTCAACATCTGCACTCAAATCTACAACACCGTGCAACTATTTTGACGTATTCGAACGCAAATGGCGCCCGGCTTTCTTTCGAATTTCCGGTGGCGAAATTGTCGTCGGTATTTAAAAAAAAATTCTATCATACTGCAGTATCTATGGGGACATAGGTGGCATAGAGAAACGAATTCTGTGACGTTGGTGTGAATCAAAAATATTCGTTCATCGTAAATTCCCTGCTTCTTCTTTCATGGAGATTCGCTAGTTTGAATAGTGATTTACCACTGTGATTGTTGGTCGGACCGGGTTCTTGAAAATTTTTGGCTTCCCGAATGTTCTGAGAAATTCCAAAAATTTGCATGTCGGGAATCTCGATGTCCTAAAAATAATTCAACGCAACTCGGCCCGACCCGGTCCGACGTTGCCGCAGTTATCGGGAAGGGACGGGCTCGCGTGTGGAGAGCCGGGATCCGCCGGAGCGTTCCATTTCTCGTTAAAAATGTGTCGCGAGCCCCTGACCGGCCGTAAAATCGGCCGCAACGATGAACTTTATCGATCGCTTAAACCGTCGGTGTGCGATAAGAATCGACCCGGCGAGTTCGTCGACGATCAGAGGGAAAAAAACCGTCACGAGCCGACGTAAAGGGGCGCGTGACGCTTGCGATTTCCTCGTCGACGGGTTCTCGAACGAGGAAACACAACACGACCCGGTTGTTGGCCGCGATCAACGCGAACTGCCGACAAAGTGACCGTCGGTCACGCACGCTGACCCGCGGCCACGTTTAATAACCGTCCTCTTACCGCTAATCCCCGATTTATTTCAATTTTCGAGGATCATTATCGCGACAGAAAAAAAAGCAGTGAACAACGACGACTGAACGACGACGACGACGACGTGAATTTGAGAACCATTCCGAAGAGAGACTACTCCCGGCAGATCCGTTCCGCCCACGAAAAAGTTTCAATGGTAGGCTCGCAGCCCCGGAAGCTAGACCAGTCCCTGACTCGAGGAAAAAACAGGGACGCCGAAGTTCCGCGGCTCCGCGATAATGACCGCCATATTTCTCCGGGAATCGGGCAAGCAAAACGCCCACCGCTTTGTTCGCGGCCCTTCGTTTCTCCAGGGGAACCCCTCTCTCGCTCTCTTGATCTCAATCTCTATCTCCCTCTTCCTCTCTCCTTGCGACGTCTAGTCGGCGCCGAACCGGTCCCCGTGATTTACCGAACTCTGGCACTTTTGATGCGCAACTCAGATGTCACATACACCCTTTTTTACCCGGGGAGGAATTATTGATGTTAAGGGATGTGGGCGGTAAGTGAAATGTGAACCTTTTGTGGTGGAAGGTTTAAAGGAATGGAAAAAGTTGGGTGTTGGAACTGGAGAACAAGATCACGTTACTTTTTCGGATACCTCTTCGGCTCCGGGGGTACCGGGGGCCATATCGCCACGCCTACAAAAGCTGGTCACGCCCACGGAGTCAGGCCACGCCTTCACTACACAGAAACAACAATACTTTCAAGACAGAAACAACAATACTATTAGAAGGGAGAGCCATATAACCACGCCCATTTTATCAACAGAACCAATAGGATAAATATCGCTTCTACTGTTTCTTCGACTAGAATCTCACACGCATCGATGTAAATGCAGTCAGTTTTCAGTCGTACTACAATGATCAATATACCGAACTCTGGCACTTTTGATGCGCAACTCCCATTTCAGTTACACCCTTTTTTACCCGAGGAGGAATTATTGATGTCAAGGGATGTGGGTGGTAAGTGAAATGTGAACCTTTTGTGGTGGAAGGTTTTAAAAAATGGAAAAAGTTGGGTGTTGGAACTGGAGAGCAAGATCACGTTGCTTTTTGGGGTACTGCTTCGGCTCCGGGGATACCGGGGGCCATATGGCCACGCCCATGTAGTCAGGCCACGCCCACGGAGTCAGGCCACGCCCACGGAGTCAGGCCATGCCTTCGCTATACAGAAACACAACAATACTGTGACTTCCTCAGAAGCGAGCCAATTTTTATCAACAGAACCAATAGGATAAATATCCCTTTTACTGTTTCTTCAACTAGAATCTCACACACGTCGATGTAAATGCAGTCAATTTTCAGTGGAACTGCAATGATGAATATTCCCAGAAGAACAATGTCCACCGCAAAGCCCCAAATACAAATCTCGAACCATTACCGTGCCCACGTGAATTCGCATAATGCATCCATACAATCCCAATACAAATCTCTAATAATCTCTCGACGTCAATTCCCCGTGCACCTCTATCGAGAACAACAGGTGAACGCTATCTTCGTCAGCGTAGACTCAGCCTAACTCCCCCACCCCTGACGAAAAGTTCGAAGTTCGCGAGATATCAGCCGCCGGCAGAAGCCAACTTTCGCCGCTAATTAAAAAGAAGGTAGTCTAATAACCTGAATGAATGTATCGCTGGTTTCCTGGGCGTGGGCGCGCGCAGACTGGCGGGCGGTTTTTATGAAAATACGGGGTCCGGTGTCGGTTGCGGGGCGTGTTATCGGCGGACACGTCGTTTTTCACGGGTGGAGGGAACAACGCGAAGTTGCTCTTGCTGGCCTGCCCCGTTAATATCCGCGACGAGCCTAACCATCCTCCCAGCCGGATCTCCGGTACTCGGATAGGGGGTGGAACCAGCCCAGACATCGGGGCCGCGCATCTCGTGCCAGACGAGGACGGTAATAGGGAACGAACGGCGAGGGTCGCGTTCTCAAGACCCGCAACAAGGGGTGGCGGCAACTCTTTCGCGCTTTTGTACACTCGGAGACGGACGCGTGGCACTTGGAACCACGCAATCGTCGTGGTCGTCACATCATTGCGACACCAGTCCTCCTCCTCGCCGTTCTCGTCATCGGCGTTTCGCTATCAACCCCCGTGCTGCCACCCTCTTCGCTCGAGAGACCCTCTTCTGTCCCCTACAGCCGACGGTGGGCAATAGAGAGTGATGGATAAAAATGGTAGAATACTGTGTTGTTGCCACTCCTCTAGTTAATTAACAACCAAACTGTGGATTTTCTACTTTTATCGTAAAAATGAGGAGTTGCAATTTTACACGATGGAAAGAATTTAATACCATCAATGTATTATTTTTTATCTGATAAAATTACTGTGAAAAATGGAGAACGTTCTTGAGTGGCTCCTACAGCTTATAACAAATATAAACAGATTTTATTTTTTAAAAATTGTAACAAATGGAGGATATTCAATGCACTATCGGTTAATAATGTTATAACAATATTGCTAAGTGATAATAAAATTTCTATGATTTTCGCTGACCATCGGTTGACACTTTGTAAAATATCCTATCAAAATGATCATTTTCAAACAATATTAGAATCTTACATAATACTAATTCATCAGTAATAATTGTGGCAAGAGTTTTATACCAAGAACGTTAAGATATTACATACCAGACTGAAAATACATGAGTTTAACACTAGGTTTACGGGACCTGTCAATTTGACGGATTTCAAATTTCGAAATGAAATACCTCAAAAACCATAGCATTTATTTGAACCATTTTGCATCGTAAATTAATGATTTCATCCAAAGAATTTATACACACAATTATTTTCTCCTGAAGCTTTCTAATCTTTGAAATTTCTATGTAGTATACCTATCTCTACGAAACCCGTCAAATTCACGGGCTAGCTTATTTCATAAACAATCCTTATATGTTTGCTTCGTTCGTCAAATCATTCATCCAATAATAAATATAAGAATGAAAGTAAAGTCTTTACTTTCTCCCCCTCCAATTCGTTATCTCAATCGCGCCTCGATAATGTAAACGAAAGCGGATTGTATGGCCTGAGTGTTTATTTGGGTCTTCAACGAAATGTGTGCAGTGTGCAAAAGTTTCAGTTATTGTAGACAGTCTCCGCTTATTGTAAGTATTTACAATAGGGTAATTGAATTTGAGCACAGTATTTTTTTATTTTGACCAATCCCCCTTTTCCAGCAATCATGAGTAAATCCAGGAGATATAATAAGATATTGAACAAAATTGTCAACATCGGTGAAGATTGTTCTGAGGATACCACCGAAGAAGATCAGTATCAATTAGACCAAAGCGAAGCTGACAGTGAAAGTTCTGAGTACATTGAAAGTGGAGAGATAGAAGGATCTTCGGATAGCGAAGAGGAAAAGGACGCGTATTGTTTCTAGATCCGACTCCGAGGATGAGAGGACGAGGATTCCAAATATTGTTCAATTCAGACATAATTTGAATAAATCGATTTTTTAAAGAAAATGCGTGTTTTCGTTTACCCGTCAATTTGACGGGTAAAATCCAACTTTACAAAAACTAGTGCGCACTTACACCACTTCACCTAAATAGATACAATCAAATAAATTGCACAATCGAAAAAATCATGGTTAATAATTTCCAGGTGACCCCGATGAAAATATGATTTTATTCGAATAATGTCGAAGTCTGGCAACCCCCCGTTTCGGGATTTCGCGCGTATCCGCGCGACAAGCCGTCGAATCCCTCGCGGCTAGCGCGTTCTTTGTGTCGCTGGTTACCCGGGCAACCTCCGACAGTTTGCCCAGGATTAAAAATGTAGTTTCGAATTAGACGGGCACAACGGGCGGCTCGCCGGAAAACATGCGGCCTAGACGCGTCTTAGACCTACGTGCCCGGACCGGTGCTCTTTGGACATCAAAGGGACAAAAGCGAGCCGGAAGTCGGGACGGGGTCGCGAACCCTTCGCGGCTCTGCTCGTCAACCCTTCGACCCTCCGATACATGTGAAACCGACGGCGAAAACTATCAGGCTCGCCTTCCCGATTCCTTAGCCCCTTTCAACCCCTAAATTGCCAACCCCTTGCGATTGCTTAATTGTCCGTGCAAATTGTCATTCTATTAGCGAGCGATTTGTGTTCGGGAATGTTATTACCAGCACGAGCAGACTCGAAAGTCAAACACTGATTCAGATATTCTTCACTATTCAACAATCTTTCGAACAGTTTTTTAATGGTATTTTATTGCACCCAGACTGCACATTAACACTGAATATTAGACTAAATACTTAGACTGCACATTAGACTAAATATTTTATTGCTCCCAGACATCAGACTATAAGAATTGATTATTTTAAGGATTTTCTATCACGTTTCCTTCAGAACACCCCGAGTGGGCGTGGCTTGATTGCTCTCGACTTTGAAAAGAGTCACAGGCACGTCCCACAGGGCTATTTCAATTTTCTCGCTCTAACCCTTTCATCCCCTAAAAAGGTCGAGGGAATGGAGATTGAATTTGTTTCTTCTTTTATAAAATTTCTCAAGTCATAAA
>CM052203.1:3986485-4039847 GCA_028455805.1 Lasioglossum figueresi | reverse complement strand
CAACTAACGATACGTCCACAATCAGCCTAATATCCAGCGCTGCTGGTCTATTTTACAACCCTCTGGTGCCGGTAGCAGCCCTAAATTGGCAACTGGCGAGTCCACAGTGCAAAGAGATGCAACGTTCGCGATTGCGACTGAACATTGTTTAGCGTTGCATCCAGGCAGATGGTGTGCCGCTGTTTCGGACAGCGGTTCTCGAGCGGGTTTGAGCGGATGATGGACAACACCGTTGGAAAATTCGTGTCGGCGAGTGTGGCTCGTGCTGCGTGGCGTGAACGCGCCCTTAGGTTCGTCCGCATTATAAAACCGTGGCTGTCCCGTTACTGTCGCAAATCAATTAAACGCGCGGCCGCTATTATGCTAGGCGGATGGTCGCGGGGCGCGATCGCGAGCTAACTCGCTCTCGTTCGCTCCCGCGGGCTTATGGTCGCTCCTTGTCGATCCTACGCGTTCGTACTCGCTCCTGCACGCTACAACCCGCTCATACCCGCTCATACCCGCTCATACCCGCTCGGTTACGCAATTTCCACGCGTAGCCGCGTGGCCGTTGGTGACTAAGCGGCGCGGCGACGGGTTCGGGTCGGATAAACGGGGCTGGAAGCCCGAGGGACGCGAGGGGGCAGACGACCGAGAGGCGAATTCTCATCCATCAAGGTGTACGAGGCACATGCGCGATATTAGCGGTATTTAGTGCTTACGGAATGCTGATTCAGTTCGGCGCCGATGGGCAAGCCGTGAATACACCAACCGGCAACCCGCGCGCTGCAGATA
Source organism: Lasioglossum figueresi (assembly GCA_028455805.1). Lineage (NCBI taxonomy): Eukaryota > Metazoa > Arthropoda > Insecta > Hymenoptera > Halictidae > Lasioglossum > Lasioglossum figueresi. The sequence goes on along the minus strand of CM052203.1, from coordinate 4,039,073 downwards.
CCCAACCCGCAAGACGTTTCATCCCCTCCACCCTCGGCTCACCTCTCGGCAAACCTTCCGAACAACTATTTACATAGCTACCTTTCGAATTCGACGATCCTTGGACACCCTGTAGGAATCGATACAGCATTTCATCGATAATTCTCTCCAACACGTGTCTGCCCAGGGACAATTATCCGCCAGCGATACTATTCTTTGACTTTTGTCGAACGTAGAAAAGGACAGCGTAGCTCGAGAAGCCTCGGTCGCCGAGAAGTGTAAACATGACTTATCCACTAACAAAACTTCTTTATTTTTAATTATTTTTTTATGGGTCTTCGACCAACATATTCGTGTAATGTTTCGAATGAAAATGATACCAAATATGATATAATTTCAATTATATCTACTTGTGTATTGAACGATGAAAGTTTTCGACGCTTGTTACGACGCGGACAGTTTGTTCTTTCTCACGTTCGAAATTTTCATCGTTCGTTACACAAGTAAATATCATGGGAATTATATCATATTTGGTATCATTTTCATTTAAAAAGTGCCACGAACATGTTGATGAAAGTCTCATGAAAAAATAATGAAAAATAAAGAAGTTTTGTCATTGGGTTAGTAGTGTCTCACCGATATACCCGAGCCGTATGATGTCATACTTCTCGGCGACCGAGTCCTCTCGAGCTTCTCGGCCCCTCAAGGGGGTACACCCCGCAGGAGTGGGGATAGTTCTGGGACAATTGTCGGCCAGACATTTGGGACATTTATCGATAAAAATACTGTATTTCGCTCGCTCAGTTTCCGAGACATTCGCGAGAAAGTATCGGCACAATTCGAAGACTTGCCCCCCATTCCACCCTCGTCCTACTGCTCGTCCATATGAATCACGTCAGAGAGGGGTAAGCTTATTCCCCTCGCCCGCCTGTCCTGCTACTAGTTCACCGGTGTACCTCTTCCGCAGATTTCATGGCGACCGGCGCCCCATAAACTCGCCGCCTAGCTAAAAGTAGAGAAGGGAGGAGGCCAGACTGCGAAGGGACTCGTTAAGAACCGGAGGAGGGCAGATTATATCGCGTCAGCGAGCCCTTAAAAAACGCACCTTTCCTGCGGCCGGGTTGGGCCACCTGAGCTTCTCGGATCAACTCATCCTGCAGGTTATTGGTGGCGGGGATTCATCGAGAAATGAAATTACAATTAAACACATAGATTAAAATTGAAGGACACTCCATTAACTCCTTGCCGTACATTTTCTTTTAAAAATGTCGTAGAAGGGAAAAAAAAAATGTATATTTTTTGTATGGCTACATTTATTTTAATGCTTAACCCTTTGCACTCGGACCTTTTTTAACTAGAAAATTAAACATTTCTTTCGACCTCTTGAATAATTCCATTCTAATATTATTTCTTTTCTTTGTACGATTATGAAATTGATATAATACCTCACACAATACTTAAATGTTCAGTAATCGATTAGATACCAACATATTTAGTAATGTAAACAATATTTTGAACGATGGTACAGCAATTTTTAGTGGCGCCTCAGAATCGCCACTCGAGTGCTAAGGGTTAAATATTGATTACAAATGAATCAAATTTGATTTCGACTAAAATGAAACGCGTAACTTTCGTATTTGTTAGACTTTGTTGAGAACATTCATCGCGAGTCTGGCTCGTCAATGTACGGCAAGGGGTTAATTTCTCCCCTCCCCTAATCTGGCGACTCTGCCGACCACGAAAGCTAGAAATTGATTACAGTAATCCTTCGATCGGTGTCCAACAGCCGTGTTCTGCACGGACGACGATGGTGTAGAGACACTATTTTTGTTATGACTGCGTCTACCGCGCCGAGACTTCAAACGAGAGCCCGAACATAGAGAAGGACCGCGAGTTCTCGCAATGTAATGGCAATGATAGAATTGTTTATTTTTCGTTATTTTTTTATGGAACTCTCGCTACCTTATTTCTGGCATTTTTCTGATTAAAATGGCACCAAACACGATACAATTTCAACTGTATTTAGTGGTTTAATCGACGACGAAAGTTTCGAACGCAACGAAGAACAGCGTATGGGAAAGGGAAGAGACGCGAACAGTCGCCGTCGCCGTCGCCGGCACAGTTAAAATAATATCCCATACGCTGTTATCGTTGCGACAGAAACTTTCATCGTCGATTAAACCGCTAAATACAATTGAAATTATATCGTGTTCGGTCTTGTTTTAATCAGAAAAATGCCAGAAACAAGCCTCTGAACGTCCCATAAGAAAATAATGAAAATTAAGAAGTTTGAACGTTCGATTCATGGTGTCGATGTAGTGGTGTTCACACCGATATACCCGCGGCGCGGCGTTGACCGGCAGCGGAGTGGATAGGCACTGAACTGCGATTGCACGGGCGACCCCGGACACCGATTGAAGAATTACTGTATCAAAACGCAACAATGTAACCAGTACCTCGGACTATTACTTGGTGCTGTAACAGATAGTCACCTATTTAATAAATCTCTTTCACGCCTCAGAACTTTCCGACGCAGAGCAGATTACCTGGACCGCAGTGCTCCGACGCGAGTGCTTTAAAGCCGCCGCAGACCGCGGCGATTTGGCGCGGTGCTTTAGATTTTTGAGGGCACGAGCCGGCAATTTTCGCCGGTCTGCGGTCGCCTTAACGCGGAAGAACGCGATAGATTCCTGGGGACGAGCAGCAATTCCGGTCGGATTTCGAGGCCCTTTGGAATTCTCCGGATGCCGATATGCCTGGGCGTTATTGTTTCCGTAGGAGCTTCGCGTCGCGACGGATTAACGAGTAGAGGGAGAGAGAGAAAGAGAGAGAGAGAGAGAACACCGAGGTTCTCTGATATGTACCGCGGGTATAGCTCGGGCTTTCTCCGTGGATTAGGCGACTGCCGCGAGTTTTCGTTGCGGGCTTCGTGCGATTAACTCCGCTACCCTTATACAGGGTGAGTGCCGAGTAAGTTGCTACGAAAAAATTGTTCGAATCAATGTCGCATGGGTTCCAGTATGACATGCTAGCCCGTAATCTTGTTTTCGTTAATTTCTTATTTTATCGAGAGTTGATGGCCACCTTCAATCTTTTAAATGGAGCGCCCAATATTTTTCCAAGAATCCAGTAAATAAAGTAAAAAGGTATTAAACCAACTACGGCATGTAATTACGAAATAATTGCTGAGATATTCTCGAATTAATTATCCTCCAGTTTGAAACGTGATCCAGGTTCGCGTGATTTTTCAATTTTAAGCCTCGTTTGTTGGAAAAGATATTGGACGCTTCGTTCTAAAAATTGAAGGTCACCTTCAAATGTCGATTAAATAATAAAGTAAAAAAGAAACAGATGACTGGAAACCATGCAACGTTTACTTAAACAATTGTTTCGTGCAACGTATAGTTCCGGAGTTATCCGACGTCGTGTTCCCAGACTCGCTCTGTATGTCGGTTATTCGATCTCCCCCGAAGACAACAGGGGGGTGAGTCGCAAGTCGAGCTTTTAAGCGGCAAACGGAGACTTTGCGAGTGGCAATTTCGCGGAAAGAAAACCGCCGATGCACCAGACTATGCGAAGGGTGTCTCGGAGGGTAGCGCGCGATTGCGTTCCCAAACCACCCCCTCTGGATTCTGGAGAGGGTGGTGGGCTCTCGCGATTCGGTTTTTATAGCCGACCGTCCCGGACCCCGATAGAGATACGGGGGGATATTTATCGACGTACTTATTTCGACGGGGCCAACCCCAACCCCTCGGATAATCGTCGGAAGAGGCTGCGAGCCACGCTGCCGCCCCCGAGGCTTCTACGCCGCGCGCCGCTAATCCAAAAGGCACACAGACCGACGTAAATCAAACCATCCCCCTGGATCCAGGGGATGCAGGCCACGAGGAGGGGATCACTGTCTCCTCCTCATCCACCCCCTTCTCATACCATCCGACCGATCATCGGCAATCCAATCCTACGCCGATCCAGCATCCCTCGATGCCGGAATTGTCCTAACGTGATTGTTTTTACTCACCCCTACTCGAACCTCCCTGCAGTATCTCTGACCTGTCCACGCCTATTCCGTCACCGACTTCCACCGAGTTCCTGAAATGAGGGCAATCTTTCAATTTTGGATTCAGGGTTGAGGGGTTGACGGGTGGGATCGGTGGGAGGAGTTGAAAATGCTGCTAGTTTCGGGTCTTTCGTGCGGAATTGGTAGACTTTTTGGGTAAATTGCACAACTGTTCCGTACAAAAATTTCACCCAGAAATGTAGGACATGTAAAAGACGTACACCCCCGCTCAAAAGTATGTGGGCAACACGTTTAATTTTTTATGCTGCCTAGTTTACACAGAACCAGAGAATATATATTTTAATAATAATTATGTGAGTTTCGTATTTCGAAATTTTCTTTTTTCAACCCTTATGTCGATCACCGGGTACCCACATTAAATATCTATTTAAAACTTCTCTAATGCTTCTGTCGATAAATAAAAAATGTCATTTTCATGTCAATGATATACACACTCCCGCTCAAAATTATGTGGACGACACGTTTAATTTTTTATGCGGTCTAGTTGATACAGTTAACGATAAATTCGTTAGATGTCTCATCAATAATTATCATTATTCTCTTGAGAAGACAGTAAACCACGCTAGTGGATCATCGTAGGTTGAGACAGTGTTAGCCCTGGCGAAGAAACTTTTATTGATTCAAGAGATTGTAATAATTAAATTGTACAATTTGGTACTATTAACACATTACCGTCCGGTTATTATTGCAGAATTTTGAAAAATCTCTGGTACATGGCTAAACACTTTTTAATGGAACCTTCAATAGCAACAGCAATTTTCATTATGAATTAACAAGTCACCCTCGGTAACGACGTCTAACAGTTTCATTTAAGATTGCAATGTAAAAGAAAATTTCAATGCTCTCTTTGGTACAGCACAATTATTGAAAATCCTATTAATAGGCTTCCGGTAGGTAAAGCGTTAATATTTTAATTTATTAATTATACTCGCAACAAAGTGTCCACATATTTTTGAGCGGGAGTGCACTTGCATGTAAAAATTAAAAATACTGAAAATGTATTATCTTTGTGTCTCAGTACTCGAAGCTACATACAAAAATTGCCAAAGAAAATGAAGGACCGATGGTTGTAAAAAAATAATAACCTAACCACCCCTAGCACGAAAATGACCAGATACGTCGCCAGACTTAAATCGAGTGGCAATAAAATGATATTATTGAGTCGTCTACGAAAATTCCAGCCAAATTTTTTAAAACCTTTAGGAAGAGTCGCGAAGGGTCGAAAACCACCCTCTAACCAACCCGCAGAGCGCCCCCAAAACCGCGACCAAAATCAAACCGACCAGACTGCTCTACAGTACGCAAACACATGGGATCAGATCAACCGGCAACCGAAAACCAATTAGTTCTATCAGAGGCCGCAGAAAAGGGGATTGGAAGTGATTACGTATTATCGAGGACGTAGGGGGCGGGTCCGCGGGGCCATTTCGAAGACGGCGCGGCCCGGCGCGACTAGGATGATCGTCCGTCACGTTGCCGGCACAGTGGAATTCTAAACGCAGCCTGGTCACGGAAGGCCCGGCTGCGGAATGCGGACACGGCGGTCCCTCAACATCTCGAAACTATTCGAGCAATCTCTGTTTCCGAACGCATTCGCTTGGCAAAGGCAGAGCGGTCAGCAGTTGGCTCTCGCACAATCGCGAGAAAGCTCCGCCGAATCGAAAGAGGGCTGCGTGTGTCAACAATTTTTCTAGACGGGCACTCGACGTTACGAGCCAAGTAAAACTGCGGGAAATTAATGTCAAGGTCGAAAGGATGAAACATTTCGTTTTTTATCGATAAAAGAGATAAAAATGCAGAAGAAACCGTGGCTCGAAGCTCAACCGTTCTCTTAAAAAAATATAATCAAGTTTTCCATCAAACTGATTTTATTTATATTTTTTAGCCGGACGGGATATTTATAATTGCCGACGGGTAATCATGAATAGCACGCTGTACAAGCTCCGCGTGACTTTGGAATGAAAATATGATAGAAATAAAATCAGTTTGGCATTGAAAAAACTTTATTATAATTTTTTAAGAGAACGATTCAGTTTTCACCGATTGTTCCTTCTGCGCTATTTGTCCTTGCGACGAATAGAATACGATTGAAAGTCGTAACCCAGCGATTGAGAGATTTAACAAGTGCATGGCGGTGTTCTAACAGGTCCGTAACAATTCCTAACAGGTGCCCGCACGAAATTGATCCTGTCGGGTAAGGATCGTGAGGAAGGGTCGGCGATGAGGGATGCGGAGGAGAAATCGTTTCCGCAACGGACAATACGATGGACCCGGGTTTAATGAGCCGCGACCCGTCGCGGATTTCCACAGGGATCGCGTGTCCCGTCGGTTTGAAAGTAACCTTTATCGCGGATTCCCTGGGCTCGGCTGTCCACAGAGGCTCGCCACTCGAAAACGTGGAAACGTCGGACTCGGGCCGGCTTCCTTTGATCTGTCGAGTGGGCCGGCCGACGCCGCGCGCCGGTATGCGTCGCAGCGACGAGTATACCCGTTGATTAAAAATATCCCGATCAAAGCGTTAAAAACCAGCAACTTTCCCGTCCACCTGGTTCACTCTACCCCTCGTACACCGTTCTCCGTCGATCGTCGACGATCGATGATGGGCGTCAACGATCGAGATAGAAAAAAAAAAAAAAGAAAAAGAAACAGGAATAAAACTCTTTCTCTCTTTCTCCCTTCCTCTCCTAACCGAGAGAGGAGCAAGCTCTCCGGACTTTCCCCTTTTCGCGGACGTCCGAGTTTTTTCCGGCCTCACAAAGAGACTCGGATACGCTGCGACGACCCTAATCGTCTCGCCACGATATCGTCGTTGTTTCCCGCGGACGCGGTGGTGGTTCCGCGTCCATGGTAAATTCATACGCGCGCGGATCCGCGCGGTTTCGAACGGCCGAGTTTTACTTTGAGGACGGATTGCGGAACGGCCCTCTTTGCCAGTATCCTCTCTCTCTCTCTCTTTCTCTTTCTCGCACTCTCTCTTCCTCTCTCTCCCTATCTAGGATTTAACCATCAATTTTAATTGGCCCCTCTTTTCGAGAGACCGCCGACCAGGCCTTTGTTCCGCCGACGAACCACCGGGACGGATGTCGCCGATTGTTCGATTGCGAGATTGACTGCGCTCCACGGTGCTAAGAGGATCCCTTAAGGGAACCTCATTCTGCGGCTGGGAACAAAAGATTTTTTTTTTGTTTTCTCGGTTGCGTAGATTCGTACTGGTACTGCGAGAATGGACTGGCGGAGGTGTTCAATGGTATTAGGAAATTAACCGATGTTGCGGATAAGTGTCGTCCACAATCCCCATTCAGAAATCGTCTAACGAATTTTATACACTCCGTTGTACGTCATAGTATAACAACGTCATAGTGTCTGCTGGATTGTTTTAATATTTCGTAATGGAGGCACGCGACGGTTGCAATGAAGCAAACACGTCATACGTGACGTAAAAATCTCGCAATTTACTAAAAGCCTGCGAAATTAATTTTATACATTTCTTCATCTGAAATTAGACGAAAACCGGTCCTCAGGCATCGCCTTATGGCGAAAAAAAACTGCATCAGTGAAATATCGGTGTTTTATCTATGTTACACACGGCTTTTATACGTCACACATTTAATGAACATGTAATTAATTTTAAATATGTATTTGATGTACACCCCCGCTCAAATATCTGTCGACGACACGTTTAATTTTTTATGCGGTCTGGTTTACACAGTACTCGAAAATATATATTTTAATAATAATTATGTAAGTTACGTATTTCGAAATTTTCTTTTTTCAACCCTTATGTCGATAACCGGGTACCCATTTTAAATATCTATTTAAAACTTCTCTGATGCTTTTTTCGATAAATAAAAAAATTATTCTTAAGTCTATGATATATATACAATCACGCTCAAAATTATGTGGACGACACGTTTAATTTTTTACGCGGTCTAGTTTACACAGTACTCGAGAATATACATGTATTTTAATAATAATTATGTGAGTTTCGCATTTCGAAATTTTCTTTTTTCAACCCTTATGTCGAAAACCGGGTACCCACTTTAAATATCTTTTTAAAACTTCTGTGATGCTTTTGTCGATAAATGAAAAAATTATTTTTATCGCTATGATATATACGATCTCGTTCAAAATTATGTGGACGACACGTTTAATTTTTTATGCGGTCTAGTTGATACAGTTAATAATAAATTCATTAGATATCTCACCAATAATTATTATTATTTTCTTGAGAAGACAGCAAACCACGCTAATGGATCATCGTAGATTGAAACAGTATTCGCCCTGCCGAAGAAACTTTTATTTATTCAAGAGATTGTAATAATTAAATTGTACAATTTGGTACTATTAAAGTAAATTATACTTACAACAGAGTGTCCACATATTTTTGAGCGGGAGTGTACATCTTTGCAACAAATAAAATTTCGAATTTCTTCGAAAACTTTACTTGAAAATACTTAATTTGCAAAAGGGTGAGATCGATTTGCATAAGGGTGAATTTGACTTGCAAAAGGGAGAATTCGGAGTGCAAAACCATACTTATACACTTGTATAAACTAGTACTTACTTGTTAAGATTACTAACAATGAGCACTGTTCTACCGTCTTACAATTTGTATTTTGCACAAAGCAGTTTAATGACGACTAGTCTCGACAACGAAATATTATAGCAAAAATTAGTGATCGGACGTGAAACTGGTATGAAACCCGGCACAAAGCGGAGTGTTTCCGCGAAACAATATCCTGTTAATTGCAACTCCTTTATGGAACACGAAAAGAATATCACTTGTACCGGATTCCGGTGGCGGTGAAATGAATTCGACCTTGTGCGTGCGTCGCGTCCCCGTTCAGCGAAGATATGAAACTTTGGGAATTAATGGAATTCAGATGCAATTTCGGATCTGTATTTATTCATAAACCCGTTCGCAACAGGCCGGAATCGTAGTCCCCGCGGAACGCTTTGTTCTCTCGGCTGTGTAAAGCCTCGCAAGAGATCCTTTTTTCATGTTTTTCGCATTTTGACGAGGTCTGGTCGTTAGGACAACGGCGTTTGACAATAAAAACCGTGGAATGGAGATGGAAAAAAGCGAGTGAGAGGGAGGGGGTTCTAAGCGCGCAGGACGAAACGAAAATGAAAATTTTCGATTTTCCGCGCTGCCTGCTAGAACGACAAACTTCCCGTGCCGCTGTAAATCAACGGGAAAGCTGACTCGCTCGCGCGAAAATGATGTAAGCCCGTTAAAGCGCGCATCAATTCCGCCCGAGTCGATTCTTTATGCAAACGCAAATGAAAAGCGCGGAATAATATTTTTTCATCGGAGACTTATTCCCTGATAAAATTCCGATTGGAAATTGGACACTGCGGCGACGTTTAATAGCGATCCGGACTAGAGTGTTCGTTCACGTACACCATTCTCTACGTGAATATTTCAACAAATTTCATGGGGTTGAAAACCGGCTACAAAAATTTATTATTCTGTCCCGTTGATTTATAGAGAATCACCGGGGCTGGTTGTATTCAAGCCGTATCGCCGTCGCGTCGCGTTCCGCGTCAAGGAAAACCGACGCTCTACCTTGAAAGTAGTCGGAAATATCGGATTATATGTTTTCGGATCGTGTTCCCTATTTAGTCGCGTGCAAAAATTCGTCCCCGGGGAGAAAAAATCTGACACAGACCGCGAGACACGCGTACGAATATTTCTCTCGCGGCGAGAATCCGCGTACGGTGAAAAATTAAAAACGAGCGAAAAATCAGAGATGAATATATTTTTGTAGCGTCACCTTCGCGGGTAAATAGCATTATCGGCGACACGGTGATAAAACTATTAGGATTTCCGGATTCGAACTGTAGCGGAGGGTGCAATAGCTCGGCGAATATGGGGTTGGAAATCGAGGAAATTACCCTAATATAGGGAGCGTCCGAACGTGGGACGGTTTTAAATCTGTGTGAAAAGGGGTGCACCGTTGTTTTTATTCTCACGCGCCAAATAAAAGTAATTTAATTATATAGTATCGGTATTATAATTTAGCTTTTGTTTAATAAAATATGTGTATTGAATGGGTCCGATACACCTGGGAAAATGTTTGTATCAAATACTTAACGGAATATTTAGGTATATTGGTATTATATGCAAAATAACTTCACTGTTCCCACGAATGCATAAAGTCCGACAAATCTGGGCAAGAATATGTTTAACGTTAAAAATCTGACAATTCACATGCAACAGCCAAATAAAATCGGTGATTAATTAAAAAAGAGTTATCCATATTAGGTACCTCTGCTACGATTTCCGGATTGAGGTCTGCGCGCTGGAGGGTGGAAATGGTCGTCGAATATGGGGGTTGGAGATTGCGGGGGTGGAGATCGCGGTTACCCGCGCGTCTAGCAGTCGTCCGAGTTTCTGGGTTCCGTTGTCGACGTTCGGCCGTTGTTACCGTAAAGAATATTTTATTTATCTTTTTTCGCGAGCGCAGGACACAGGGCCAGCCGGTTCCGATGGGGTGAAAGAGAACGACAGAGAGAAAAAGAGAGAGAGAGAAAGAGAAAAAGAGAGAGAGAGAGAAAGAGAAAAAGAGAGAGTTGGGAGGAGGAGTCAGCTCGCATACATTATCGATCGTTGGCCGGCTTAGCCGGCGAGCTCGCGATGCCAAAACGGATGCGAAATTCGCGAAAGAGTCCGGCTGAAACTCATCCCCTTTTCCCGTCGTGCTGCGATCTATACTGTTACGATCGCGCGGGGCTCTCCGCGGTATGGAGAACGAAGAAGAGACACGAACGAGAGTACGAAGAGAGAGAGAGAGAGAGAGAGAGAAAGAGAGAGAGGAGAGAAGCGAGCGAAGGATTTGGCGATCGAGGCGATTCCGCGAGATCGCGCGGAAGATTCGAGGGGGATCAAGACGGGTCGTTTCGTTCGTGCAAGAAACCGGGACACCGGGCCATCGCGCGCGCGATGAAAATAATCTTTTACGAGGCGATCGATACTCCTTTAATAAGCGCGTCGGTTTCCTTTCTTATCCAAACAGACAGGGACAGGCTCGCTCAGGGAGAGACAGGGGTTGGAGACGCCAAGCAACCACCCCCTCCGGTTCTCTTCTACCCCCTCGAGCTACGCTCGAGTCGCCTCCAATTCTATCCTCGTGACAAGCCTCTCTTCTCCCGTTCACCGGATCGTTCCAGCTTGGATAATTTCCATTATTCTCGGCGCTCGATGACATCTCGGTGGCAGCTCGCCGGAAAGCTTCTGGCCTTGGTCCTCGTCCGCGTTTCAACGACTTAGCCCCGTCCCTCGGGAACGACTCCTCTAGACGCCATCCCGTCCCCTCTACCTTTTACTGTTTAGATTTATTCGGTGAACTCGTACAGGAATAAGTTACTTCAAATAATTCTCTGTCGATCAGTTGGCGAGATCTGATTGCAAAGATTATTCGAACTAACTTCTTTCTGTACCGGAATGAGCAAGATCGCCGGATAAATGTAAACGGTAAAAATGGTGGGGATGTGGTGGCGTCCAGAGTTGAAGAATTCTACACACACTGGTCCAAATTAGTCTCCAGAAATACTTGAACTCTCGCCGATCGCTTCTTCCTCGACAAGTTGAGCGATCTTCGCTCTTCAGCTTCGAATCGCGACGTCCCTATTGAGGTAGATCTTCGAAAGTACCCGGAAAGAATCAAGAGACGTCACGGTAGAGGACCGGGCCATAATTCGTCGGCGAATCGTTCGCCTCTAATCGGTCCAGTTACTTCAAATAATTCTCTGTCGTTCGGCTGGCGAGGGCTGATTGCAGAGATTATTCGAAGTAACTTCTTCCAGTACCGCAATGAGCAAGATCGCCGGATAAATGTAAACGGTAAAAATGGTGACGTCCAGAGTTGAAGAATTCTACACACACTGGCCCAAATTAGTCTCCAGAAATATTGGAACTCTCACCGATCGCTTCTTCCTCGCACGGTTGAGCGATCGTTGCTCTTCAGCTTCGAATCGCGACGTCCGTGTTGAGGTGGGTCTTCGGAAGGCCCCGAAAAGAATGAAGAGACGTCACGGGAGAGGACCGGGGCATGATTCGTCGGCGGATCGTTCGCCTCTAATCGGTCGAGTGGCGGAAACACGAGCCTCGCGCGTGTCTCGTTTCCAGAACGATTAGGAAACGGTATTTCGTCCGTCGGGTCTGATGGTACGAGGCAAATGGAACGCTCGACTGCGATTACTCGAGCACGAAGATCCAATTGGCCTTGGATCGTGGCGACCGGGTACACCACCCACACCCGGTCTTCTCAGAGATATCGGTCGTGGCATATCGAGCGGACTGGCGGCGTGCATCGGCTCGAGATCGATACTATCGTATCGAATCCCATCTCTCTCTCTCTTCCTTCCTCTATACCATCGAATGTATTCCCACCTGGAAATGTGGGTAGCTTTCGTATGCCTCCGATTCCGAGTGTATCGGGCCCGCACGTTCGCGAATTATTACGAGTCACGTAGGGCTGTAGTCGCGCGGAAACGTTCGAGTGCTATTATTACGATGTAATACGGTATTGTAATCGCGGGTGGGGCAAGAGTGAGAGAGAGAAAAAGAGAGAGAGAGAGAGCAATGCTCTCCTTCGAAGCCGTTGTTCGCCAGGATTGAAAAGAAAAACGGAGGTTTCTTCCTCGGACGTGTCCTTCTGGAATTTGGATGGAATTTCACGTGGATAGGTCAACGGAATATCCAAGCTTCCGCCACTGTGACTACAATCGCGACGCTCCATTACGAGGTCCGACCGGTTTCCTACCTAACGGGTTAACTACTTTATATTTAACTTCGAGTAGAATAAACTCCCACTTTGATTGTGATGAACTATTTAAAGTTGGAACTGCCTTGCAATTACTCGGAGTCATCAGCGCGTCGATGGGACACTCGCTTTTTATGTGTACACAGGTCCGGGAAAATTGTTATTTGTGCTGGTGATATTGTGCTGCGTGGATGTTTGCACACGTGGAAGTTCGTCGGACGTAGATTGCAGATCTTTATGCGAGATAAAAATGTTCTGTATCGATTGGGAGGACCAGGAGTGCAGTGAAAATTTATATCATCCCTTAATCATTTTTGAAAGCAATATTCTCAGATTTTTCTAATCTTTCGTTATTCTGATTACAGCTTTCCATCGATCGTATTTGTTGTTAATAAAATTGTTAATGCTTTCGGCGCGAGGGTTCGATCGTTTGTTACATAATTTACAAAGCCATTTTGCAAATTAACAAAGTATTTCCGACGTTTCGATCTACGTTCAGATCATCTTCAAGGGTTACTAGAATTGCGTCTGTGAAATTTTTTTTAACAAATTAAGAATATTTTAAGATTTAAGAATACATAACAGATAACTTTCGTTATTCTGTTGAGAATAGTTTTCAGTTTTTAATGATGAAAAATCGATTCTCGAACTTTAAATCCCACAATCGAATTAAAAATTTTTTAGAAGAGATTAGAAGAGATTGGAATTGGGAAAAGTAGCCTAATTTGGCCAACTACCTAGACTTCTGCAAATTACTAGCTAATTAATTGACGAAGAATTACGTTTCTGAATATTTTCGATTAATTCTGTTCCGTTTATACGGAAAGATAAGCGAAATAGCGTAAGACGAGGAGCGAATTTATTATTTTCAGCATCGCCAGTTACATCCTGTGCAAAAATTCCACACCGCACAAGACGAATGGAAGCCATGGGACCGGGAGATACATGGACGCCATAACCGCGCAAATTACCGAGGGGTGGAAAGCTTCTCTTTATTACCCGCGAAACTTCATAAGCTGAAGTCGTTGAATATTTTCTGCATAATTCGCAAAGATTCTTATCGGTTAAAAATTATCTCGCGCGTCAAGCGCGAAATAAAATCTCGTTAAATACTAAGATAAATGTCCGACCACAAAAATTTCGAGAATCGATCATCGTTTCGATCATTCTCGAATTCTCTTCCCGGAGATCTAGGAAGAATCCGCGGAACGTTGCGCAGGGCAGACTGCGGAGCCTGACGGCAAAATGATTTAGTCGACAGAATATAAATTCATGTTCGAGAAAATGTTAATATTTAGAGCATCGCGTCTCCCATTCAGAACACCATCAGTCATTCCAGCACCGGGCATCATCAATCTCCAAGCACAGAATATCACCAATCACACTCGAGAGAACACGTTCAGCCCGATACGAGAACGCATCAGTCAGTCGGTCATCCCTGGATAATACTTACGATTAGGCTGGTACTTGCTAACCTACCCAGGGGCTGTCCCATCTGTAGCAAGATCAGCGAAAGGAAAAATCAAGGGAGAACAGTTGATACAGTTGCGCTAATCCACAGCGACTGAGCACTGATAGTAAATTCACGTTGGGGGACAAATTGCCAACTTTGTCACCACTGATCGTTTCATTCAAAGTTCTTTATCACCGACCTTGAACGACCTTGCGAACCATTACGTCGTCCACGAATGAATTCATCTTGACATAGGATAAAAAAATCAATAACTTTCCCTGTTACAATTCTTTCGAATCACAATAGCGTTCGAAAAGAACGCTGTTCGATTCAATCCAACAGGATGTTGTAAAGAAAGAAATTCAAGGGTGGAATTTCGACCCTTGTTCGCCAAAAACATTGTATATCGGTACAAAAATTCATTTTCGAACCCAGCCGAATAATTCCAATTTATAGAAGACTCGTACAATCCTGTTCGCACCCTCGCAGATCAATCCTCTCGCAGATCGCTCCACCGCGGAACAAAAAATTCGACGAAGAACAGGAGGAGCCGAAAACCGCGGTTATCATCAGGAAAATTATTTCCTGTGCTCGCACCCTGTTTCATCGCGAGAGATCGATCTTCCGACGGCAACAGATACTTCCGGCCCGCCTGGATCCGTTCTTCCCCGGGTCGCGAAAACAACGCGGAACGAGTTCGAGAGGAGGAATGAAGGTGGTAGTGCGGGGGTGGCTGGGATCCCCGCGTAAACGAAGGTATCCACGGGAGCGTTTCGTAGCGCGAATTTATCGAGCTCGACTAAGCTGGAATTGCGCGAACCGGGCGAACACGATACGGTTACGCCACGGATCGAGAACCACCCCCGCCCCCCGAACCGATCCGATCTAGTCCGATCCGATCCTTCCTATACCCTTTGCTCCTTCTCGACCAGGTCGTTCCGTACGGAAGCGCAAATACGAACGCGAAGGTCCGAGACCTAGCTCGCTCGATCCTGAAAGCTGGCCCCTCGATAATTCCGCTCTTCCCTCCACCCCCTCTCCATCCGCGCGACTCGCTCTTCCGTAACGGAATCGTTGCAGATTCGTGACGAACGCGAGCAAGGAATTAAAGACGCTTCCTGTCTTCCGTCGAAACTTTCCCGAGAATTATTTCGTAGTCCAATGATCCGGTTTATTAACACTTTCCCTGGATCCCGATGTTTAGCTTCCCGTGACTCTCTTCGGGGTACGCGGGCCTGCAGCACGGGATCCATTTTGCAGAAGATCGATGCCATCCTCCGTCTAATTTACGACCGATGGATCAACCCTTTGGTCCACGAGCGACGCTTCATCCCTTTCGAGAGGGTTTTCGAAAATGTCTACCCGATACCTCTACAGTCTTCAGGTATTCTAGTCTGTTATAAAATATTTGATCTACCTCTGATTAAGTTGAAATACTTACGAGGGATCTCTCGAATTCTGGGTTAATTATTCCGGAGAGTTTCTGCGGATTTTAACGATCCCTACGGGCAGATTACCATTGGAACTGTAAGAATTCGTGAAAGGTGACAGAATTTCATATTGAGGCAGTTAGATGAGGGGTGGAAGCACGAATTGAGGGAAAAAGTTACCCCCTCTCTCCAAGTACCGGACACTTTACGTGGCTGTGGCGGAAGCGTGGGGCAGAGTTGGGCAAAAATTTAATCAACGATTGACGAATAAATTTCTACTTCAATCGTTAGTCGCAATTAACAATTAAACTCTTCTTTTACTAATTAATTGTGGTTAACGATTACATTCTTTTCCATTGTAATCGTCAATCGGGTAGTTGGTTAATGATTAACTGCTGAATTTTCGATCATAACTGTATGCATACTGAAAAACACGTAAACTGAGTTTAAGTATATTGTCATTTGGTCTATAATACGAACTCTATGTGCCTACTTATTACAATTTATGGATAGACCGTGTGGCGATTAACTCCAACAATTGATGAAATCAGTCTCCGATTTTTCGATGATTTTTATTTTTAATCAACGACTGACGATTAACTTCATCAATCGATTGAATCAATCGTCGATTTTTCAATGATTACCTTTTTTAATCGAATACATTAATCAATCAATGTTGATTAAAATTTTAATCGATTAATGTTCATCTCTGTCGTGGGGCAACAATGGTCCCCGAAAGTTCGTAGCGCTTGTAAATTAAAATTGAAAGCTAAAATTCAGATATTTATTCACAGATTTATTCAATAACATATTTTCCATTCTGTTATATTACTTTTTGCCATTTTCAAGGCAACTTCTCGTGTTATTGAATAAACATATGTATAATGAACTCATATGTATAAATATATGAGCACGGGGTGTATAAAAATTGTGTCGCGAAATTCTACACCCTCGATCTTCAATTTCAAGTTCCGTGCCAAAATTGTTGACCTTTTGATGACATTGTTGACATTTCCACCAAACCGAGGGTGTAGAATCATGATGAGATAGTCTTTACTCCCCGTGCTAAAAATATAGATCCTAAAATCTGTGGTAGCAAGGAAAAACGCCGCATGTCCAAATTTTTAAAAATTCGAGTTTACGTATTAATTGAGCTTTATCGTATAGGATTTACGTATTTACCAGAAAAACAGTCATGGAAACAAATTCGAACGGCTCGAAAAAATAATGCAATTTAACCAAGTCCTATGTCGAAGTATTGGTGATGAAAACTTTACACGGCAATATTTTGAAAGTGAAAATCTCGGATAAAAAACAAGGGATGTAATATTCTTAGCAATATTTAAATTAAAACGACACCTACAGTAATAATTTTTCGACATAGACATTTACACATTTAAAAAATCGAAGCTGACCTTTACAGATCCTTGACGGAGCATGACAAGCTGGAGAGTCTAATCGCTAACTAATCGCTAACTAATCGCTTTATGGGAGTTCGTGATCTGACAGACCTTCGAACACCTGTCCAAAATGTCGAATGCATCGGGGCCCAATCGCATTCCGGTGGTTTGCATAAAATTTAAGCCGACGTTCACGATCATTTTTATCGTTCCCGATACGGGCAATAATGTCGCTGTTTCGCCAGGTTTTGTCTAGTATAAATAGCTGAGCTATAGTCACTCTAGTCATCGAAGTAAAACTCGTACAAGCAACATGCAATCTTTCAAACTACTGTTCAACATTGTGGCCATTATGATGGTGGCGTTCGTCTCCATGGGCTACGCTGATCCCGAAGCTGACGCATCAGCGGACGCGGTAAGCATACATTTTTTTAAAGGGTTTTCCATTACGAAGTGTAACTTTTATATTTCGCACCATTTGTAAAGTTTAGAGTTGTCCTTGGACACGTGGTTAGTGAAGTTGTAAAATTGTAAAAAGGGAACAGCGTTTTTTTATAAAGCTGCAAAAGATTGTAAATTGTGAAAAAAGAACAGCGTTCTATATGAAATTGTACAAAATTGTAAACTGTAGAAAAATAACAGCGTTTCTTTATAAAATTGCAAAAGATTGTAAGTTGTAGAAATAGAACAGCGTTTCTTTATGAAGTAGTAAAAAAATTGTAAGTTATAGAAAAAGAATAGTGTATCTTTATAAAATTGTAAAAGATTGTAAATTGTAGAAAAAGAACATCGTTTCTTTATGATTTTAAATAACACTTCTTAATGGAAGAGCCTCAGAGTTGTGCAGAATTACAATTGGTAATTACAAAGTAATTCAATTACATTGTAATTCAGTCAGACTGTAATTTATAATTCGGATCTTCATTCGATTAAATTACAATGTAATTCGTAATTGCAATTAGAGTACAATTATAAAATACTTTGTCATTAAATTACATTAATGACGAATTACGTGGACGAGAAATAGACAATACGCCGCATAGACAGCAAACAAGTATATGGAAGGAAAACATAAAAATATACCGCACTTCTTCAAAGTTCTGGACTATAATTTGGAAAGCTGTATTTTAATTAAATTGTATTTCATTTACGCATTTGATTAAAATAATTAGTAATTGAATTAATTGAAAGGTTTGAATTATGAAATTCAGTTACGACGAAGTTCGATTACTATATAATTGAAATACAATGTAATTCTATTACGTAATTCAAATACAATGTAATTCTATTACGTAATTCAATTACAATGTAATTGAATTAGCACAACTCTGAAGAGCCTGTAGTTCGGTCGAATTTTTTGAATCGCATGAGTGCAATCGAAATATTTTTGCAGGATGCGGATGCTGATCCGATTAATTGGATAAAATTAGGGAAAAAGGTGGTAAAGGCACTCGGATAAATAATCCTCGATGAAAGATGTCCGATCCCCTCGAAATGCATATCCGACAGAAATTGAAATAAATTGAACTTCATGAAGTGAAACGCATGCGTTGGCTATTCGTTGTTTCAACCCTCTTTCACTCCTAGCGATCCTCACCGATCGCAATTTCAATGTCGTCTCCTCTCCGAAACTGAAGACGCGAGAAAGTGGATCGAGAAACGTCGATATTGGGTCAGGAACGTAGGTACATATGTAAGTAGGTTTCTTGCTGCTCTCGAGCAGATAGTAATAACAATCGTTGACTTTTCGATAACAGCCGTCTCCTTTGTTTGATCAGATATTTCTCCCAGGAACAGCATGTTTTGCTTTCGAAAATTAGTAACTGTATTCACAAAATCAAACCGAATTCAAATATACGTGAAATACACGTGAAGTAAAAGAATAAGTAGGCACAAAGTTGCAACGCGCCGTTTATAATCATCCAATGCACCACAAGTTGGCCATCCCTGTATTAGATGATTAGATGGATAAGATTAGATTAGATGTATTGTACAAAATATCGATTTTCTACGAAACTATCCAAAAACCATCGGAATCGGAGGATAGGATCTGCAGAGTGTAATTTATTAACTTGTCCTCTGTGTAAGCTCAACGATGAATGTTGTAAATTCAAAGCAGACGTGTTCCTGAGGTGACAATAGTTGCTGGTAATATTGGTTGCTAACGTTAAACAATATTTCCCGTACATGCTTATGTACAGTCGAAATTCTATCCTTCGGATCTCGAAGTTCGATCCAAGCTTAAAGACGACAACATAATTTACAATAATTCGCGAGACTACCCTACACCGTGTCGAGCATTGTAACACGGATCTATCGATCAACGCTTTATCGGAACACGTAAACGAGCAAACACAGCTTTAGCGATAAGTTATCTTCGCGCGAGCGAAATCCATAATTGATCCTTATTTTTCTACCATGCCGCAAGAATATCGAGCACGATTTTTCTCGCTAATAAACGCGTAAGTGTTCTCTCGTTGCACGGGAGGGCTATCTTTCGGTTTCGATTTCGATTTAGATTTAGAATTTACATTAATGTACATTTACTTATTGTTATTCTAGACGTCGATTTATAAATATCCAGTAATAATTAGTTTTTATTATTTCTATCTCTTGCTTCGCGATGAACAGTCTGCGACGTCTGGCAGAAGTGGCTTTCGGAAAATCCTCATTAATTTCATCGAAATTAAAATGGCAGCCGCGCGATATCCAAGGCATGGCGTGTTGGAAATGGTGGGTTCCCGAGGCGGTTTCCTCGCGATGATCGGCGTCGACGGATAATGCACCTCTGCGTCGTTGGGAACGTATTCGCGAGATAAACGACCGGCTGGCTGCCGTTAATGCATCGATTACCGAGCACTCGGACAACAATATCAATCCGCGGGATATCGAGCAATCTTTCGCGAAGGCTCGCGGCCGTTTATCACGGGATCCAGGATAGATAGCGGAGGTACCGTTGCGTGGGAAGGAAGGCGAACGACGACACGGTAGTGGAAACAAAGGGGTAGGAGAGAGCGAAACGGGCCGGTATGGTCGTAATTGCGAAACAAGAGACGCGAAATGGATTCCTGTCTCCGCGATAAAAAGCCGCTGTTCGCGTCGCTTTGACGTCGCGTCGACGGAGCCCACGATTACCCCGCACGGAACATCAAGTTTCGTACGCGCGTCGGTTTCCGTCGGGCAGGAAAGAAATCAAGGAATTTTCTAGAAAGGAGAATAGAGAAAGAGAAAAAGAGAGAGAGAGGGAGATAGACGTCCGTCCCTTTGCCGCGGACACGAGCCCCGGCCCCCGACACGATTATAAAGTCCTGCCGCGGAATATGCGTCTGGCCGAGATTATACTCGGGGAAAATAATCGCGAGCCCATTTCGGTGAAAGCCACGCGTACAAAGTAATTAGTCTGATTTTCCAGCAGTGCCACCGGGCGCCGCCGCCGTGCCTTTTCTAATTCTCTCTTTCTCCCTTCCGCTCTCTCCCTGTTCTTTCTTTCCCTCTCGTTTCCGTTTACCTCCTCTCCTCTCTTCTTCGCCACTCCTACAGCTTTTCTCCGCTCGAAACTCGCTTCCACTCGTCTCCTCCCGGCTCCGAGTCTTGCTTCGTTATCCGGCCGGTCATAGGCGTAGCGAATGTCCAGGGATTTCTGGATTCGGCAGACTTGTAGATCCTTTTCCGACCGGGATCCTCTTCAGCGCCTGGAAAATTATCATTGTTACCTGGGGAAAGATTCCGAGCTGTGAGATACTTCCCTGAGACTGCGGGGCGCTCTGCTTCTGGTAGCTAGCTCCAGAGTTGTCAGACGTGGCGAATTAACTCGAATCGAGGGAAAACAGTTGCCCCCTCTCTGCCAGCATAAAGGGAAGGGGAAGGTACAGTGGGGACACTTAAGGGCTGCGTTTCCTAGACAGACGACACTCGCACGTGACTGCACACAGTCACCACAGTACGCTCGCACACCGCTAGACCACGTATACGTACGCAAGGATCCGGGATTCCACTCCTGATTGCTCGATAATGCACAGACGGGGTTTATTAGTAGTCAAAATCGCTAGATGAAAGATCAATCTAGGAGGATATTTGCCTCGCGTAATTCTCATTATTCGGCAGCATGTCGCGAAGCCGCGAGAAGCAATGGACAGACGACGGTGCTGCCGCTTATCGTGGCTGTCGATACGCTGCCGAATAATGAGAATTACGCCTCGTAAACGTAAAAGTAGGACTTTTGAGCCAAATAGCCACCTAGATTGATCTTTCATCTAGCGATTTTAACTACTAAGAAACCCCGTTTTTGCATTATCGAGAAATCAGGAGTGGAATCACGGACCCTGGCAATCCATAAATCCATAAATCCATAAAATCCGCAGGTTAATTGTGAATAAAATTTTAAGAAGGAATACAAAAGTGGGTGGCTATATTATACCACCTTCTCTAAGATTTCCAAATCCTCAAAAGTCCTACTTTTACGTTTGCGACGCGTAATTCTCATTATTCGACAGTCACGATAGGCGGCAGTACTGTCGCCTGTTCGTTGCTTCTCGCAGCTCCGCGACATTCTACCGAATAATCAAAATTACGCGTCGTAATCGTAAAAGTAGGACTTTTGAGGCAAATAGCTCCCTAGATTGGTCTTTCATCTAGCGATTTTGGCTACTAAGAAACCCCGTCTTTGCATTATCGAGGAATCACGAGTGGAATCCCGGACCATTGCAATCCATGGGTACGTATACGTGGTCTAGCGGTGTATGAGTGTACCGTGTAGTCTGCCTAGGAGACGCAGTCCTTAATCTGGCCACCCTAGCTAGGTCTTCAAATTTGGATTCTATGATTTATGCTACCTTACATGTTTCTAACACAAATATATCTCGTGAAGTATGATGGGTTAGTTTGTAAATTAAATTGAAAGCTACACTTCAAATATTTATTCATAGATTTTTTCAATAACATATTTTCCATTCTGTTCTATTACTTTCCTCCATTTTCGAGGTAACTTCTCGTGTTATTGAATAAACATACGAACAAATACCTTAATTTTATCTTTGATTCTTAATTTGAAAACGCTACGAACTATCTTTCCAACCCAATACTTTTATACGTAGGATAATAAAAGGATGATGATAGGTTTAATAAAAACATTGCGTTGCATTAAAGAATAAAGTTCAACGCATCTGGCAGGTGCATCGGTGCATCCACATAAAAAATAAATTCATCAAATAAATTCAAAAGAGCAGTAACTTGTCCCAGTTCTCAGAATCACCCTGTATAGAGCAATTTATTCATATCATTTTTTTCCTAAAACAAGGTGTTCAGGAGATTGCTTCCTGGAATTAACTTTGACGATGGAGTGCATCTAATTGAAGTAATTCCGAAAGAAATTTCGAAATCGGTTTAGAATTGAATTTTTTACCACGACGCTGGCCAAAGCGTCCTAGTTTCGCAACGGTGCGGCGCCGAGTGCCGCGTATCAATGGCAGAGGTTAATCAAAATTAAATAGAAAATTTTTTTCATATTCCAGATCCGTAGCATCGTAAAACCCGAGAACTTCGCCCGCAGGTTTCTTCCGAAAAATGATGAACATCACGTCCGCGTGGATCAGTATTCCCGTGCGCTTTATCCCGTTACCGTTTATAGGTTCGATCTTCGAGGGTATTTTTTTATTCCAGTCTAATTGAATCAGCTTTGAAGCGAATACAGCTTTTGTTTTCTGCAGGTAAGGCGGCGTCGATTAAAATCGTTTCACAAAAACTAAAAAAAGAGATTGTGTATTCTTCATTGGCTGATTGTGAGTCTAGCCGGAAGGAAATTGCGCTGTGTTGCACTGGAATGGGTCGGGACAAACAAGCCACGCCCACTCGGGGTAATTTAACCAGGTGGGTTAGCAGCAAAGTAGATATTTTATTTTGTATATTTATTACTAGAGAGGCGAAATGATATAAGATTTGTGTTTGTTAGGGCTGCAGTATATTTTTGGACGATTACGTTATTTCCAATTTGTTCGAACGATTTCGTAAGAGAATTTCTCCGTGACTTGTTACGATTTAAATAGAACATTTCTATGTTCTATGTCTTTCTAGTTTCTATGTTACGTTATATTATCTGCAACCTTTTCACAGGATTTCTATGAAAGCGAATTTCTACGCAACCCCTATTTGTTACAACTGAAGTAGAACGTTTCTCTATTTTGAGTTGTTTAGTTTCAATCCATTAAAACGATTTCTATAGAGGAGGATTTCTATACAGTCCCTGTTTGTTACAATGAAAGTAGAACTTCTCCAATTTACATTGGATCCAACCCATTGAAATTTCTGTGTCACCTTTATTTGTTGCAGCTGAAACATTTTTATTCTGCATCGCAGTATCGTCAATCCATTAAAACAATTAAGAGTACGTTTCCCTATAATCCCAGTGTATCCTACATTAAACCATCTTCAATATGAACGATTAAAACGATTGAGAGAGAACATCCCTATACAATTCTTGTACGTAACAATTTTCGTAAAACGTTCCTTGCATTATAAAAACGTGGACATATTTTATTGACTCATACGGACTCATTAAAATAATGGACTCGTTAAAACGATTGGAAAAACGAACTGCTATACAACCCCTGTGTGTCACAATATTAATATCACATATTTACCGTGTAGTATAAAATGTAAATTAATGCGATCAAGAGTCTCCACACTATTCCTGTCAAGGTAAAACATTTGGTCTTTTACGGTACTTTGTGGAAAACACCACATCATAGGTATATTGGGAAATACCAGATTCGCTTAATTTTATGGCATGCTGTCCTTCCTTTAGGTATGAAGGTACGTATCGCTGTTATCGCGCGTTTAGGCGTTAGTTCTAATCGCGCCCCCGTCTTATAGACACCACCGACAACGTCTTCTCATACTGAAGAGTTTACGCCACCCTGAGACGGCCGAAATGATATCAAAGTTTACGAATTTTTTTCCACGAAACTATGAATGTGACAATTA
This sequence comes from Lasioglossum figueresi, assembly GCA_028455805.1. Lineage (NCBI taxonomy): Eukaryota > Metazoa > Arthropoda > Insecta > Hymenoptera > Halictidae > Lasioglossum > Lasioglossum figueresi. Next base: position 4,014,987 of record CM052203.1, on the reverse strand, counting down.
TTTTATTATTATATATGCTTAAGACATAAAATAAAGGATATATTGCGTAAATTTCATAAAAAAATATTTAAAAATGGTCGAGTTATCCGGTGTCCTGCAGTACTCGTCCGTCAGGACGAGCGCAAACGGTGTAATGGATTGTGATGTCCAGGATTATCGCAAACTAAAAAACTCATATTTTCTTGTTCATCGATAAATTGTCTATCGTGTAGCATAGGGATTTTCAGAAAAAAACATTTTTGTACAAATGAGAGGAAATTGAAGTTGAACATCTGATTTTTACCAAAAAAAAATCAAACTTTAAACGATTATTATAAACAATTGTGATATCGTATCAAAAAAATCCTACGTTACACGATAAACAATGTTATTAGAATTATGTGTATCAAATTTGTAGTAAATCGAACGTATAGTTTCCGAGACATTTGTTACACCATTTGTAAAAATGTAGTTTCGAGAAAAACGCAAAAGAAGGAGAAGTGCGACTTGGAAAAACGCGACCTATCTGCTCGGAAACGGCGACTGCCGCACAAACGTCTAATCACTGTAAGTTCGCCATTTTTGGGAGCCGTTGCATCTACCATGGCTGAAATTATTCCCTGAACTCTAAGTTAAAGAAAAATTAAAAAAAAAAATCAATTTTTTTAAATCTCAGGGTGGCGTAACCCCTTAAATATATTTCTTAGAATTCCTCTAACCTCTCAACAATTCCGATGACTCTGTCACCAAAGATCAGATGGAAAGAGATCGAACGAAGTCTCATCCCTTACGTCATTCATCACCGACTTGCAGAGCCAAAAACAAGGGTGCGGTTCCCGGTGGTTGCGTCTAAGCAGCCCGAGGGAGGGGGATGGTGAGGGGATGGTGCGCCCTGATTTAGAATCAGCGTATAATACCTCCTCGCGTACGAGCGTCTTGCGTTTCTCGCAACAAACCTGCGGGTAAAAAAGAGACGCTGTGAAAGCCCGCGGTTGGGACGCGGTTACGCGTGGCTCGCAGCGTCGACGACCGCGAAAAAGTGAGCGTCGCGACGCCCCACCGTGCGGCGCGGTGAGCGCGGCGTCGAGGGAATTTCATTGGGCTGTACGGCGGAACGTTCCACTGTCCCATTTCCGTCGGCTCGCGGCTCGTCCCCCCGTCTCCCTTGTTTTCGAGCTCTCTCACGGTTCGTTTAGCCCGTTTCTCGTCACCAAGCACAGCCAGTTTATTTAAACGTTGCTTAAACGCGCGGCCGGAGCGGAAAAGGATTCGACCCGGCCCGACATAGCCCGTGGCTAGGCCGATGCACACTCGTTACCGCGATTCCTCTAGGAATTGGGGATTCAAGGGGTTCGGGGGATGTTGAGGGGTCTGGGGGTTTCAAGGGGGTTTGGGGATCGATGTTCTCTCGCTGGATGATTCGCCTAATTTGCCATCCCGGTCGCGCAAAGACGGCGAAGTCTCACGGCAGGTCGCGGCTCGGTTTTCTCACGGTTCTCCGGGAACCTCCCCCTTTTACCCAGGGGGATCCTGCAACCCCCAGAGAGCAAGGTTACGTCGGGAGCTGCACAGAGCCAGAAGGACGGGTCAGAGGGTTGAGACGCCTGGCGTCGACGCGAATAAAGCGGCCGACGTCGAATTCGGCCGATTATGCAGCCGTGTGTTTGCTACTCGTTAGGGGGTCGACCTACTTGGTCGACTTCTCGCAGACTCTTAAATCTCGCGCTTTAAAAAATGCACGCCGCCCGGGAACCGGGGAAAATGAACGTTGTTCGACCGGGATACCTTCTTCGCCGTTTCCCACTCGTCTGCTCTCATCTGTAGGACCTGTTTATACTCATCTTATTGAGATTGTATCTTGAAATTCTGAATATTCCATTGCGAGTTTCCCTGCCTGACGCAGGCTCAGGTCAGACCATAAAAGCCATGTGTCCGCTGACCGTTTCGGCGATGCAGGGTTCACGGCAAAGTTTTCCCTTCTTTCGCTTTTTTAGCTAGTAGTCGTGCAACATTCCTCAACCGAGCAACGCCTTGCTCATTCGAATTGTGATCTCCGTGTCCTTATACTTTTACTTTAAGAATAAATAGTTTTCTTTTGCACTCGATTGAGTTCGATCCTTATTCTGCTATTAAAGGATTCTCAATACATCTATACAATCTCCATTATATTTGGTTGGAGGGGAAGTTCATTTTAATCGATTTATAAGAATATATGTAGGATGCAGGCGTAGAAAAGGAGAGTTCGAACCTAATCAATACCGGAAAACATCTGATCGAGGTTATAGACTCTCCTGCGTGCGAATATGTGTCTATCCGTGAGCGTCGCGGCATATAAAAAACAAACGTAAACGACTAATTCATTTCGAGAATGTTCTATCGCGGAACATATAAAAGGACGTGTCACGTTAAAACGATCACACGACGGAGCTCATTGCTACGCTACGATACGATACGATAAGAGTACGACAAACGGCTAACGAATACGGACTACGAACACGAATTACGGCGATCTTAATTGAAGTCGCGTTACTTTCATTAATAAAGAATAGTTATTTCAAACTCTCTACTCTTACATATATGTTTAATATTATTCAATGATATCATTTCCATCATTTGTTACAACTTGTTGCCATGTTTCAGATAATCTGTCAACTCATGCTTCCCTGCGACTCGCTAGCAACATGTGTTTTTCATTTACAAGCAAAATTACTTTCTCTCCAACCTTTTTTTTTTTTTTAGTTTAAAGACGTATGGGAAAAATACGTTTACGTACACCCAGAAGGGGTAGTGTGGGACTCGGGGGACATAGATGATCGGTGTCCCCAATACACCACTAAAAAAACCATACGTCTAAGGATTCCTAAGGATTCCCTCTTCTCTCTCCATCTTTCCGCCCGTTTTCCGAAGAAGGCCCACTTTTCGTATTTCTCCCTTTCGCTAACTTCTCGGGCGCTAACCACGCCTGTGCCTGGCTCATACCAACCTAATCATGTCTCAATGTACAGGGTAATACCTAAGTAATTTAATAATTTTTAATATATTCTCACTTTTTACCTGGAAGCTAGATCTGGGACATACGAAGGTTTTCGTATTTCTTCCTATCGCTAACTTCTCGGGCGCTAGCCACGCCTGTTCTTGGCTAACACCAACCTAATCATGTCTCAATGTACAGGATAGTACCTAAGTAATTTAATAATTTTGAATATATCTCACATTTTACCTGGAAGCTACGTCTGGAACATACGAAGGTCAACGCATATTTACTCTGGAAGCGTGAACGGTGGAGATGGGCGGAGCGAGCGAGCGAGGCCCTGCCCCTTTTGGCCCCGGTACCTCCCAGTGTCGCCAGAATCGACCAAAACGATTTTTCCTCTCCTCCTTTTCCCCTTCCACTATCCCGTTCCAGTACCATGAGCATATTCCAACATCCCCCACTAAGACCGTAGACTGGTCACGTATTAATCTGGGTATCAGAGAGGAGGTAAACTGTATTCCCCTCGATTTCCTCGATCCGAAGACACTGGTACCTCCTCGCGAGACTCTTGCTAGACTGCTCTCTGACTAAACGGAGCCCAGGTCAAAATTGTGGAATTGCTGAGGAGCCGATTACGGGAGAAATAAAATACGGGAGGTTCTTATCCGATTCGTCCCGGTCCATTATTTGCATTTAGCCTAGCCCCCAGTAGCTTCTCTCTCCGTTTTAACAGTCGGGCCTGGATCTATCGCGAGCGACATTCTTTTCTTCTTTCGCCGGGGCGAAAGCCGAGGGGAAAAGTCGCAGACGAAACGAGACCCAGCGAGACGACCGCGAGGGGTGTGCAAGGGGAAGGTGGAAGGAGCCAGGGGTGAGCGAAGTTTGCCGCAAGGCGGCTGGGACGATCTTTCGAGTTAATCAGGGACCGCCAGTGCCAGACGTCTCGAGACGAGATTCGATAGGGAGGGAACAAGTTTTCGGAAGAGTGCGGCGAGAATCCCGCGGAACCGGCGAAAGTCAAAGTGTACGCGGAAGGTGAAGCGGAGGGGTGGTTTAGTGGAGCAACGGGATGGTTGGTGGAGGTACAGGGGTGGAAACCGTCAGGAAACTGGACAGGATTGCCTGCCGGCTCGACGCCTTCCGTCGATGCGACCCGGGGGGAAGTTGAACGGATTGTAACTTCCGACAATGGACTTGACGATGGCGCATCGGACGGCGATGGCCTCCCGAATGGCGACGGGATTGTACACGAAATGCTGAACAGTACGCTTCTCTTGATCAATCGCGCCGCGACGACGACGCAAATAATCACTGTGAGCTCGATCGAGGACGGACAAACCAACGGATGGAGGATAATAGAGCGGACTGGAGAAATAACATGCGACACGGTTCAATCCTGCATCAGGGAATGCCGGGAACTGAGCAACAAATGCGAGCTGAGCCCGAGTGCTCCCTTTTAGGAGACTATTTCAACAACTCCTTCAAAACAAAGTATACGAGGTGCGATCAAAAGGTAAGGTGACTTTTTGAATTTCGCGGGATACCTACAGTCGATTTTCGTTTTCTTTTTTTTTCTTATGCTGGTACCCTGCGACTTTTTCCTGTTCCCAAAACTGAAGAGACCCATGAAAGGACGGAGATTTGCAACGATCGAGGAGATAAAGATTGCATCGCTGGAAGAGCTCAAAGCTATACCAAAAAGTGCTTATCAGAAGTGCTTCGAGGATTGGAAAACGCGCTGGCACAAGTGTATTATATCTGAGGGGTATTACTTTGAAGGGGACAACATAAATATTGATGAATAAATAAATATTTTTTTACCAAAATAAAAAGTCACCTTAATTTTTGATCGCTCCTCGTACTTCTGTATAAATGTAATCACTAGACAGCGGATCTTTGTGCAAAATAAAAATGTTTTGCATTGATTGTGGAAAGCAGGAATAATTAAAAAATTGATTTGATCCCTGAACAACTTTGTTACGTTAAAAACAACGTTGCAGTTTCCTTGAATTTTTTAAATGTTCCCGTAATTTCCCGTTTTATATTTCACCCAAGCAATTTCTTCATAAATGCATAAAGATCTGGTAATCAGATTAACAGCGTCAGGATCATTGTTGACTTATTCTATTATACAATAAATATGTAAAAAATCTAGAATGCAGAAACACATCAAATTTCAAACACATCTGGTAGATCAATAAACGTTTCTCTAACGAGGATGCAAAGCCATAATATTATATTTCATTGATATACATTTAATAATTAATATTATTTTAATCGACTCAATTTTGGGATTGATTCTATTTAACCAGATCTGTTAAACATCGATTCGTTCGCTATTGAAAATCTTTGTATATTTCACCGAAAGAAAATCGAAGAATTAGAGAACATCACTGTATTATTTCCAGCCAACTGGAATGAATAAAGGAGGAATATTTATTTCCCATAAAAATAGCAAACAGCATTTATTTCGCACGAAGATCGTCAGTTCGGATACGGTCGTTCGATCTTTGTTTTCCACGAGGATTCCGGGGGTCACGGGAGACTGACGAGCCGGTGCCGCGAAAAAAAGAGGCTCGCGAAGATGATTAAGGGTTGCTCGTAAATTCGGTCGCGCGGATCTCGGGCAGCAGGCTCTGGGATAACACTCGATACGTCAGTTTCGCCCTCGCCGGGAGTATTTCAGTGCGCGGGAGACCGCGGGTTGCTGCACCGGACTCTCGTGGCGAAGGGGGTGGCAACCCTCGGTCGTTTGCGAAATCGGCGAACCTGTCGCTCTCGGTCCCGAACCTGTTCCCCATGTCGAACGAGTGGCTCTCGTAGGGGTGTGTACGTGTACGCGCGTGTGCTTTATGGGGTGAGTTTTTCGGGTGTTGTGTTCCCGATGGTGATGGGCGATGGGAAGGTTGAGGAGAAGGTCCGGGAACCGGCCCCCGTGTCGTACAATGGCTCTCTTCGGGCTTACGAGCTAATCTTTTATCTCGACGTGGCACGCGTCCTCGACCCATCTGGCAAAGTTTACGGGGGGTCGATCGGTCTATCACGAGGATATTACGGAATGGCGGCCGGAATAACGCCGGCATAACGACGGCATAAGCTCCGGCGAGAAGGGGTGGCCGGGCGATTTACGCGCCGCGTTATTTTCTCTCTACTCGCTCCTTCAGGCCCGACTCCACGGGATTACATCGAGCCGGCAGGCTTTTATTATATCATCGTCGGGTCTATTCGCGCGAATTAAAACCCATCGGCTCGCGGCGACAAGCTGCGACGACAGGTCAAAGGGGACGACCACCTTCCAACCCTTCCGACGGCTTCGCTACAATTATTCCAGGGAAACAGAAACTATACTTGCTCCGACCCCACTGTTGTCTCACCCACTCTGCTACTCGCTATGCCAATTGTCGGGGAAAAGTTGATACAATTGTCGGGGAAAAGTTGATACAATTGTCGGGGAAAAGTTGATACAATTGTCTGGACAATGTGCGTACGCAGCGCTATTATGGCCAGATATTTGAGGTATAATTTTAATTCTCAATATGGGCTGTAAGTTACGAGAGATATGAGAAATGTTATTGCGTTTCAAAGTAATTTTAAATTTACCGCCTAATATCGATTGGTACACTTCGATCTATGATCTTATACGTTCTTGTCTAATGTTTGCTGTTTACCTCAGTGTCTCGATAACCGGCATACACTCAACAAGTATTACAGTGTCACGTCGAATTTATTAATGTTCATCGCGAAGCTAGCGAGTAGTTTTATTACCAGCATTATTCCCTTTCTCTGTTATTCCAGGGAAACAGAAACTATACTTGCTCCGACCCCACTGTTGTCTCACCCGCTCTGCTACTCGCTATGCCAATTGTTGGGAAAAAGTTGATACAATTGTCTGGACAATGTGTGTACGCAGCGCTATTATGGCCAGATATTTGAGGTATAATTTTAATTCACAATATGGGCTGCAAGTTACAAGAGATATAATGTTTACTGTTTACATCAGTGTCTCGATAACCGGCATGCACTCAACAAGTATTACAGTGTCACGTCGAATTTATTAATGTTCATCGCGAAGCTAGCGAGTAGTTTTATTACCAGCATTATTCCTTTTCTCTGTTGTGTATTCCCAAATATCAAAATATTCTTAATTTGTTTAAAAAAAATTTTTCACAGACGCAATTCTAGTAATCCTTGAAGATGATCTGAATGTAGATCGGAACGTCAGAATTACTTTAATAATTTGCAAAATGGCTTTGTAAATTAAATAGCCAATGATCGAACCCTTGCGCCGAAAACATTAAAAACGAATTTTAGTATTGCCTTTACAATTCCGATTAATTTTTCCATTATTCGTGACTTTGCCCGCAAAATTAACTACAAGGCTGAAAGGTCAAACATTTTTCTCATTGCGTCTTATTCTACTCGTCCCGAGAATAAAAATTGCGGAAGACATCATGGGCCATACTCAATTGTTCTCTTAAAAAATTATGATTAAGTTTGTTCATTATTAACTCCTTGCCGTACCATTTTCTTTACATTTACAGCGATTAAAGCGTCTTTATCCCGAAAAATGTAAAAGAGAAAGGAAAACTTGCATTTTTCTACGGCTACATTTATTTTAATGCTTAAACGTTTATTACAAACGAATCTAATTTTATTTCATTAAATAGTAGAACCTAAGTACTAAAGAGTGCGGAAGACATCATGGGTCAAAACTCAATTGTTCTTTTAAAAAATTATGATTAAGTTTGTTCATTATTAACCCCTTGCCGTACCATTTTCTTTACAGTTACAGCGATCAAAGCGTCTTTGTCCCGAAAAATGTCGTAGAAGAGAGAAGAAAATTTATATTTTTTCTACGGCTTTATTTTAATGCTTAAACGTTCATTACAAACGAATCTAATTGTATTCGGTTTAAAAGGAAAGGCGTACATTCATATATGTTAGACTTCGTTTAAAATCTTCATGACGAGTCTGACTTGTTAAAATACGGCAAGGGGTTAAACTGATTTTATTCATATATTTTTAATATATTTTACGTGCAAAGAAATCATTTCCAAGGGCTCTATTAATAGCTGTACATACAAACTCTATCCGACGTCATGATAGACGTTGTCGTGTTTATAAACATTGTTAAATAAAATTTTCATAAAATTTTCAGGAAATAAAGTGAAATTACTCGTTAATTATTAGGATTAGGGTTAATGAAGGTCCAATACTTCTTTACTCAGAATTCGACATTTTTCCATATTTTGGTATAAAAAAATATAGTATTCCATTTAAAAATCAATATCGACCTTCAAATCTCCGGAACGCTTCCACCTTGTAAAAAAATAAATACACTACATAATGTACCCCTTCAGACCATGCAAATTCTGTATACAAAACTTTCTCGTGCAACGCATACTTTGGAATTTACAGTAGCGGACAAAAGTTTAAGACGCTCTAAAAAAGACGATAACTATTCTAGTATTGTACTATACGATTTGAACTTTTTTGGGAAGCCAGAGCAATTAGTTTACTACATGATGCGAAAAGAAATTGTTTCAAAAATTGCAATTGATCGGAATTGTTGAAAAAATACTAAACATCGCAGTTTCAACTTTTTTATGTGGGCCTATATTGAAAATTTAACAAATACGTTTCGTCGATCCGTGTCAATTAAACATATTTTGAAAATTTCGTCAAAATCGGTCGACGTTGCGACGAGCTACAAACGTTTAAAGACGGTAAAAGTTGCAGATTTTCACGATTTTCGACCTCTAACTGCAATAAATCTAAAGATTCTTACATCTTTCGACGCCAGTCGTTTTTTCCCGAATCAACCGATTTCGATGAAACTTTCACAGTGCATATAATTGACACAAATCGACAAAACGTATTCTTTAAATTTCCAATACAAACCCTCATGAAAAAGTTGAAAATGCAACTTCTACCATTTTTTCTACAATTTCGATCAATTGCAATTTTTGAAAAAATTTCTTTTCACATCCTGCAGTAAACTAATTGCTCTAGCTTCCCAGAAAAAGTTCAAATCGTATAGTACAATATTAAATCAGTTATCGTCTTTTCTAGAACGTCTCAAACTTTTGTCTTCTACCGTAAATTCCAAAGTATGCGTTCCACGAGAAAGTTTTGTATACAGAAGTTGCATGGTCTGAAGGTGTACATTACGTAGTGTATTTATTTTTTTACAAGATGGAGCGTCTTAAACTTTTGTCCGCTACTGTATATAGGTGTGCAAGTTGCGTGAACCACCCTGTATATTTCAATACACCCTGTACATACAATTCGACTACATTTATTTCTCGTATCGCCAAAAGAAACTCGATCACGATCGTAGAAGGTATCGCAGCAGCTGCCACGATTCCGCCCTGTATCTGCTACTCGGACGTAAAAAATGGTTTTGCTTTGTTCCCTGTTTGTCTTTACTGGTACCCCCGCCCCGTATACATTGACGAAAGTTTATGCAAACGTGCGTTTTTTATAGAAAACTCGGAAGAAAGTCTTCCTCGAATGCTGCCAATACAGTAAACCTACGGACGTATGAAACTTTATTGCCGCTCGTGTGCGCTTTACTATTGCCCAAAGAATTTTACGTGCTGTAAATCCCTCGGACGCCGGAGGGTTCTGTTCGAACGTTCATCGTTCCGTGGGACGGCGGCGAAAAACAATATTAATTATACGATTGTTCGCCGGGGTCTCGGTACAAAAGTTCTCCGGATCTCGAATCTTCGAGAGTGTCTCTATAATTAGATCGGCCGTCGATCTAAATATCAATTAACCGTGGAAAGAGTTCGACGCCGGAAGAATCTTAGCGCGGGACGGGAAAGGACGATCATAATTACGCGCTTCTGTCGACGGGAACGCGGCGGCGAAGCGCGAACAGCGTAGCAGTTCGATTGTTCGGGGTTCGAGTAGATTGACGAACGGATCAAGTGTCCATAAGTTTTATAATTAATTAAGTTTAATGTCCCGATCGAACGGCAGATAGCGAGAGCGACAGAGAGAGAGAGAGAGAATCCGGTTCGGTGGATTGGAACAGCGGGGACCGGAGAGATCAATGGGACGCGAGCTGGAGAGGCGAGCTCATTCGCTGATTGCGTCGAATTTCTTTCGGGGGCTGACTTCGCTAACGAATTCGAGCAAATAGATATTTCATAATTGGCGGAAGCCTGGCAGTATAATTTTACGGCCGCAAACAAGCGGGACCGGAGCGAACCCGGCAACGGTGGCCAGGCTTTTGCTTTTGATGTCCTGCTAAAGGGGGGCGGAGAATCGAACCGGAGAAAATCGAATTAATACGCTCTCGCCCGCCCCCCGTGCCCACGCCTCCTGCTATTTCGCCTTCGCCTCTCGTTTCCACGGAACTGTCGAGAAGCTCCGGGATATTCTCCGAGAAAACGCGGGCCGGGTCTAGGCCGGGCGACAGGTGAGACAGCTTTGAGCCTAAATTATTTATCGTCCGAGGGGCCGGGCGTGTCGCGTCTCGTTAATTTTTCAAAACTACTAACGCGTAGATTACGTTGCACGCCGCGGAACGACGCGGGAAAACTCCGAAACCATTTTTACGACGAATAATTGAAAATTTACCGCACCCCTTCAGATCACACCCCTTACCTGCTTGGGAAACAGCGAAGAAATGGGGTGACAAGATCATTTTTTCTTGGGAGATAGAATAGACAGGGATGGAACCGCTCTCTGGAACGAGGTAAAAGAAATTCAGCAAATAATTGCTATTATAATTTCGTTACCGGTCGACAAGAACGTTCGACAAATTTATGAAACAAATTGGAGGTACTCGATCGTAGATTTAGAGTTAAGCATTTATTTTTTAATCGAGAATCAAGAAATCACCCACAGTGACATGATTTAATTTTTTAGAGGATTTGTATATGCAGCAGAAACGTTTCCAGCCTTTATCCCCCGAAGTTTCCCGCAAATTGCACATTTACTAATTCAATTTGTTTGATTCCGATCGTGCGCAATTTTGTCCACGGTGCATGCATTATTTAAAAATCGCGCTCGCCCGAATGTCTCATTTATTGACCTACTTGTGCCAGCCGCGATATATTCTCAAGCCGGGTGAACAAGAAACACTGTCCCCTTTCTATTTAATTGGCAATCGACTGCCCCTGTTAATCACCGTGCGATTCCGCGGGTTCGTAAACTTTGACTGCCAAAATTTCCGTGTTAATCACATGTGTCACCGAATGTCAACGCGCTCTAATCTCGAATATATCACAGAATTATCGATCAAGTATTTCACCGAAATTTCCTTAATAAACAATAGACTGTGAATTTAGTCTCTATAACGACTACGAAATATTCCACAACCCTCTTCAATATTTATTAAAGAATTATTAACAAGAATTTAATTAATTAGCTTGCTCTCACCCGAGTTCTTGCACTAGTATTCCCAGTATACAGGGTATCTCACCCGATTTTGACATCTTGATTTCTTCGCCGCTGTTAGTCCTACCGAAAAATATTTCAGATAAGAATTGAATGGTGCCGAGTGTGGCATAATTTGGTGTAATAGTTTATTCGTGGGTAAACGCGTGAAGGTCGTATCAAGGTCAACTTCGTTTTTTAAACGGAATTATAGACTTTTTAATATATTCAATCGATGCAGTTGGACATTCTTTATAAAATAGTATTAACCTATTTATGTTGAAAATTAATCGTTTAGGAGATATTTCGATTTAAATAATTCTAAGATATCATTACTGTCGCACTAACAATAAGACGTTCGCTTTTATATCTTACAGTTAAACGACATTAATGATATCGTAAAATTATTTAAATCGAAATATCTCCTACACGACTAATTTTTCAACATAAATAGGTTAATACCTTCTTATAAAGAATGTCCAACCGCATCGATTGATGTATTAAAAAGTATATAATTCCTTTTAAAAAAACAAAGTTGACCTTCATATATACATATGACCTTCATAATAACACCAAATCATGCCCCACTCAGCACCATTTATTTCTTATCTGAAACATTTTTCGGTAGGGCTAACAATAGCGGAGAAATCAAGATGTCAAAATCGGGTGAGACACCCTGTATACAATTACTAGACTGCTGATCTTGATGCATTCATAGAAAATTTTAAAAAAATATTGGAACATGAAATTCGATAGAATTCGATACGACTTTGATTAATTTTGTATCTATGGCGGATCTATGGCACTTTCTTTAAAAAATGTCTAGAAAAATAACAAATTGCATAAACATTCCCAGAAAGTTCCATAAAACCGGACCGGTCGCCATTACACGGCGCTAATTAAAACGCAGGCGTCGCGAGGAATAAAACGGCCGTTTCGTCGACCGTAAAACCGCGAGAATTCGCATAAAGATTGGCAATCCGGTGGGCTCGACTCAATCCTGCGATCCCGTTGACGTTGAACATGAAATTCTTACGGGAATATCGGCGACAGGATGCGTTTCCACGGATGGGTGGATGTCCTGGGATGGTCGAAACACCATGACGCGCGACATGGGATGATGGTCGCTAAGGTGACCGGGTTGACCGAGGCCGTAGAATTAATCGCGAGTCCTGATTAATCGTGGAACGGAAACGATCGCCACAATGTACGGGGTCCCGGGATGGATAATCGATAAACACGTGAATTTCTAGCCCGGGATTGCGCGCGGCCGGGAATTAACGGCGGCCTCGTTAAAATCAAGGGAATAACGGTGGCGGCGATAGAAACGGTCAAAGAGGGGGTGGGAGAGGTACAAGAGAGCGCGAGAGAGGGAGAGAGGGAGAGAGGGACAAGAGAGAAAGGGAAACAGAGTGACGGTTCCGCGGCGATCGACGAGTTCTTCGTTCTAATAAATCCAAATTAATTGATGCTCGGCTCGCGAGTGGCGAGCCGACGGTGCGTAACCTTCCAATTCGAATATTTTATCCGGCCCGGTTCGATTAAACGTCACCGTTCGTTCGCGAGTGTGGAAAATTTGCAGCGACCGTGTCGCGGAGGTGGCGCGGAATCAGAATTCATAGGCCTCGACCGCCGCCACTGGTTTCATCGGCGAGAACAATAGATTACGAGCCGGCCGAACGAGGTCCGGAGATTACGGATCTCGAGCCACTACAATTCCGATTCGTCGAGTCCCCGGTTTCTTTCGTGGCAATCACGAGATAATCCGACGATACCGCCACTCGGAGTCGCAAGATGAGGGAAAGAAGTTGCCCCCACTTTGCCGACGCAAAACTTTACCTAGAGTGTGAAATTTTTGTTGCTTGCTATGGTTTAACCCTTAGCACTCGAGTGACGCCTCTGAGGCGACATTAATAATTGTTGTACAATTAATTAAAATATTGTTTACATTATTAGATCTGTCGGTATCTAATCAATTACTCGACATTTAAGTATTGTACGAAGTATTACAACAATTTCATATCTACCAAATTTAAAAAATCATACAGGATGGAAATATTCTAGATCGCAAGAAATGTTTAATTTTCCAGTTAAAATAGCTTCGAGTGCAAACGGTTAACCCTTAGCACTCGAATGGTGACACAGAGTCACCAATAAAAGTTGTTGTACAGTTATTCAAAATATTGTATACATTAAGTATATTACGATCTAACCAATCGCTAATCATTCAAGCATTGTATGAGGTATTACATCAATTTCATATCTATGAAATGAAAAAAATCATATAGAATGGACATTATTGTAGGTCGGAAGAAATGTTTGATTTTCCAGTTAAAATAGCTCCGAGTGTAAAGGGTTAATATCTGGGGAACAATGTAATTCATCATTTTTTCAGGAAAGTTAGAGATTTTCGTAGTACGTGTCTTGCTGCTAAAATTCAATGAGACAGTTTTTATATGTTACGAGTAAGTTGTACACATTTCTTTCCAGTATGAAAGTTTTGCAAGCAAGTATGGACTATACTTTCAACAATTTTGTGTCTTTTTATTGTATATCTTTTGGTAATTACATACATCTCAACACGAGTAGTATGTAAATAATATTTGTTACGATTGTGACGCTTCGTGAGTGATTATGTTGTATTTCCGGGTGCGTCCGGGCAGTTTTTTAAGCGCGGTTGTTATTGTCAATGGTTCGGGCTTACAGTAAAACAAAAATTAGTCCCCCGAATTTCCCCGCCTCGTTTTCACAGCATTTTCTTTGCCGCGGCCATTGCGTTTCGAGCGCGCACGCTTTCCAGACATAATCACTTGAGATGAAACGATTACGGTCTTCTTAAGTTTTATAAACACTAGGCTAGATTTGGTTCCTTCCCGAATGCACTTTTGCCTCGTAGTATCAGTCTCTTAGGAAATATCGAAAAAGGAAATTGTATTGAAAATTGGCCTTCATCCACAATACTTTATGTATAAGTATTTGCTGTACGCTGTTTACAACTATTATATTTTAATCTAGTGTATAGCGTAACATGAACTAGCCTACATAGCGAATAGCGTGATATACTATAAGCTTGCCTACATAGCGAATAGTGTGATATACTATAAGCTTGCCTACATAGCGATTAGTGTGACATGTACACTTTTCTGTATAATAGTGCTGTTTGGATTTTATATAAACTTTAATAAACGAACAGTTACACTAATTTAAAAAAGCTTCTATTAATAATTTCTATTGTTTCATTCAACAATATATTGCTTTTTACTTAAAAACGTACCAAAAAATATTGAAAAAGTATTAAAAAATGTTTTAAAACTACTTAAACAAATAAAAAATGATATTACATGTGATTTGAAAACGTTGCGGGATTATTAAACATTACAAATAATTTTGGCCAGCTAAATCAATGAAAAGGACCACTGTGCGACGCTTCACGTTTAGAGGACAAGTCTTAATCTGATCTTGATCAACCCTCCCACAAGACTCGTGAACTTGTGGACTCCACGGGGTCCATTGTGAATTGTCGAATACATGTAGAAGACTTCTGATCGCGTGACCGGGCGGAAGCGCGAGGAATAGCGTCGTAGAAGGGGAAGGTAAAGGTGGGAGGACAAGTCTTAATCTGGCGACTCTGCGACCACCCCCGAAACCTAATAGAGAACGACGCTGTTTTTCCGCTTCCGGGGGACGGAGTCGGAGGAGGGGATCTTTTATCGGGCGAAACACCGACGATGAATATTAATGGCTGCCTCGCCGGAGCTCGATTTCTAATAAGCAACGAGCCTCGTGACTTTAATAAACGAGCCTTTCCGCCGGGCCAGCATTCGCGATAAGTTTGCTAGCTTGCGTCATCGACGGCCGCACTTGAACCTATCGGCCGTTGTTCCCGGCCTACAATCGCCGCGGATCGAAACCTTCTCTCTCTCCTGAATCTCTATCTCTCACTCTGCTGTTGCTGGTTCTCTCCGTGTTTGCTTCCTCTGTGCTCTCCCGTTTCCCTCTCACGTCGAAACGAATCGTTACGACGAAGTTTGTTGCTCGACGACGACGATGAGGAGAGGATGAGGACGAGGATGAGGACGAGGATGAGGACGAGGAGGAGTTAAGAGAGGCCGAAAATTGGTTCGTTCCGAAGGAGAATCGTAAACGAACGCTCGTCGATCAACGAGCCGTTCCAAGATAAATATCAAGTGGAAAGGAAACGATACAGCGAGCACCGAAGAAACGATAAAGTAATTGCGAAGTACGACTCTCGGGAGCAAATTAATTCTCGACTCTGTGGTAACGTTCCATTGGGAATCGTCTGCCGAAACACCGGGAGCTGGAGACTACTAACTACATACCTACTCTGTCTGCAGTTATTGCGGGACAACCGAAGTCGGCGCGCACTTCGTCCTGCATAATTTACGGGAGGAGCCATCCCCAACGGTGCCTCCGCTCCGCCACCCTACTATAATAAGAATAACCGCGTAAAGGCTAATATCAACTTTTTTTTCTTCAGAATAGGAAAGAAGATGAAAAGTTTAATTACAAGTTCAAAGTCGCGACTTAAAAGGACCCCGGAGGACGCCAGTCCTGCAGAGGAATTCCCGAGGATCGTGAAAGAATCCCTTCGCCCGAAGGATTTAAGGACTTCCAGACTTCTGGACACGGCAGGGTCCATTGTCGATTCTCGAGACCTGCAAAACTCCTTTGATGAGTTCTCAAGACAGTATAGAAGGCGCAATAGTCGTTTAGGTGTTCAAGAGGTCCTGAAATCGTCGCATTAAGGATCCCAGAGTCCCTGGGAGGGTAGACAGAAGTACCCAATACTTGTAAACTTCTGGATTCCACAGGATCCTTTGTGAATCATAGAATGCATCTAGAAGACCTGGACAAAATCCTTTAATGACTTCTGAAGACAGTATAGAAAGCGTAATAGTCTTTTAGAGGTTCATGAGGTCCTGAAATCGTCCCATTATGGATCCCAGAGTTCCTGCGAGGGTAGTCCAAAGTACTCAAGACTTGCGGACTTCTGGATTCCACAGGATCCATTGTGGATCATAGAATACATCTGGAAGACCTGGACAAAATCCTTTAATGACTTCTGGAGACAGTATAGAAGGCGTAATAGTCTTTTAGGGGTTCAAGACGTTCTGAAATCGTCGCATTAAGAGTCCCAGAGTTCCTGGGCAGTCCAAAGTACCCAAGACTTGAGGACTTCTGAATTCCACAGGATCCATTATGGATCATAGAATACATCTAGAAGACCTGGACAAAATCCTTTCATAATTTTTGAAGACAGTATAGAAAGCGTAATAGTATTTTAGAGGTTCAAGAGGTCTTTAAATCGTCCCATTAAGGATCCCAGAGTTCGTGGGTAGTCCAAAGTACCCAAGACTTGTGGATTTCTGGATTCCACAGGATCCATCGTGGATCATAGAACACATCTAGAAGACCTGGACAAAATCCTTTAATGACTTGTGAAGGCATAATAGTCTTGTAAGGGGTCCAAGGGGTCCAAGAGGTCCTGAAATCGTTCCATTAAGGATCCCAGAGTCCCTTGGTAGTCCAAAGTACTCAAGTCTTATGGACTTCTGAATTCCACAGAATCCATTGTGGATCATAGAATACAGCTAGAAGACCTGGAAAAAATCCTGTAATGGCTTGCGAAGGCACAATAGTCTTGTAAGGGATCCAAGAGGTCTCATCAAGGATTTCAGAGTCCCTAGATGGGTATTCATCAAGATCATCAGAATTAATCTCTGGAAATTCCAATTGACAGGACATGAGCGTCGCAAGGCTTCGCACAATGATCGATTGTTTGAGAACAATTGTGGAATTTGCGCTGGTTTGCAAGGAGATTGAATTTGATATTCATCTTGGAAGCTCGGAGGAGCTTGGTCCTGCGAATAGCTAGGCGCGGAAAGGGTCATCGGGGGTTGTCCTGGTTCGGCACCTCTGTGCCTGGATATCTGGCAGCTGGTGTCGCGGGTCTTTCGGCACACCTCGGCCCCCGTGCAAAAGGTCCCGGCCGCGGAAACTTTCGGGATAGTTGGCGGGAAAGCACGGAAGCGGCGCCAAGTTTTACCGAGGAACTCTCCTCGGGGCGCTCGAAGGGGCGAATTATGTGGCTTCGGGCTTCCACTTCTGTTCACCCGCCGCTTTTCTTATACGCGGCTTCCTTTTCCGTTTCTTCGAGTTATTCGTCACGCTGGCAGGACTTTCTCGCCGAGCGACGACGGGAACTATGCGGCTCTCCACCCTCGCTCTCTCACTCCTTGACGGAGAGGAACGTTCGAAAAATGTCACCGGGTCCTCCCGTGACTCGAAGTCGATCGCCCGGAAACTTTTGTCGTCCGGCGGCTCTTTGACAAGACACCGGAACGCGCGCTCTTGTCCCTCGAACGAGCGGGGAGGGGACTGCATTATTCTGTCACGTCGGGACCCCTTAATTCACAGTTAACCGCTGAATGCGACCAACTATGTCGCATAGTTAACTATCCTTTATTCCGTGATTGACGGAATTGAAAACCCTATACGAACGGACGTGTTGAAAGTGGCTGAATGCTAAATACAATTGAGAAGAAATATTTAACGCGGAACCTAGATTGCACATAGGCGTCAATGGTGGAACGCGTTCCATGTATTCTCTCTGTTTTGTAAATTGCTGGACATTCTGTCAATGCGCACCGTTCAATCGCGAACCACGGCACCGGCAATGATTAACGTTCTACCTCACACTCTTTTAATTATCGCTGATAATGTTTGCGCGCGTATTCGTACAATGGCCGTATCATTAAAATAATATGCAACGTTTCGTAAATTACCGTCAATTATCGTGGTTATAAGTCCGCGAGGAACATCCATTCTCCGCGTGTAATTATACGGCGAATATAGGGAACGGTACACCATCAATCTTTGATCATGCGCGCGGTTGATCGGGAGAATTGATGCTCGCTGCTGCGCTTTTGCGGGCCAAGGTAAGTCGGAGTCTAATCTCTTGTACAGAGTCGTCGGATTAAGACTCTACCTTCCCCTTCCACGACGATATCCCCACTGTTCCGTCGCGGGCTGGTCACGTGACGCGATACGTCACATGTCACGTGACTAATGCGATACTGGCAGAGTGGGGGCAGCTTCTACTCGTGTAGAGATATCTTTGCACTCTCGTCCAACCAAATTCAACGACATTCTATGGCATCTACTATTCCGTAAATGTGAATTACAAATGTGCAGTCCTGTGAAAGCTCTTAAATATTCATTTAATAGGCAAACTTGACAAACAGATACGAGGGGAAGCTTTACATATCACGTGACTGAAGAAATAGCTGGATTTAAACCACATTCTACAGGATTTGTACACAAATAACAATTTAATTCCTCACGTTCCACTTGGCACGAATAATTATTTCCGGATTCTTCTGTTCTACATGAAAATCTAAGACAGAAGGGGTAGCTAATTTCTATTTGATGTTGGACAAGGTGAACAAAATTTTTCATCTACTAATCCGTAAATGTGAATTACAATGAATTACAGAATTATTGAAGAAATAGCTGGATTTAAACCACATTCTACACGATTTGTACCTGAATAAAAATTTAATTCGTCCGTTCCACTTGGCACGAATAATTCTTTCCGGATTCTCTTCTGTTCTACATGAAAATCTAAGACAGAAGGGGTAGCTAATATCAATTCGATGTTGGACAAGGTGAACAAAATTTTTCATCTATTGTAATATTCCGTAAATGTGAATTACAATGAATTACAGAATTAAAGAAGAAATAGCTGGATTTAAACCACATTCTACACGATTTGTACCCGAATAAAAATTTAATTCGTCACGTTTCACTTGGCACGAATAATTCTTTCCGGATTCTTCTGTTCTACATGAAAATCTAAGACAGAAGGGGTAGCTAATTTCGATTCGATGTTGGGCAGGGTGAACAAACTTTTGGCGAATACCCATCAGATCAGCGGACGTAAACTCGCGTTCTGACAAGTTCGAGGAGGCCCAGGATGCAGCGCAGGGCGAGATCCCATCAGTCAGTTAAAGAATCGTGGAGTACGTCGCCCTCGACGCCGCGAGGGGGTGTCGGGAGATGCGTCCGAGCCCTTCCGCCAGGCTTTCTCGACTGTGTATCGAGCCGGGCGTACGTGCATGCTAATGTTTGGCAAGTGCATTCCTTTCATCCTCGAGACCCTATTTCGCAGCGAAGAAAAGGGCGAGCTCGTAGAAGGAGGGGTCCGCGCGAGGGACGCCGTGCCAGCTCCCGAAGAAAACGAGAAAGAGAGAAGAAGGGAGCACGGGCGAGGGAAACCGAGGGAGAGGAATGGAGAGAGCCTGGTAGAGAGAACCGAAAGCTGAAAGGACGAGAGAGGCCGGTGCGGAGGGGTCGGAGGGGAGCCCTTCCGAAGAAATTGAATGCAAATACGTCTGCAATACGTTCCTTCGGTTAGGGAAGCTTTCGTCGACACGGCTGTTTGTCGGTTATTCGTACGGTGTGCTTACACTGGCCGCGTGTGCACGAGAAGACAGAGACGGAGGGATTGCGGGGGTGTAAGCGGGAGAGGGTGGATCGCGTAAAATGCCTGGGATCGAGTCCGGGGGTGGTGTAGGAGGTGCTGTGGAATTTTTTCGTCGCGCAGTGGCCCTGAAAGCCGAGAGGCTTTCCCCCCACCCCGGAGGGAGCTGGTGGGTTCTTTGGTGCCCCGTCAACTGGTACACACGGTTGACTCTTTACTAATTCAGCGGTGCACTACCCGGAGGGGATTTTTCATCGATATAACTGGAGGCCCGGAGGTTATCGAGGCGGCCCTGAAGAAAAAGGAATAAGGAGAACCGTCTCGAATGTAGTAGCAGTCGTCGTCGTCGTCGTCGTCGTCGTCCGTCGCCGGTTCGCTCCAATAAAATCGCTCCGGGGGTCGGAGGGGTGGTAATAAAGGAAAATGCGCTTTCACGGTGGCAGTATATATTCGACGTCGCGTAACCGAGCCGTCTGGGAACGGACGATCGTCGAGCGGGGATGGTGGACGTTCACGGTGTCAGATGCGAAAGGTGTACGCGGGGTGGGTGGAAGGTGAACGGGGAAAAAGAAAAGCAGGGGGTGGCGCGCACGGAATATCCGCTTTGGCCGCGGCGCGGCGGTGTCGTTAGCAGGCTAATTGGAATCCAATCAGTGCGATTAATCGTTTAACGCGTCCAGGCCACGTATCGGCCGCTGACGGTATTTAGGTATTTAATCGGCGGCCGGAAGAGAGCGGAACGGGCTCGGGCTCGGGCTCGGGCTGCGTGGGCGTGAACCACCGGCTATATTTCAAGCGGCGCGGATCGGAATCGGTATCCTTTGTTTTTCCTGGCCGCAACTAGGCCACGGGGAAAACAGAGAAAAACGTTTCGTCTCTCGTTCCTTCTTTCTCCCTCTCTTCGTTACTCTCTATCTATCGTCGGAGGGAGAACATCTTTCTCCCATGGTGAGCGTCGGAAGAAAACCTGCCTCTGTCGGACGTCGAATTTCGTTCGTTTACTCTGTGGGAAGCCGCCACCGTGTTCCCGGCCCGCTTTCTCCACCGTGTGCTCGGTTTTTCTCTCTCCTCTCTCTGTTTCCCTCGCAGCCCCGTTCCCGTCGTCTTTTCTTTCCCGGCGCACACTCGTTAATTGAATCCACTTCGTCGAGGCACTGATGCGCGCCGGGTCACTATGCCAGTCGGGTTCCCTTCTCTTTCTCTTTGTTTCCCGTCGAAGGAGGAGAACGCGATTTTCCGAAAGCCGCATCGGAAACGCATCGATCGAGGCCTGGCCCCGCGGGAAAAACTGAGTCCGATGAAATCGGTTGAAGCTACCAGAGAGACCGTGAATCCCTCCCTCTCTCTCTCTCAGTTTCGCTCTTTCTCTCTTCCATCGGAATCCCGCGCGTAATCCGGTTCGCGGACGACCAAGCAACCGACTCGGCCCCCGGATTTCGTCCAGGGAAAATACGAGGCTCCGATCTTCCCTTAACGGCCGACCGAGCCGTAATTCGGCGCCGATCCGAGGATTCTCTCGGTCGATCGCCGCCCAAATCGGCGGCAGAACCGTCCCGCTGTTCGCCACAGTCGTAAAAACCCGGACCAAACTGAAATTTTCGAGCTCCTTCAAAATCTACCGAATTTGGGTACGTGTTCTTTTAAATACCCAAACGAATGCGAAACGAAACATTGTCTACCTGTATCGCGACAAACTGAAAATCATTTTGTTAACCCGAAAATTTAACATTACCTCCGACGTAGAATAATTCCATTCTATATAATTTGATTCGTGTCACGACTATGACCCCTCGAACAATAGTCAAATGTTTAGATACCAACGTGTTCAATAATGTACTCGTACAACAACACCTGTACACATCACACTGTACATCATCAACGATACCTGATACAATAGCCAAATGTTTAGATACCAACGTGTTCAATAATGAAAACAATATTTTTAATAATCTTCATGTTAACAACGTTCTATCGCGGTTTGTTATCGCGCAGCACGCAACCAATTGTCCTAGGAAATTCGGAAACTCTCCGAACATGATATGCGTTGTAGTTTTCGGTAACAAAATCCGCAAATCAAGGGGTAGCAGCCGCCCCGGAGTTTGGAGTTGCCTGCTTTCCGGAGGCGGGAAAGGGAGACGTCGGGGCGGCGGGTGATGCGGGAATAAATACGAAGCAGCGCGCGGGAATAAATACGAAGCAGCGCGCGGAAAGTAAGAAGCTGCGTTGATTTGCGATACGCGGAGGACTCGGTGGAACAAAGGGAACGACGGCGGCGCGGCTCGGAGAGAGTAGCCCGAGAAGGACTGGCGCGGGAGAGACAAAGACGGAGAGCCTAGAGCGATTGCCATTTCGTACCTGAGGGTATCGTGGAGCGTTTCAGAGGCGAGGAAAGAAACGAGGGGCCGTTGCGACGTCGAGACGCGAGAGGAGAGGACCACGGTAGAGGCTGGGTAAGTGGGAGCGAGGAGAGAGAGAGAGAGAGAGAGTAAGTGGGGAATCGTCGAAGAAAGGCCGGGAAGAACGAGCATGTATCTGCATATAACCTGGTTTCTCACTCTCGCGGACGCGCTTTTACGCGAGCAGTCGGCCATGCTTGCCCCGGTCGCGCGGGAGGGACGGAGCTGAAACGAGTTCCCTTGGGAAGTGGCCAGAGCCCGTACCCCGCCGGCTCCAACGTTCATCCCGTGCCCCGGCAGATATCCAGGAGAAGACCGACCACTCTCGGGAGACCGGACTAGTGCTTCTCAAACACAGGCCAGCCGGCCCTTCCATCCTTCATTAACCGGCTTCTCGTTCCAGCTTACCGTTCCGCCGAGAGTTTTCCTCGAGTATGCCCACGTGCCACGCAAACGTAAACGCAACGGATCCGTGTGGCTCCTTTAAAGCCGACCTGTCGCTGCGTACGTGCATCCCCCACCGGAGTCGGCCACTCTATTGCTCGCCGCGGCCAACCAAACGCGAATGGCTTTCGTGGCTTTACCCCGAGAGCTCCCGACCCACTGCGCCGCGCCGTCGGGGCTGTTAATTGTAGCGGCGATTCGGGATACCGAGCCCGTCGTCGCGACTTATTGCACGTGAGCCTCCACAGAGGATCCACGGAATTCCATTTCGCTACCGAATACCGCTCCGGGTCCGAGCGAGAGTGCCCGAAAGAGTGAGCGTGTGGTTACTAATCTCTTTCGATTACTCGTTTGTGCGTTTTAGCTTTGTGAGCCGTGATTGCCCGGTGCGGTGTTTCTGTGGCACCATTGAGGGCCTGCGAGCCACGCCTCCTCGAGGCAGGACACGCCTAGTCTGCACGAAAAGAAGACTAGGTGTTTTGAAAGCAGATTTTTAGGGAATAGGTGAGTACTGATCTGTGAAAACCAAGGGCAACGAAGCCACGCCTCCTAGGAGCAGACCACGCCTAGTCTGCATAAAAAGAGGACCAGGTTTTTTGGAAGCGCAATTTTAGGGAATAGGTGAGTACTGATCTGGTCAAATCAAGGGCAACGAAGCCACGCCTCCTCGGAGCAGACCACGCCTAGTCTGCATAAAAAGAAGACTAGGTTCGAAGCCACACCTACTCACAGGCAAGGTGCACAGTCTCCTTCCATTGGAAAAGATAGATTTTTGAAGAAGCTAGATTTTTCAAGGGTGTGAGATCTAGACTTCGAAGAAATGCAGAGAGAATAAATGACTATGAGTTGAGTGGCCCCCGGGGCCACAGCGAAGTGCTCCCAGGGCAGAGAGCGCATTGTTCCGAACAGACGTCGATCTACGGACCACTCGTCTTCGAAAAAATAGTGACGGAAACAGTGGAACTATTGTTTCGCGACGGTCAATGTCCGCCGAATCGGGGGCGAAAAGAATCGAACGCGTTCCGTCTGGTCGGCGCGGTGTGGCGAGCGTCCCGCCGCGCTCCTCTCCGCTCCGCGCGGTGCAAGGCTAACGAGCCACGCTTTAATAGGCAAAGTTCCGTTTCGAGTCGTAAAATCGCGACTGCCAGTGACTTTATCGATGCGGAGGGGGTGAACGCGGGGACGAGAGGGGGACGAAAAAGCGAACGAAAGATAGCGGGACGAGGGAGACGGCGGCGAGGAGATTGAACAGAGAGAGGAGGCGCGCGCGCTCTCGCCGGATGCGAGAGCCAGGCCAGCAATATCGAGATGAGTTATTGTTCGCGGAGCACAATACGCTCAAATATGGAACGTAGCCGAGAAATTGATAGAAAAAATCCGCCCAGGTCTACGCGGAAGGCTTTATTAATTCCGGCCTGGCGTCTCTGCGAACACAAGCCCGCCGAGAACTCGAAACCCGAGGCTCTCTCTCGCGTATGTGTATGCACGCGTTTTCACCGCAACCGGATGCCGCCTGTAATAACCGCGAGAGGGCAAATCGAAGTAAATGAACGCTATCTGGAATACGGATCGATCCGTCACCTGTCAAATATCGGCCGCGTCTCAGGTATCGGTAGATCATCCTCGAATAGTCTTTGACGGCGAACTTCCTTGGAACGATGTCATCCAAGATCTCCACACCTCCTAGAAGTTTCGAGACACTTTTCAACTTCCACGCCCTTAGAACTGTTGATCTTCCGAGTTTGCATTTGTCTAATTTTATCCACACAGGCTGTCCCAAAAATGTTGCACTTCCTTGAATGGGGTTATTCTATTCCTGGGATCATTTGAAACAACTTTTTCCTTTGAGAAAATCTTCTGCGTGCCTTCGTTAAGGAGATATTAACGAAAACCACGGACCAATCAACGAGGCTACGGTGGACAGGCTCCGCCTCAGCGTCAGGCCCCGAGCAGACTCCGCCCACTGTAATCGGATTGGCCCGTGTTTTTTGCTAATATCTACTGAACGAAGCCACGGAGAACATTTTCGCGAAGGAAAAAGTTTCTTCAAATCACCTCAGGAATCACCCCCTTCGAAGAAGTAATTTTTGGGACACCTTGCATAATATCCAGAGTGAAATTGAAGATTCACCAGATACATACAATCGGGGAAACTCGTTCAGGACACTGACTTCCCCCTTCTCACACGGAAAGAAAGCCTCTCGCACCCCCCTCATTTTCATTTCGCGTGCGAAAATCACCGGATAAGCTTCCCGGGGCGAGTTAAACTTCTTTCACGGAGAGTCTTCATTTAACTTCGCGGAGCATTTACTTCGCTAGGCGGTCTTTCACCGTATAATTACATTCGAGAAGGCGTTTGAATGGAATTTTACGGGGGATATCGACTCGGCAGTCTGTGAATAAATGCACCGTGACGCCGAGAGGAATCGTCACCCTTTGTGCAATCTTAGGGGGAGTATGTCAATGGGGGATGATCCAACCCCCGTGTTCCCATTAGAATACACGAAACTAATGCTATTCGTAGATAAACACTCGCTCGAGCAATAAAACGACCAAAGGGGTGCGCTTTTGACGGCGATACGATACTGTAAAACTCGCGTTGGCGGTGCAAATAAATTCGGTGCGTTCTCTAGTGATATTCAACGTACTAAACTGCGGATATTTATACTTTTATTATAGAAGTCAGTCGCAGTAATGTTCGACCATTTCTACAACCCCTGGAAAATAGGATGCGATCACATTTAAAAATAACTTTCTCAAAATTAAAACAAATCGATTGAGATTTTTTGACATGTTAGAAGAATTAGTTTACTAAATAATGAGTAAACAAAATTTTTTTAAAATTGTCGTTTACAAATTTTTGGACCACTTCTACAACCCCTTGGAAAGTAGTATGCGATCACATTTAAGAATAACTTTCTCAAAATTGAAACAAATCGACTGAGATTTTTTGACATGTTAGAAGAATTAGTTTACTAAATAACGAGTAAACAAAATTTTTTTTAAATTGTCGTTTACAAATTGTTCGTGTGGTCTACGTACAAAATTTAAAAACTACGGTTTGTTGATCCGTGTCAATTATGAATGTACCGAAAGTTTCGTGGTTTCTCCACTGAAATCATGTAGGTCCGAAGAACCGCGGTTTTGAATTCCCCTATCTTCTCGAGGCGATATCGATTGCACGTAAGAGGGTATTTTCGTATCTGAAGACCGGCACTTCGAGACGGCAGGAAGAGCGATGGTTACGACCGATTGAATAAAAATTCGCCGGACTTATTTGCACAGCTAACGCCGCGTTGTGAAGCGTGTTCGGCTTCGTTACCATTTTTATTCCGGCAGGAGACAAATACGAAATCTGGAAGTGCCGTCGGCGAATCCCATTTTCCGGACGAAGCCGCGTCCATTGATCATCGAGCGAGCGATCAAGCAGTTCCGCTACCTTCGCGGAGGCACGGCTGCAGGAGGAACAAGAAAGAAGAGACTCGGTTTACAATCTAATAAGACGGAGAACAGCGAAATTCTCGTCGAGGGAGAGAGAATCAGCTGCCGCGGGACCGTTCGTCGTTGTTCATCCTTCCGAGAACGTCGCAGCATCCGGAACGAGAGAATGGACCGTAGTGTCAGAGGGAACGGAGAAAGCGATGAGTAATAAGGAGTTCCCCGGCGGCGGCACGGAAGAATATTTCGTCCCGGGGTTTGCGACAAGTAGACGACCCACGTAGACACGCGTAGACGACGACCAAGACCGACCGACACGTACAACGTTCGAGGAATCGAGGTTACGCTCCTCGACCGTGTCCGATCGATATTCTTATTTCTACGATCACGATGCAAAGAACCAACGCCACTCGAGACTCCGTCCACGGTTCGATGCCAGTCCCCAGGAGATCGATCGCCTCGCGGAAAACGCGGTCGAAATCGACGATCTCGCTGGACAAACACACCTAACTGCGAGTATAATCCGTCCCGTGCATCGCGGTTGACCTCCTCGATGTTTATACTCGACCTGCAACCGTTGCTGGTTCAATCTACAGGGTGTCGAAGTTCTACATCCTCGAAGAAGCTGATTCTTCAAGTCATTTCAAGCAACTTTTCCTTTTGCGGAAATCTTTTCCGCAGCTTTGTTCAGGAGTTATCAAGGAAAAACGCGGGCCAATTGGAAGGTCACTACGGCGGACGGAGTTCGGCTCCGCCAATGGCAGCGCCAGGCTCAGCGTAGTAGCCGCGCTATAATTGACACGCGTTTCTTTTTCCGTAACTCGGTAACAAAGCCGCGGAGAAGATTTTCGCAAAGGAAAAAGTTGCTTTAAATCGCCCCCGGGATCAGCCTGTTCAAGGACGTTCTTCTAGAAATGAGTATTTAGCGTAGTTTCAACCTTTTAATCGCTAAAAGATGTGTTTTAATTGAGGGATTCTAAAATTGGCCCGTGTTTCTTTTTCCGTAACTCGGTAACAAAGCCGCGGAGAAGATTTTCGCAAAGGAAAAATTTGCTTTGAATCGCCCCCGGGATCAGCCTGTTCAAGGACGTTCTTCTAGTAATGAGTATTTAGAATAGAGTCAACCTTTTACTCGCTAAAAGATGTGTTTTAATTGAGGGTTTCTAAAATTTGTGGAAATAGACTCAAAGAAAGTGGTGGAACGTCGTTGGAAAGAATGTTGAACACATTAATGATACACTCAAGGTGGCCTCCAAGAACGACGGGATTTATGGGTTGACCTAATATTTCAGCAAGAAGAATTGCAACAACGGTCTGCTTTTGGGTCGTACTCACTCGAACAGAACAGAGGGTCGAAGAAAGGAAGACAAAGAACCGCAGCTTGTACGGTGCAGGACCCTTTTAAAAATGATAAACGTACCCCTGATTAACTCGCCTGTGTCTCCGCCAAAAAAGACAACATACAATTTCCACACACGTTACATCGCGACCCTGTCAAAGTCTGAAGAACATGAACGACTCACTCAGAATCAATTGACCCAAAAATGACATTAATTGCAGACGCTACCCAGTGACGTAGCCGTCGTAAATTCCATCGCGAGGAGCCGTCGCATTTAATTGGCCAGCCGAGGCGGAAAATCCGGCGCGATTGCTAGAACTGTGTCACGGGAGGCTAACTGGGAAAAACAATTTTTCCAGTGAATTGGCCCTAGCGGAAGTCCTGCGAGGACCCGCGGTAACTTTCTCCGAGAACCTCGCAGGTGGTCAGAGATTCTAGCGATTCGATCGCGACGCGACGTATTACGCGCGGAAAATGGGTAAAGCGAAGTGGAATAAGTGCGGGCTGGTTTTTGTAAAGTTGGATCTTAAACTTATGCATTTTCAGTCTGGTACGTAAATACTTAACGCTGCCTGTATCAAACCCTTTGCACAGTTATCGCTGATGAATTAATATTACGTGGGATTCTAATTTCTCTTGAAAATTTTCATTTTGATAGGATATCGTACAAAATGTCAACTACTCTGCACTTTCTCTTAGAGTTAAAAATGCTTGCAAACCTTGTTTCATGTGCAACAGGGCAAGAACAAAATTATTAACGAGCCTGCTATAAAATGCTTCATTGCATTCAATTGCATTAAAATTAGGAAACCACCTTTATTCTTGGGCGACATCTATGTCGAATAGTTCGTATTAACTTACAGTACGTTAATAAATACAAGCTACAAAAATTTCGCTCATATTATAATCAAAATAGCCAGTATATCCACTTGCCCCGTTTACGAACTCACCCCACTTCACCTTAACAGGATTGTCGTCAACGGGAGAGAGACAGGGAGAGAGAGAGAGAGAGAGAGAGAGAGAGAGAGAGAGAGAGAG
>CM052203.1:3926945-3986385 GCA_028455805.1 Lasioglossum figueresi | reverse complement strand
AGAGAGAGAGAGAGAGAGAGAGAGAGAGAGAGAGAGAGAGAGTAGGAGAGACTTGGTTTTTACCAAGGGCCGACGCCGGTAGCCAGATGGAATCGAGGAGCTACGAATCTCGGTTCCGCGTCTCTCTGACGCGCTGCAAAAACGCCTGGAAGAAGCTTAATGGAGCGTCCTCCGGAGCTTCGGAACGATCCAGGAAGGACTAGAAGGAGAGAGAGACAGAGAGAGAGAGAGAGAGCAGCCTTTCGCGAGTTTTTCTCGCCTCTCGAATCGTAGCAGGCTGCTCGGAAATCCCGTTGGGGGTCCAAGATTATCGCGTTCCCATAAAACGAACGTGAACTCGGCCCCCGGTGAAACGCGCCGGAAACCTAGACAAAAGGAAAGCCGCCGTGGCTCGAGGTAAGGAGGGAAACCAGGGAACAGGGCCGCGGAGGTTCACTCGAGAGAGAGAAATTCGTCCGGAGACGACCCGGCGATGACGAATCCTCCGTTTCCGGTCTCTCGCCAACGAGGGACTCGCTCCTTTCCGGGAATATGCTCGTGGCCCGTTCGGGCATATCGCGGGACGCTTTCGAAAATAACCTCGTTCTCTGTTTTCGTAAAATTCGACACGGGCGTGTGGGTCTTTCTTCGGCTATAACGATAACGTTAAAGGGAACGTCGGTGACAGGGAGGCGGGGGCTGGTCGGTGACGGTTTCGAGACCGAAAACCATGGCGTTTTCTATCCACGTAATCGATTTACGAGGAGTCATTCGTCCCCGACGTTTCGTTTCACGCTTCGTCTCTGTCCCGCCCCCGGTAAGCTCGGACTCGTTATCTTTCTCTCTGCCACAGGCAAACGTCGTCGTCGAGGCAGGAGGTGGAAGCGTGCCGCTCGGTTTGGACCGAGGGACCGTGTCCCCCTTCCTCGATCCCAAGCTCACCCTACTGCCACTCTTTCCATCTCCATTTCCCTTTGTCGCTGCGTTTTCTCGTGGCTGCACCTCACCCTCAGCCTCGGTGCCATCCACCCTGCCAGAGAGAGAGAGGCGGAAGGCCGCCAGAGAATTCTCTCTCCTGTATCGATCGTCACGAAGATGGGGAGAGAGTCCCCGCGTACCACGATTTAAGTCTATTTAATGCCCGATACATTGTTTAGCATCGCGCCAGCGCGAGCCTAATACAATTCGAGCCCCGTCCCCCGCCCTCCAAGCTACACACGGTGTTCACCCTCGCTCTATAAAATTGCCGGCGCAATTTCGACGGACCAGCTACCTCGCCTGTATTTGGCGGTTTATTTAAATTATCCAGAGCTGGAAGAACCCCGGGATCGCCGCGGATCAACGCTCCGCTCATCAACCTACTACCCCACGGCGAGCCTATTTTTCCCCGATTATTCCCGGGATTTTGATTACAGTCTTCCACCAACCAATATTCCAAAATTAATTCGATTTTCAGGCGATTGTTCAAATTTTTCTCCCGCTGAGAGTGTGTCAGAAATAACGCAGACCTAGAACTCGTTCAAAATCGGGCACGTATAAGTAAATATTTATAATAAATTTATTTGCACACCTAGCACTCGTGCTGCTACGTTCCCGATCAATTACGCGGAACAACTATGGCGCTATAGGCTATGCAGAGCCTTGATTCTAGGCCTCTCTACTCCACTTCTGGACTAATGCTGCGGGCGATGTGTACTTTCGAACGTGTGCTTCTTGCGTCGCTTCCAGCCATAATCTCCCGGTTATTTACTATCTATTTCCGTTCGCGCACTGTCTTTAGAATTCCTCGGAATATCGGAGATGATCGACGGCGTCATTCTTTCACCGTGAAGCGATCGAAAGGCAACATTCGACGAATATAAACGAGCCGGAGCTTGCTAATTCAATCCAGGTGCAGATATTATTGAGCAAAGACCTAGTTTGCTGAGACTTCTTGCACAATAAAGTGTCGACTAGCGATGCAAGCCGGGACTAATCTTATTAGCAGTAAACTGTTGACTTTGCGGCGTGCACGTCACTCACGCTCCTTCAGGATAGCGTCGAACCGAAGTCTGCGAAGAGTATTAATGCAACTATCGGTACTTAACTATCAGTCTTATTCAATCCTCCTGTTAATATAAATGTTTAGTAACAAATACATCGATGCCATGAATGTCGCTCAGGTAGAGCGGAGATGTATCCTCGGATTAACCCTTTGCACTCCTTTGTCGAGTGTGCTCGACATCAGAGAAAGAAAAATGTAAAGGAAACGGGTTTTTATACATGTATTTGGTTCTTCCTTTATCTATTTAATTCTATTTAATTTCTTATTTTTTAGTTAAAAACAAATATAAGTTCCACAAATATAAAGTACAACAAAATTTGAGAGAGCTATATTTAATATAATTGGCAAACAAAATTGTTTAAAATGAGTAGCAGTCGAGGAACTGTCCTTTGAAGTAAATTTCAAATAAAACGCTTAAAATAGTAGGGAGAATTGTTGGCAATAAAATTGAAAAATAATTCGGGGTGCAAAGGGTTAACTATTATCTTATTGGTGCTGACAACTTTTGCATTCCTCGAGGTGTACGAGTTAGAATTTTATCTAGATCCATCGGTATTTTCCGATCTGTTCTATCGCAACCTCGCGAAAAACCGTGGCGAACGTTTTTCCGTGGATTTTCGCGGCGGTCTGCGAACATGAGAATATCGAATTCGTTGTTGGATCGTGTCGGATGTAAATCGAACTTTCCCGTAACGGATCGCAAGAGTAACATTCGAACAGGCTTCGAGACACGATCGCTGGATCATTTCAGACCCGAGAAGCGGATCTTCATCCACAATTGTGCTGTTAACCCTTTACACTCCTTGTCGAGTCACAACTCGACATCGGAGAAAGAAAAATGTACACGAAACGGGTTTTTATATGTATTTGGTTCTTCCTTTATCTATTTAATTCCTTATTTTTTAGTTAAAAACAAATATAAGTTCCACAAGTATAAATTACAACAAAATTTTAGAGAGCTATATTTAATATAATTAGCAAACAAAATTGTTCAAAATAAGTAGCAGTCGAGGAACTGTCCTTTGAAGTGAATTTCAAATAAAACGCTTAAAATAGTAGAGAGAATTGTTGACAATAAAATTGAAAAATAATTCGGAGTGCAAAGGGTTAAGACTCGAACACTTTTTCCCCCATCTGATGTAGAGATATCTTTGCGACCTCGTCTTATTAAATTGAAGGAAACTCTATCGCAACTACCGTTCCGTAAATGAGAATTACAGATCGTGTAGTCCTGTAAAAATTGTAAAATGTAATAAATGAGACAAACAAGTACTTTAAGTCGCGAGGATCCGCAGTACGTATGCAGTGCGCATTTCATTGAGCGAGAGGCCTCTTTTCCGCCGCGTTTGAAGACCGGGGAACAAAAGGACGAGTCAAGTGACTGCGAACCGCTCTGCTTCGGATCATCGAGCAGCCATTCTTCGGCTTCCTGTTCCCGGAGGACGCGTTCGTCGTCTCGCGAGACAAGGATGTCGATCGGATGTGTCACGCGAGCAATCCACGCGTGCAGCACGCTGCAGCGTCCGTGCTCGGAGCGATGCATTCTCGAGGCAACCGCGCCGACGAGTTTCGGATTTCGAATGGGCAGCTTTCAGATGCGCGAGGCAACAAGCCGGTTTTCGGCCCGAGAGTGAGAGAGAGAAAGAGAAAGCTGGTTGGATTACGTTTACGCGGTCCGACTCTTTTATTACAGTGGTTGCGCCGCGATTCCGCGTGCCTTTCATCGATCCAGCCCACTGTTCGAGTGTTTACCGTGCCCTCGAGTCGGCTGCCATCCGTTTTACTATTTGGATATTGCTGTCGTTACCCTGGAGAGAGTAGGCGCGGTACTCGCTCGATAACCATGCGTCCTAGAGCCTGCGGCCGGCCAGCGGACAGTTATCGAACAGCCAATCCCGCGCGCCCTCTCCACAATTGTTCGCTGAGATCCTCTCCGTGATCGTCAGATTTTAGCGCCTCATCTTTCTCATTAATAGTACAGTAATAATGTCGGAATTGACGCAATCGGGACATTTATTTTAATGGAAGTCGTCGACTTAATCCAATTCATCCATCGATTGCTATTTCGAATAGTTTCCTGGAATCTTTCCGAGGATAAAACTGCAGCAATCTCATTCGTAAATCAATCATTTGTCCCGAGTAATTCAGTAACTACTCCTGAGAGATTAATCTCCAGTTAAGTGGCAATCTTAATAGAAGTTATACAATTTTCATTTAAGCGAGAAACTTCTTTCGGAGCTACCGAGGACCTTGTTAATACGCTTTAGGTAGCTAAAGTGTTAACAATAGCGCAGAACTCTTGTTCCCGTTTTGATAGTGTTCGTCGTCGGTAGTGCAGCTGTGCTGTTATTAAATCTGCGAAGACCCTAAGGTACAAAGTTACTTGTACGCTATTGAGACGTTCATGGATTAGTTCCAATTTGTTTATAAGTGAAAGGTCGTCAGAGGTTTCACGAGATATATCTGCACGCCTGCGATAAAACATTCACGTAACGAAATGTAAACTGAATATTTCGATATTTAATACCGAGATATCTTGAGAATCGACCTGCGGAGTTACACAGCACCAGTAGAGCAGCGGAGTTAATTTTGAAATCTGACGTGTTCGTACCGCGGAACGTCATGCAAAATAAAAGTTGCCTAAATTAATCGTTCGTAATAGAAGTTAAACGAGCACGAATATCCTCTTTTATTCATGTCGAAAAGTCGAGGAGGGCGTAACACTGTTTCCAATTATCTCCAATTCCGTCTTCGTCGTCATATACTGCATAAGTAAACATATACCTACAACTTTTAACCATTTGAATGAAAGGTTGAGATATTTCTAGAGGACGACGGATCAATTCCTATTGGAAGAGAGTGAGGGCTCGAGGGGCGTGTCTAACGGCTAGTTATCTGGCGGGCACTTAAAAGACCACTGTATATCTGGCAGCCTGTTTTTCGTACATAATTCTAATAACAGTTTCAGATGTTATGATAAAACGTAGGATAAATTTCGATTGGAGAGTGGGGACTCGTGTCTGAGGGTTAGTTATCTGGCGGGCACTTATAAGACAGCTGCCCCTTCGCGGATATAATAACATCTAACTTGTATCAAACCGGTTCTAATTGAGATGTAAGATCTTCTGATAAAACAGCTCGACAATTTCCTGGCAGGCGACGGAGTGGGGGCGTGTCTAAGAGGCAGTTATTTGGCGGTCACTGGCGGTACCTGTGCAGGATTTCTCGTAGATGTTCGCAGGACAGAGGGGTCAGGAAAAGGGATTCAGCAGAGGAGGGCCGAGCTGAAAGAAACCGGAAAGAGGCGAGCCGGCGCGGCGCGGGACCCGGCCGCGATGGTATGGGGGGGAATGGAAAACGCGTCGGGCGGCGATGATGGCGCGCAACTTCGTTTTTAAGTAATTGCCGACCCTTTCGAGGGCTTTCATCGGTGGAGGAAAGGAAAGCGCGCGGAGCCTTCGGTTCGCCAGGCATTCTGGAGTCTCGATTAAGCGATTAAACGAACTCGCCTCCGCCGCTCCACACCCCTCGAAGGCCGGGGCCGTTGCCATTATTAATTTACCGCCATTCTCCGCCCTACCGCTCTGGAATTTCTTCCCATTCTTTCTCGTTCCTCCGATCGCGAGGCTACGCCGCGTCGGTGTCGTCCTTCGCCCTTCGCCTTCCATTTTTCATCGTTCCTCGCGTCCCATCGCGCCCGGTCTCATTGTTCGCCGTCATCCTGCTGCCGGAAATCGAGACCGATGAACCTCCAGAACACCCATCCACCCTTCAATGATTTCTCGATGGAGATCTGTGAAAATAGATTGGCGCAAAATTCTCCTCGACCTTGAATCTCAAGGTTAAATTATTTTGTTTATTGCAGTCGGACGACGGACAATTTGATAAGGACAATTTTTGCGGAAACTTTTTTACAGATTTTCATCGGCGTCCACCTGTGACGTCAGGGTCCCGGATTCGACAGCTCGATAGCCCGTTTCCGAGGAGCGTAAGAGAAATCGTGGTCACGGTCGTCTATTCCGGCTGTCGAGCGTCCGCCACCAATTTTCGCGGGATAATTTTCCGCGCGAATCTGTCCGGGCCGAATTTACTCTGGTATCATCCCCTTCCCATACACCATCCCCTAAACTCCCATCCTACTGCCCCATGTTTCGTGTCCCGCGCTCTCTCGTAGATTCTGGCGACGCGCCAGAATTAATTTCGCTCCTGAGACAGCCCGACTACAAGCCATCTCGACGCGGTTTTTGCGGTCCCGCCGGGGATATTTAAAAAGATTCCCGACAATACTCGCCCCGGTAAACATCACTTTCCCCGGGTCTTTCCTTCCTTCCTGCCTATTCACCGAAGAAAGTATCCCGCTCGAGTATCGTCGGGGTCACACGAGATACGACGGAGGTTCCAACGAGCGTCGTAACATTCTTTTACACAGGGTCGATCACGCGAGAGACGCGCGTCAAAGTTAACGTGCGTACAACGTCGGCAAACTTGGAAAATTGCTACTGGGAGTTCAAGTGTCTCCCATCTCTGCAAAATCAATATTTTCAAAAAGAATTCTTAGGAAATGGTACAGCGAAACTTCTGCGTATAACTATTCTATATAAATCCACAGTATTTTGTTTTTCCTGTAAATTATAGGCTAAAACGAAGTGATTTGAAAAAAAGTCCCGTTAAAATCTGAGAGGAAAATCCTAATCGACAAGTTTACCGCTATTTGTAAGTGAAATAAGAGACGACTGAGAGGACGGGAACAAGAACACGTCTATCGGAATACAAGATACGAGACAGCGATAGGCAGAGTACAAGCGATAAAAGATAAATATAAAAGAATGTCAAATATGGATTTGACACACTGCCCAACGAACCGTGGATATTATATAAAATGTTCGGACTTGTGGAACACCTGCCCATTACGCGCATTGCCCAAAAAATGGAGCATTCTATAGAATGGCTACTTCAGACACTTTGCCCGTAACATATACATCAATTCATCGTTTTATATTATTTTTATACTCAACTATTATACTCAAAAGATATTGTTTATTGACGTTTCCAGGCCGGTTACCGTGCATCGAAATTTACGTCCGTCGCGTTATCTTTTGTGTGACCCCTGTCTAAGGGCTAAAGAGATACGGGCAATCGATAGCTACCATCCATCCGCGTGTATTTCTTTTCTGATAGAGCAGCCGTGTTCCCGTATCGAAAAACCTGAAGAAAGATGGGGTCGACAAGGTGGGGACGGCCAGCAGGAGGCTGGACAGTGATTTCGTCCATCTCGATAGACGGAGAAAACGGCAGGTGTGCGCCGCGAAGAGCAGCTGCAATCACGACCACCATCTGCCGCGGTAATGCACGCCTCTTCCAAGTCCTCCAGTCTTCGGAGAAGCGAGACTCCCTGCCCGAGGCTCTCCATCCTCAATTAGACGCCACCTGAAACACGTGCCCACCTCGAATCCGCGGATTTCGACGGCTTCTTTCTTCTGTTCTTCTTCCTTCGAGTTTTTTGCTGCAGCTTCCTCCGCGCTCACGGCTTCCTTCCTTTCCACGCTTCATTATCCTCCGCTTCCTGGTCGTGTGTCATCGATCAACGATCGACGCTTTGCTCGTTTAGCTGCAAAAGGCTTCGGCAATGTTCAGCATCAACGCGTGCTGCTCAGGAAACAGAAGATCCCTCGGGTTTCGTTCTACACTTTTGGAACTTCACACTTTCCTCCTGTCGAGGGACTAGAAATTACGAATTTGTAATTGTACATGAAGTTGGAATTGAATGAAAATGTTCTGCATCGATTGTGGACAGCAGGGATTCAATGAAAGATGATTTCATCCCTTAATAATCTTGATACATCAAAATTTATGTTCTTCGATTTTTCTAATACCTTACCGCCTTGTATTTCCTTCAGCTAATTCCTTCAAAAATGCATCATATCCGCAGAATATCGTCGAGGAACAAATTAGCAATTTGTGATTGCGAAAATATTGTTGACGAGGAATTGTACCGTCCGTGGTAAAGCAGTTCTCTACGTCGCCACGCGCACCGATGCACAGACACGTGGCGCGATCTGCCGCGAAGCACGTGGCTCCGAGAACCCCATAGTCACCCTGACCTTTCCAGCGATAACACTTTCGATAAAGAGAAATTACGATCCCGTTATCTCTGGACTATCCCCTATCTGAACAGTCATGATAAACTGGATAACATAAATCCACCTAAAGTTCTTTCCACGGAAAGCATTTGTACTTTCGGAGGGGTTCGTTTCCTCGGGGTTGAAACGCGAGGGGGTGAAAATTCGCGATTAACCCTTTGTGTTTAAAATCGATGTCTGCGCGTTACATGAATACTCTCCTTAACACCTCTAGTCGAGGGCTTGTACCAAATAGAAACTGCAATCCTCCTTTAGCAATTTAACAAAACGATGTATTCATACATTTTAAATCGGGTCTTTCTATTTTGTATTCCACATACTCGTTGTTGGTATAAATATATAAAATTCGTGTAGTCTAGTTATTAATTGTCATGCATAAACTGTTTCAATCTTCTCGTGCTCATAAACGGCTCCATTTGAGACAGCGTTTCACATGATTTTATCAAATCCTGTCTTTCAGGATTAATTTTAAAATGCGATCTACAAGTCCTATTTCGACACAATGTACTCATTGACCATGCCAATAAGCTTAAGCTAAGGATAATATGTTAACTAGACAATTATGTACAAAATGGTCCCTGATATAATCGTGAGAAAATTTTGCTAAACATTGCGTATTGTTTCGCACAGCGTGCTAAACCTAGAGAAAACCTTTGCGAAGGGTTAACTAGAGGCAGCATATATGGAAGAAGCCGGAGTGACCGGTACGGCACCATTCCTCTCCATCTCTTCCCTCAACTTGAACTTCTGCACCTTGCCGCTGGAGGTCTTCGGGAACTCGTCGACCATCTCGACGTACCGTGGAATCTTGAAGTGCGAGATCTTGCTCTTGCCGAATTCCCTGAGCAGTTCCCTGGTGATTGTCGCACCTTTCTGAACACGCACGCACGCGCACAGCTCCTCGCCGTAGACGTCGTCGTGGACGCCGAAGACATGCGCCTCGACCACCAGCGGATGCGTCATCAAGAAGTCCTCGACCTCCTGGAAACGCGATTCACCGGGATAAGCGGGATCGAATACTGTGCCGAGTCACGGTACCGTGTACCCGTACCTTCGGGAAAATGTTCTCCCCGCCCCGAATCACCATGTCCTTCAACCGGCCCATTATGTGGCCGTAGCCGTCCGAACGTAGGATGAATTGGTCGCCTGTCTTGAGCCAGCCGTCCTCCGTGAAGGTCTTCTTCGTGCTCTCCTCGTCGCCCCAGTACTTCATCATCAGACTGTAGCCGCGGACCATGAGCTCGCCTACGGTGCCGAAGGGGACTGTTTCACCCTTAGAGTCCGTGACCTTCGGAAAGAGGAAGATCAGAAGAAGGGGCTAGCTAGCTTCCAGGTGTATTATAATTTGTAGGCTGCGGATCTTCATGCGTTTAAATTATTAGAACGTCTACATTTTGTATCTTGCAACGAGACGATTTTCGCATAAAAATCCGCTAGATCTAGATGAGACATCTGAACGTCTTATCTAGCTTCTCACCTTGAGTTCTGCGTGACAGGCTATATGGCCAATCGTTGTCTCCGTCAATTCTGGCGATTCACCTGGCAGCGACTGACATACCACCGCTGTTGCCTCCGTTTGACCGTAGATATTCTGCCAAATCAAAACATGAATTTTTTTACATCGTCATTTTTTGGTCCCGTATTTCTTAAACGGTTGATGCGAAACCTACGTTGCAATATAAATCAGCAGAATCGCAAACCCTAATTACATGTGTTTTATTAGTTCATGAATCGCGACGTCGACGCGGAGACGTGCACTTAGATAATAAAGTTGAATTAACATACGGGTCGCTGAATAAATTCATTGCGAGGGAATCTTTTTATTTTCGCAGTGAAGATCGGAGGGCTCGCGAAGTTGGAGGTTTCCTCGAGGAGTTTTCTGGATGGGAAGATGCCATAAGGGGGTGCATGCGAACCGTGATGGAGGGAGAGGGCAGACCGATGGAACGTAATAAACGCCGGGAACAACCTCGGGAGCCGATTTCGCGAAAGGGAACGTTATTGATCGCGGGACGCGAGGAACGATATTTCTCCTCGCGGAATCGTATTTATGCATACGAACGAACCGAGGAGTTGCTCGGCGCGGGAGATATGTGCATAGATAACGGCCGTACGCGACGCGTTATACAGGCCCGAATCGGAACCCGCGACCCGCCTCGTGTCGACGACCCTTGGACGATACCCGCCGCCATCGTCTACCAGCCGAAGATATTTCGACGATTATGGATGGTGGCCCACACACCCTATTATTAGTGTTCTCCAGAAACGGAATCAACTTTCTTAGGTTCGACGAACGGTGG
This sequence comes from Lasioglossum figueresi, assembly GCA_028455805.1. NCBI lineage: Eukaryota > Metazoa > Arthropoda > Insecta > Hymenoptera > Halictidae > Lasioglossum > Lasioglossum figueresi. Next base: position 3,975,922 of record CM052203.1, on the reverse strand, counting down.
CGTGATAACGGCGATCGTATATTGACTCTGCCCGAGAAGTTTCCGGTAGCCCAATTCACCTGTCTTTACCGGCGCCTGTGAGTTTAGGCTGCGCGAACGGACTTTTAAAAGTTCGGGAATCGATCGTCCAGCCTGCACAAAGAGAGAACAGGGTCTAACAAGACCTGCGAAGTTTTTAAACATTTTTTCGTAAACTAGGATTGCAGTCTTCAAGTTGTACCCTCATTTATTCCCTGCATGTTGAAGGGGTGGCTGTGAAAGCTAGGAAGCTCCACTGCAAACATTGGATAATTATAATTGATGACACAAGAGAAAGGAATACCATAGGGCATAGAAGAAACCCATTTTTCGTCCGGTTATGTTTTCATAATTTTCTCAAGGTTTCTCGAAGAATGGCATCATTTGAAATCGAACACAGCGTAGACTCGAATTGACACTTGAGTCGGCCACGCAATAAGCACGTCTCAACAATGGTATTCCAAATGATTAGACTACTGAAAGATCCGTTGAAAGACCCTGACCTATGGAGACGTCAAAAACCATGAAATAATCGCCGGTAAATAATCGAAGTGGGACAACTATAAGGAAAAGGAATTGCACGCGATATCTAAACGACCCAGCCCACTATTTAAGCTCTAGAAAATCCCGGGGCTATTTACTCCCGATAAGATGCGGGTAACACCAAAGACAAGATAGCGACGGTCAGCCTACCGTGCTCCACTTCCACGGTAGTTCGCTATCAATTGACAGTGCGGGGGACGAAAGACGATTGGAGAACATTAAATGGCGTATTCGCCGGAAAGTAAATGTCGCGGAGGGTTTTCTCGGGATGATTCTTGTAACCCGGTCGCTCACCTTAATCTTGTCGAAGCGAAAACACTCTCGTATCTTCTTGAACAGCTCTGGAGAGGCAGGGGAGCCTCCGGTGATCCCACAGACCAGCCTTATTGGCGGAGGCTGAAGCCGTTGATGGGCGGCGAGAAGATTGATCTAACGCAAACGGTTTGCGCGTCTTATTTGAACAGGGCCAACGAGAATTTTATTGCCGACTCGTAAAGGCGACGCGGAGCCGTTGCTTTTCTTACCCACATCGTCGGTGTCCCATAAGCGATCTCGCATTTCTCCTTCACCATCACCTCGATCGACTTGACCGGGTTGAACGAGGGCGACTCGAGCACGATCGTCGTCCCAGCATGAAGCATCACTAAGGTCTTCGTTATGCCGAACACGTGGAAGAAGGGGACGTTCATGCAGGCCTTCAAGCCCTGGTGGATCTCCGATCGCTCTACAACCTAATCATCAACCTAATCATCAACCTAATCATCAACCTAATTAATACGGCGGAGTCGTGCAGGTCTTCAGCAGAGTCGCCAGATCAGGGGAAACTAGAATGTAGAGTGGGGACACAAATAATCTAGCGACTCTAGTCTTCAGACCTGCACACTTATTTTTATATATTTTACAATAATTGAGCACGTGCTCGATCGTAAACCAAATTGATCGATACAACGACCATGCATGCAGGTTTTCTCGGCGGATTTCCGATCTAGAGCAGAGTCTAATAACTGGGGAACGTTTTCCCAGGAATAATTGTTCGAGAGGACCATTTCCGTCCGATCGGTGAAAAGTTCATTTGAATGAAAGTTCCACGTCCACAAATGAAATTTTATCCTGCTCGGATCATTGTATCGGATGATTGACGTAGATTGCGGGGCTGGATTGCCCCTAGATACACACACTTCATTGTAATTGCTGGAACGAGCAGGTGAATCGGCGAACGAGGTACTAAAACCAATTACATTTGTTCTACGAGCGCGTATATATATGTATATAGCCACAGCGCCCTTTAGTTTTCCTTGCGTGATGGAAAGACGAGCTACTGGTGCATACCAATGAATGATAGCTTCGGTGATCACGTTTTTGTAGGACCTGCAAGGAAAATTCCAAATTGAGCCAACCGGTGCACGGAGATCAAAGAACACTTGTATTAAATACTGTGCAAGGGTTGTACAAGGGTTGAAGAAGCATAATGCAACACTCTCCACAAATGGACATCAATCTTCTGCAACAAACATTCTGACAGAAAAAGATTGCAACTGCAGATTTAACAGTGCTGCACACTTTAGAAAATGGAAATGCACCCTCAATTGACTCTACTTTTACAAGAAAACTTCCTAGCAAACGTACAGCTTTGCTTTTGGATCAGATCGGTGCAACCAGTGCACAAGAATTAAATAAGGGGTGTGCAAAGATATATAAGGATTGAAGAGAACCTTGTCTATGTCGACAGAAAAAATTGCAACTGCAGATTTAACAGTATTGCACCCTTTAGAAAATTTTAGAAAATTATAGAGAATGGAAATGCATCCTCAATTGACTCTACTTTTGCAAGAAAACTTCCTAACAAACATACAGCTTTGCTTTTGGATCAGATCGGTGCAACCAGTGCACAAGAATTAAATAAGGGTTGTGCGAAGATATATAAGGGTTGAAGAAAACCGTGTCTATGTCGACAGTAAAAATTGCAAGTGCAGATTTAACAGTGCTGCACCCTTTAGAAAATTATAGAGAATAGAAATGCACCCTCAATTGACTACTTTTGCAAGAAAACTTCCTAGCGAACGTACAGCTTTGCTTTTACATCAGATCGGTGCAGCCAGTGCACGAGAATTAAATAAGGGGTGTGCGAAGATATATAAGGGTTGATAAAAACCTTGTCTATGTCGACAGTAAAAATTGTAAGTGCAGATTTAACAGTGCTGCACCCTTTAGAAAATTATAGAGAATGGAAATGCACCCTCAATTGACTCTACTTTTGCAAGAAAACTTCCTAGCGAACATACAGCTTTGCTTTTGAATCAGATCGGTGCAGCCAGTGCACGAGAATTAAATAAGGGGTATGCGAAGATATATAAGGGTTGAAGAGAACCTTGTCTATGTCGACAGAAAAGATTGCAACTGCAGATTTAACAGTGTTGCGCCCTGTAACAGTAATAAATTCTTAATTAACTGTACATTTTCAAGAAAAATAGCAATTAAGTATCAGCTTTTATTTTTTATTCAGCATAAATAACGAGCATTACCTGTCGCGAGTTGTTGATGAGACCCCTGTGGCTCAACAGGGCGGCTTTCGGTTTTCCGGTGGTCCCCGAGGTGAATTGAATGTTGCTGCCATCGTAGCAGGAGATCGCGTCCTGCTCAGCAGCGATCGCCTCGACCTCGATCCTCGAGGGCAGGTTCTCGACGTCGCGGAGTCGGCGGGTGCCCCTGCAAAGATTCGTGAACCGTCAGGGTTGCGCATCGATCGCCGAGTGGATCGTTCGCCGCGTTGCTCGACGGTTGAAAACGAAACCAAGGCGCGCGGCGAAGGCAGAAAGAACAGGCCACGAACCAGGCGCACAGCCATTAACCTAATTGCGCGTCACGGTGATTCCGTTCGCGGGCCAGCGTTTATTAATCAAATCGGCCCCCGATGATCGGGCAAAAGTTCGAGAAATTACGAGTCCCCGGTGGAAATAGATTGGCCGGATGGGCGAGAACGCGCGGACGATCAATCGACCGTGAGGATCGCAAGCCTCGAAGACGGACTCGCGAGGCCGCGTTTTTACCAAATTGCACTCGCGATGATTTGCTCCCGACAGTGGTACGTACACTGTTCGATGATCGACTGATAACACGCTTGATCCGAGAAACGTGCATCAAGATTAGCTTTCGCGGCTAGAAAAAAGGCTTGTCATGATGACCAAAACTATGTAACGGAAAGTTTACAGCATTATTATTAATGCAATAATATTTTTATTTCTATCTCATAAAAGTCGACCTTCGAATATAAAACTTGAATTGTATTTTTTTTAATGCTGATTACGCTCTTTTTATTATGTATATTTATGCCACTCAATTATACGGCTTCGTCGGTACGAAGAACGATAAATACTGTATGATATACATAGAAAGACCCGGTGTACTCGACTATGAAAATTGCTGCTGAAACCACCATCTAGCATCTATTGTATTCGAAACTTCCGATTTCGCAACCCCAATGAATCCTCAAACGCGTCCGACCGTCTAATGTCGTGTCGTTTACTATCCGTGTTTGGAAAAATTGTATAGAACTAAAGTTTATGTTGTTTAAGTTTCGCAGCTCATTCCGACGAACTAGTAAAAATTGTATCACAGTCAAATTTGTGTCTTAAGCTTAATAGCGCATTCAGGCAGCCAACTAATTACCTAGAGAAGCTCCGTAGCATTACCTACCATTTCCCAAACGCGAGGGTACAATGGATTCGCTCGTATTTGCGCGAAGGCCCACGCCCGGACCGATTAAGGCGTTCCTGGAACAAATCGCGCCGCGTTTTGACGACGTCGCATGCTCCAGACGCCAGCAATTACATGTTTACAAGTGCCCAATCATCTTGAATCGCGTGGCACGAGCGTCCGGCCGTTCACGGGTCCGCGAAAGCGAGCCGGATCGCTACGACCCGGCGTTTAACCTGCTTTCATCGATGTCGAATACGCGATTTACGCGTCGATGGCGAACTTTGTTCGGCTCTCTCACGCGATATTCATGACTTACGGGACTCTGCGTGAATCAGCGACTATGCAAATACATTAAAGCCGCAGTTTTGACCTCGCATCGTCCACACTTATCGGCGGAAACGATGATGAATTCATCTCAAAGCAACGTTCGCACTGTAGGAATAGATTTACTCTCTGTCGCCATACAAAAAATTCTATTTTCACAATAATACAATCGACAGACTCGCAATTGCCAGAACATGTTGAACGTAACGACGTCTACCTTGCCCAATAAATTTTAGTTTAACGGTTCTCTAACGTATCTGTTAAAAACCGGATTCTATATGTAAGAATCTAATAAACACCAGCAAAAAGAGGCACTGAATTTATTCGCACGCCTAACACACTTGTTTGCCTCTGCCGACTCGACTCGTTGGACAACGTACGAGTTTCAAGCCGGAGGTTCGGCCCTCGGACGACGCCGGGCGTCCGATACGACCGCATTTCCTAAGGACGAAGGATTTACGTGTGGCTTCGTCGCCGTCGCCGTCTCCTGTCCCGCTATCGACCCGCCCTAGCCGGATACCAAGAGTTATCGCGAACGGTGTCCCGTCCCCTCGCTTAAATTAGACGGAATTCCAAGGGGTCTCGGCTCTATCATTCGCGAGAGATAACGCCGCGAGCAAGTCCGAATTGATTTGTTTCTAGGAGACCGCGATCCACGGACCGTCGGGACGTTGATCGAACGCTTCCTTACGTCACGTGATCCTCCGAATGGATAATGATGTGCTTCAAACTAGGGCAGTCCTGTTTTGTCCTAAGCAGCATGGCTGAGTAGTCCTGGGTCTTGAAACACTTCGGAGAGATCACCGCGCTGGCCTCCACCTTCTGCAAATTGTACGAGATCTCTCCCTGTTGATACGCGGGGTTGAGAGCTACCAGGATCAACCCGGCCCTCGCAGCTGCCGCGAAGCATATCAACCACTCCGCTTGATTCGGGCCCCAGATGCCCAAACGGTCGCCGTTTTTCAGGCCCAGCTTTTTCAAACCTGCTCCCAGACGGTCTGCTCGGTGCAACAGCTCTGAGAATGTTAGGCGAATGTTCTGATCCACAGAGACTAGGCACTCCTGGTCTGGCCATCTCTCTGCTGCTGTACCTGTTTAATGATATGTTAGTTAGTGCAATTTGAAGCAGCGATCAATTTTTAGTTTGCATAAAGATCTGATATGATTTTATGTATTTATGACGAAAATTAGAGCAGTAGAAGAATTGAATGATGCTTTCGTATTGTTCCTCAGTTATTAAGGAAATTCATTTTCGTTTAACTTTCACTTGACTTGGACTAATTTTATTTTTCACGGAGATTCGCAGTTTGGTCATTGTTGTCTATGATCGATGATTCTACGTTTCTATGATCAGACTGTGGATCTTCATGCATAAAAATTGTCAACCTCGTAACAGGTCTAGTACATGGAAAATAATCCGCACAAAATGTTTGAATCGTTTTTGCTGTTTACTGATGACAGATGATAGCTTATCGAACCTTCTGCTAGCTCCTCCAATGAACAAACCTCAGATTACAGCCGGTAGCTCGAAGTTGTGCAAATATCGCCGCCATTGGTGTCACGGTTACAACGCTAGGATCCCAAGTACACGACGTGGGTCTCACAGAAATAAACCGAAAATAAAGATCCCTAACTCTCTGGCCGCGATACCAACGAACGCATAATATCCTCAGTCTGCACAACTTCGAATTGCCTCATCTAGAGTTTGTTGGAGAAACTGCTAAACATACCAAGCACTAACAGCGACTAGGCTGTTTTACAAAAAATGGCAGGAATTTATTTAAATTCCGTGCAATTTCTGAATACAGAAATTTATCATCTTCAGTGAAACTTCATAACTTTTAATAACAAAATAAAAAATCTGAGATCCTGTAACTTCGGCACAACTTCGAGTTGCCTCATCTAGAGCTTGTTGGAGAAACTGCTAAACATACCAAGCACTAACAGCGACTAGGCTGTTTTACAAAAATGGCAGGAATTTATTTAAATTCCGTGCAATTTCTGAATACAGAAATTTATCATCTTCAGTGAAACTTCATAATTTGTAATAACAAAATAAAAAATCTGAGATCCTTTAGACTTCAGCGGTCGGTTCAATGTCAAGAACAAGTGAACCCTGTGGTTCTCATCCAAATCTCCTAAAAAGATACGAAATAAAAAGATACGAAATAAAAAGATACTAAATTAAAAGAAAATATGCTAACATACCGATCAATTGTCCCGTGGAGATGTTCAGGAGCGGCACGGTTCCGCCGTGCGCGATGTGCGCCAAATTCGCCCGGGTGCCGTGATTAAATCGTTCTTGTCGCACGGAAACGTGTCGCAATTTCCAGGCCCGACCGTGATCTAGATAAAAAGTTAGATAAGCGTTTCGCATAACTTCGGCCCGTGCCAGCCAGGGTCGAGAAACTCACCGCGAACAACTTGCCCGCCGCTGGATGCGGCCAGCGTCTTGATTGCGAATTTCCGCAGCATTACTCGCGATTTATGTCGACTGATCGCGATCTACCTGTCGATGTCCCTAGATCACAACTGAGACATGTCCCGAATCACAACGTCGAGAGCGGCGAAAACGCGACACTATTTACAAGCGGTTTGTAGTTTGCACTCCGTCGGTCATCCGTCGTCGATGACACGCGGCTTGACACTATGAAATGCTGTAGCATCAATCGGCTAACTATACTAAAAACGAACACATGTTGGCTTGTTAGGTAATCTCACACAAACGTTGTCAGACGCAATAGCGCCGTTGCAAAGCCACCAAGGCGAGTGACTTTTATTTTTTGTCTTGCTGGCACGTATCTCTTTGTTGACGCGATGGGCCGGCCCTATCCTCAGTTTTCCTCATGTCCGCGCGATTGGTCGGTTCTAGGAGTCGTAGAATTAATTCAAAAGTTTTCCTTGTTGTATGTTAGTAGGCTGTTGCATATGAAATGTCCGAACAGGCTTATTAATATACCACTGAGCACCGTTCTAATGTTTTAATCAACGTATTAAGCACGAATATTAACCAACACATTTTGACCAACATAGATACGTTGCTTTTCCAGCATAGAAAAAGAATATAATCGCTCCGATTGAAATAAAAATGATTTACAAATACAAATGTACGTCGAAATCAAAATTGGAGATAGGCACTTGCTCTAAAATCGGTCATTTCATATGATAAATTTTTCTGTAAGATCGCGCAATTCGTGAAATAATTACATACATGATTACATAATTAACTCGTTACAAAAATATGATGGTCAACCGAATGGCTCAACCAGACGCTGATAGAAGATATCGGTCAATATATTTATATTTATAATCTATGTTATGTTTACGCCTGTCCCGAACGGCCGAACGAATTCGTCTGTGATTTCTTTCGAATATTTTCGACAACGATTCAGCGTGATTCTAGAGCGTCGATCTCGATCTCATTCTTCCCGCTGTTTTTAGACTCGTACATTTCCCCGGAAAGGTACACCGTCCTGGAAGAGTTACGGTTATTCCCGCCATTTACATGGTGTTCATGACGTCTAGCGCTCGCTCCCCAAGATAATGAATCTGCTAGTGCCTTTTTATGGGAGGTCTCGAAGCCATAATTTCACTCCCACGAGTCCCATTGTGATAATTCAATTCCTGGTGTCGCATCGAGTCGTTATTAGAAGAGTAACAATCACAAACAAAATCACAACAAAAACAAAAGTTCCATTATCTCGTTAGGTAACACTGACAATGTTTACTGTAGACTTTAAGAAGCGTCCTCTTATCAGCTGGTCGGATGAATACAATTACGGGAAGCGTAGTCGTCGAAGTTATTATCGCTCACAGCGCGTCAATGGTTGAATCGTATATAATAGATACTTAACAATGTGCACTTGTATATCTAGATTTGTAAGACACGTGCATAGCAATTGCGCGTGCACTATCTCTGCACGTCAATGGCTTAAAGATCCAAACTGGTGTCGTCTTATCAATTTCGTTTTCGATAAGGACCTCGTCTTCGAGTTAACCGGTACGATCTTCAGCCATCAATTATCAACTTTTCTGAATGACTATATCGGTCTCAATCCCGAATGCTGAAGCTCGCATAAAGATATTATATTATATAAATTATATTACAGTAAAGTCGGGTTCACTGTCCTGATGCAACGCCAGGTTCTAAGTCCAGTGCCTACTCATTCCACTGGCGGCCGACGCTGAAGTCGGCGATGATTGATCTCGGCTCGGGTATATCGGTGTAAACACCACACATTGACTCGAATGAATCGAAATGTTCAACTTTCGTAATTTTCATTACTTTTTTTATGAAATGTCACTATCGTATTTCTGGCATTATTCTGATTAAAATAATACCAAACACGATATAATTCCAATTGTATTTAGTGGTTAAATCGGCGATTCAAGCTTCGGTCGCAAGGAAGGACAGCGTATGGGAAAAAGAGACACTCATTCTGTCCTTCTCTATGTTCGGCTTCTCCTTTGAATTTCATTCTGTCCTTCTCTATGTTCGGACTCTCCTTTGAAGTAACAAAAATAAGGGCACAACACCAGGATTACTGTCCTCCAAAAACACGACAGTTGGACAGTAAACCCGACTGTACTGTAACTCTCTGCCACGTCATGTGTGGGCGACACAATTCAACCCCCTATATTACTATATTACTACTGTTATACTGCTAGTATAATTCCCGTTGACGTATGCCTCTAATTTAATTTCAGCACTCGATCCTGAAGGATTCCCGGGATAAAACATATTCGTGCACCCTTTTCTGCTACAGTAATAATTTTAGTTATCAACGTACGTCTTCTGTGTCTCGAGATTATTTTCAGTCACAGAGGACAGAGGAACTGGCAATTATGTATATAGATATTACATAAACCCTTAACTACCCCTTGTAGAACATCGAGTCCGAGGAAACGGCCTCGTCTGAAGCGGCAACCCCACGTCGATCATCCGGGAGACCCCGATCGAGGGGGCTCGTACGCAGCGTCAGACAAAAAACCTTGCATAAGGGAGGCCGAAGGGGGTGGTTCGGTGGCAGGGTGATAAAGGTGGTAAATCGCGTCGACGGAGGAGAGGGCAGCGGTTAAAGTCTAAAACCGTCGGGCCGAGATAGGTGGATGGCGTGCCTTGCCGGCCGCGCCGGAAGTCGCGTGTCGACGTCGACCATGCCACCACCGTACCACCTTTTGCCGCTCCCCACCCTGTTAGGGTAGCATTCCCGGTTAGGTTGCTAGCAGCTCCGGTGTTTCGGCACCGATCAGCAGAGCGCATTTTCTGAACTTCGGGGGGAGCCAGACCAACGGTGTGTCCCGTCTAGGACAACTGGCTTAGGACACCGGTGGTGCAAAATTTCGCGGAGGTTTGTGAACGAGAGAAAAACCGTGATTGTTCGCTCAGGTCGGTAGCGTGACAGTGATTGGTCGATCCTTGTTCCCGGAGGGTCGAGAGGGTCGAGGGAAGCCAACCCTCTCGCTAACGTCTTCAGAACCGCCAGGATAAACGCGCCGCTAGCACGCGCGTGCCGCGGGCTTCGGGCTCAGTCTGCCTTCGCAAGTGGTGATCGATCCTGCCAGAGGGAAGCGTAGAGCGGAGGTCCTCCTTGGAAGGATCCGTACAGAAGCCTGCTGTTTAAATCGTGACTGATCCAGAGGACAGCGTAGATCAGAGGTCCTCCTTCGAAGGGTTCAGATTTCACAAGTCTTCGAGTGGAGACCGACCCTGCCAGAGGACAGCGTGGAGCAGGGATCCTCCTGCAAAGGATTGAGAATAGGAAAGTCTTTCGTTCGAGTGGTGATCTATCCTGCCAAAGGAAAGGATAGAGCAGAGATCCTCCGAAGGATTCGGAATACAGACCTCCTTTCCAAGTGGCTGCTTCGAAGTATTCAGAATAGAAATCCCCTCTTCAAGTGGAGACCGATCCTGCCAGAGAATTTCGTGGAGGATTGAAAATAGGAAAGTCTTTTGTTCGCAAGTGGTAATCGATCCTGCCGGAGGACAGCATAGAGCAGAGATCCTCCGAAGGATTCAGAATACAGACCTCCTCTTTAAGTGGCTGCTTCGAAGGATTCAGAATAGAAGCCTCCTCTTCGAGTGGTGACCGATCGCTCAATCGGGAGCCTTCCAGAGGATAAGGAGGATCCGTGGAGCACCAGGTTGAGAAGAGGAAGGATGTGCAGGAAGGGCTCTAGGATGAGAGACCCGCGCCAGAGGAGCCATGAGCAGTAACAGCAAGAAGCCGTCGGGCGGCAAGGACGAAAAGAAGAGTCCGTCGAGCAAAGAGGAGAGCCCGGTCGCCGCGAAGGATGACGCCACCGGGTCGTCCTCCACAGGAAGCGCCGGAGGAGCAGCGAGCGCGGAGGGATCACAGCAGCCAGGAAGCAAGCCTGGATCCGCTGGTGCTACCGCCAGGGAAGCCGCGCAAAAGCTCCTCGGGCTTACCGCGCGCGGAGAATGGGCACCGGTGGACCAGCTCCTCAAATCTCTGGAGAAGACGGTGCAGAATGCTGGGGAGGATGGGAGCCTGTCTCCTCTCACCGGCGTCACGGACCCGGTCAGTGGACGCAGCAATTTATTCGACGATTTGTTCATCTTCCGATCTTCTGACCATCTGATTTCCAGACCACGGGCATGACGCCGCTGATGTTCGCGGTGAAGGACAATCGGTCTGGGCTGCTGGACAGGATGATCGAGCTGGGAGCCGACGTGGGCGCCAGGAACAACGCAAGTATCTTAACCAATTAACCATTCACTCGGATGCTCGCGAGGAGTCTTGTGCTGGCTCTGTACGGTGCAGGAATCATAAGTTGCCGAGCAACAATGGTATTATTATTCGACTGCGGAGAGTCTTTCTTTTCTCGAGGATACCAACGAGTTGAGAATAATCCTAATTATAAATAATCTGATAGATGAGACTCGCGGTTACCTAGAGCTAGCAGGTTCTGTGTCGTTTGTAGCTGTTCGGCAACTTAGGACCTCTGTACAGTATTCTAGCTTCATTGGAGGACGCATTGCTACTGAAACTCGGGATCTTGATATATTCCTAGATTTCCGATAGAGCCTGGGACCTAGCTGCACTGTGTTTTTTCCGTTCTGATCGCATGAAAACCTTGCTCTGTTAGCCCTATCGTTGGATAATCCTAGCGATCACAGTCGACTCGATGATTCCAAGATAACTGTCGAATTCTGGTGCAACGAAAGACATTTGAGGAATAATCAGAGAAAGTTTTCCATGAGTCATATGAGCGTTCCCCGCCGAATTCCATGAACGGCATTGTCGTGTTTGGCCCGTCAGCTTTTAAAATAAGCCGTGGTGCCCGCGTTACGTGTCGCCGCCACGTAATATTAAAGCAGCTGCGTGGCCGGGGCTGCAGACCACGGAACGTGTACAGTTAACGATCTCCATGTAATCCGTGTTCGAGTCGTATACAGGAGGGTAGAGTAAGATCGCGTGAAGGAGGGCCAAGGCCAAGGGGTTCGCCGAGAAAGTAAGCTCGAGCAAGTAGGCCGGCGAGTCACTAGGGCGAAAAAGTAGTTCGATCCTTGCAGGTGATAACGCGGCTTTTTCCGATTCTATCGGCGCGTTTCTTCGTGGCCGTGGATGACGATTACAAGGCGACGCCCACGCGAGAACGGGTCTCGAGCCCTTGGCCAACCGAGAGCCGGACGTAATTCCCCGTTACCGTGGACGTTCCAAGAATCTTGAAAGTCCTGGGGTTGGAATCGACGCGGTCTCGGTTATGGCTGCTCCTAACGAGGCTAATCGCGAGCACAGGAATCGCCTCAGCCCCACCCATCGCTCGGTTTTCGAATCGTTCCAAGACCGAGAGCGAACGCTCGTTTTATTCTGGGCGCGGCGTAACGCGATTTATGACGAACATGAACGGCTACCTCCGGTCTCGATCATTTTTGGATACGTCGCAGAAATCGATATCTCTTCCGATATCGCAAGCGAAAAATTATCGGTACCGCTACATGATTCTGTTATGCTTGTATTGGTTTCTTCGGAGAAACAGGAGTCGAGCGAGCTTGAAGGTCCCGTGCACGACTGCGTATAACTCTGCACAACTAAATTAAAAGCGACTGTTCGGGGTAATAATTGTAACTGCGGATTTGATGCATTCGTAAAAGATTTGAGATTGGTTTGATAAAACAATTAAATGAAGAATAACAGACTGTACAGTTGTGCGCGGTACCTTTAGCTGTTAGGATTCGCGCGATTTATAATCCGGTTCCCATACCGTCGCACCCCGCGAATCTTCCAGATTTATACCTTGCCCAGGCTCTATCCGCCCCGATCTCGCAAGTAACCGCCAAGGGTGGATACGAGGAGCGCGTCGATCATCTCGCGGAACGATTTGTTGCCCTCACGGAATCGCTACCCGTTTGTCACAGGACAATTACAATGCTCTCCACATCGCTGCCATGTACTCCAGGGAGGACGTCGTCAAACTGCTGCTGTCGAAGAGGGGCGTCGATCCCTACGCCACTGGCGGGGTACGATGATTTTATTCGTCATCATGCTTTCACTGCCGACGATCCTTCCAAATTATATCTTGTCGGTGGCCTAGAATGAAAATGTTGTTTATTAGTCGGGCTGTTCTTGTAAACCAACCCCTTCGGCTACAAACTATTTGTCTTTTAGTCGGACGGATTTTTATATGAGCCGCTCAGTTGTTAAGCTGATGCACTCTTCAAAATTGATGTGGCAATTCAATCACGACAAAAATGAGTAGATCAAATATAAAACAATAAAATGTTGCTATATAATCCATGACATAAAGGCTGCTTTGTTGTACGGCCACTTATACCTATTAGAATTATGTTATTAACCCTTTGCACTCGAATGGCGACTCTGAGGCGCCAGTCAAAATTGCCATATCATTATTTATAACAGTTTTTAAATGATTAAATTCTTCTGTATTCTAGAAATTGCTGGAAATTCAAATGTCCCATGATAAAACAGGTTCAATTTCATGTGAATAGTGCAAGCAAGATTATTAAAAATCTTCTAGGTTGAAACATATGTCTTGATTTAGAAATTAAAATTGCTTCGAGTCCAAAGGGTTAATTCTTATCGATCAACGATATCAAATTTAATCGTTAATCTCTTGCTGAAGAAGCAGAAAATATATATAGGATATCTACACTTATCTTAATGCCTTGATATTAACAACAGAAGAACGGGATTTATTGATTACGCTTTGTGAAAAAGGAAGAACAAATATTGTTTCAAATCTTCATCATAAGTCTTCGATAAGACTGAATCCTATGTATCAGCAGGCAGTAGATTTAGTCAGCCACGGTCAGACACGTTTGAAGTTCAATTATCTGGAAAACGAAGCATGAATAAAAAAAATGTTATCAGTGTCTTTTTACGTAGTTTTCCAAGTGGAATTATCCATGTATACACTCATCTTGAAATACTCTGTATATACAGCAAGGGTTTAAGGTAATTTATTTCGAATAGAAACAGTTAGCATCTATCCAGCGTGGTAGCAGTGAAAAATAAAAGTGCTTGGAAGTTTGTTAATCGTTTCGAGCGGCTCGTATTGAGAACGGTGGCGAAGGGGATGATGTTCGAAGTAGCCTGTAGATTTCCTCGAGAGGTATAATAATTCGCGGGATAGAAACGATGGTCCAAGGGTCGTTCGGCAGTGAACGTTACGAACTGTTTGAGCACAGCCTCGGCAGCAAACGGCGGTGCATCTGGTGGCTTCGAGGCAAACGGGCACCGCGACTTCGATCCTGCGAGCGCTATTGGCCGCCGCCGGACGGGACATCAGGCTGAAAGTCGACGGGGTAAGATTAGAGACCACTATGAATTTAGTAATTTTACGAGCCGAAGATACTTCGATTCGAAGGAACGGGTTTTCCCCCAACGGCTCCGCGCCGCTTCCTATCGTAGCCACGATGCTCCCGATTCCTGGGGCAACGTTTCTCGCGTGACGCGAATGATGCCCTGGGAATATCACTGCCTGGTACCGAACAGCTGTCATAATTCTCCGCTCGGGCTCTTCTTCTCTTGCCTCTCTTCCCTTCCAGCCCATTCCCTATCCATTCCCCTCCCTTCCTGTCCCACACACAGAGACAACCGCACAACTTTCCTAATGTTCTCGTTCTTTGTCTCGTGAAACGAGCGGGACTCGGGCGATTCGACTCGCCTACGTCGATTTTTACGTCCCCCGTACCCACGACCGCGGCTATTTATGAAAATCGTACGGCGTACCCGGTCTACCTTACCCGCGAGAAACGATCTCTCGCTAGACCATAAATATCCTCCACGACTCCCCAAGATTCCAACGGGAACAGCCCCCCGTTCTGATTAACACGCTCGCCACCCTTATACATACGCCAGACATTTTAGGGGATAATTCTTCGAACCGTCTAAGATTATGTTTCCATCTACAACGCGAGCCCGAATACTTCCCTTCACGAGCTGGGAAAATATTATGAATTTAATCATTGTTCAACTCACAGAAATTGCAGAAAATTCGATATTTCAGATATTCTTGAAACGAATATTCGAAATCTGTTTCGACGAGATTCTAATCACTAAAATGGTCATAGATTGGATTGGAGAATCCAAAACTGCGCTATCTTTTGTTCTACTCATAGAAATAGCAAGAATATTTCAGATATTTTTGAAACAATTATTCGAAGTTTGTTTCTACGAGTTTCTAATCACTAAAATGGTCATAGATTGGATTGGAGAATCCAAAACTGCGCTATCTTTTGTTCTACTCATAGAAATTGCAAGAAAATTTCAGATGTTTTTCAAACAAATATTCGAAATCTGTTTCGACGAGATTCTAATCACTAAAATGGTCATAGATTGGATTGGAGAACCGAAAACTACACTATTTTTTGGGACTTTGGATACTGCTCTCGTTGTCAGACTCATTGCCTGTTAACTCCGCAGAAAGGGAAGATACCGTTGCTGCTAGCGGTGGAGGCAGGCAACCAATCAATGTGTCGAGAGTTGCTGGCTCAACAGGCTCCCGATCAGCTCCGAACTACCACGCCAACCGGAGACTCGGCTCTTCATCTGGCAGCTAGAAGAAGGGACATCGACATGGTGCGAATTCTGGTGGACTATGGCGCGACGGTGGACATGCAAAACGTAGGTCGAGAGACCCTCTGCTAGGCGTGGAACGAAAGTTGGAAAGCGATTTCGGGGTTTCAGGGTGACGGGCAAACGGCGTTGCACATCGCGAGTGCCGAGGGGGACGAGACCCTCGTCAAGTATTTCTACGGGGTGAGAGCGTCCGCTTCCATCGCCGATCATCAAGATCGCACCCCCATGCACCTGGCTGCCGAGTACGGGCACGCGTCCATAATCGAATTGCTGGCCGACAAGTTCAAAGCCAGCATTTTCGAGAGGACCAAGGACGGCTCCACGCTGATGCATATCGCGTCGTTGAACGGCCACTCCGAGTGCGCGACGATGCTCTTCAAGAAGGGCGTCTACTTGCATATGCCGAACAAGAGGGGCGCAAGGTCGATTCACACGGCCGCCAAGTACGGTCATGTCGGCATCATAAGCACCCTGCTTCAGCGGGGCGAGAAGGTATGGGATCTGCACGAGGAATTCGTTAGAAAATGTACATGTTATAAACAATTTTGTAAGAAATGATTTTCTACTAACCATTCAGGTGGACGCAACAACGAACGACAATTACACGGCACTGCACATAGCCGTGGAGAACGCGAAGCCGGCAGTGGTGGAGACTCTGTTAGGGTACGGGGCAGAGGTTCACGTTAGAGGTGGAAAGCTTAGGGAAACTCCTCTTCACATAGCAGCAAGGGTACCGGACGGAGACAGGTGTGCGCTGATGCTGTTGAAATCTGGAGCAGGTCCAAATCTGACTACCGATGATGGTCAGACACCTGTGCACGTAGCTGCGAGCCATGGAAACCTTGCTACGTTGCTGCTGTTGCTGGAAGACGGCGGGGATCCTATGTTCAAGTCGAAGGTAGACGATTCGTACTTCATACTGTAGGAAGCTTGGGACTGATAGATGATTTCCTCGTGCTTCGATGACGCTCTTCTCCGCAGAACGGGGAGACGCCGCTGCACTTGGCCTGCAGGGGCTGCAAGGCCGACGTGGTGCGGCACTTGATCCAGTTCGTGAAGGAGAGGAAGGGCCCGGAAATCGCGACCTCCTACGTCAACAGCGTGACAAACGAGGGCGCCAGTGCTCTACATTACGCCGCCCAGATCGAGCCGTCGGAAGTGAAGACACCTGGGGACGACCGTGCGGTGGTTCGTGCCCTACTCGAGGGTGGGGCAGACGTGTCCCTGCAAACGAAGCAGGCACAGGAGTCGGCTTTTCATCATTGCGCGTTGGCTGGCAACAACGAGGTGCTGTCTGAGATGATAAGTGGCATGTCGGCCACCGAGGTGCAGAAGGCCTTGAACAAGCAGAGCGCGGTTGGTTGGACACCGCTGCTGATCGCAGCTCACAGAGGACACATGGAGCTGGTGACGAATCTGCTGGCGAATCATGCGAGGGTCGACGTGTTCGATTTAGAAGGCCGATCGGCTCTTCATCTAGCAGCGGAGCACGGCTACCTTCAAGTCTGCGACGCTCTTCTGGCAAATAAGGCGTTCATAAACTCAAAATCCAGAGTCGGGAGAACGGCTCTGCACTTGGCAGCAATGAACGGTTATTCGCACCTCGTCAAGTTCCTCATACAAGACCACGGTGCTGCCATAGACGTCCTCACGCTTAGAAAACAGACTCCTCTTCATTTAGCAGCTGGCGCAGGGCAGCTAGAAGTTTGTAAACTTCTTCTAGAGCTGGGAGCCAGTATAGATGCTACCGACGATCAAGGACAGAAGCCCATTCATGCTGCAGCGATGAATAATTATGCCGAAGTGGCTCAGTTGTTTTTACAAAGGCATCCCAGTTTGGTGATGGCTTGCACCAAAGATGGGAACACCTGCGCTCATATAGCAGCCATGCAGGGCAGTGTGAGGGTGATCGAGGAGCTGATGAAGTTCGATAGGCAAGGAGTGATCTCTGCTAGGAATAAACTGACGGAAGCGACGCCGCTTCAGTTGGCTGCTGAAGGAGGACACGCGGAAGTGGTGAAGGCGTTGGTCAGGGCTGGTGCATCTTGCGCCGATGAGAATCGAGCTGGATTCACCGCGGTGCATTTGGCTGCCCAGCATGGACATGGACAGGTGCTCGAGGTGATGAGGTCCTCCACTTCTCTGCGCATTTCGAGCAAGAAGCTGGGCGTCACTGCTCTTCATGTTGCCGCCTATTTCGGGCAAGCTGGTAACTACGATCATATAAATGTCTGTCACAGCTGTGAAAGTAGTATAACTTGTAAATACGTTCAATAGCAATTCATTGACTAGAGATACAACGGTAGAGATCCACAGTCTGATCGCGAGTCCTGGCGGGTTAAAAGCGATGATCTAATCCGACGTTTCCTTCTCAAAGCAGCTGAGAAATCGGTCCCATTCCAGATACGGTGCGCGAGTTGCTGACCCACGTGCCAGGTACAGTAAAGTCGGATCCTCCAACGGGTGGTACCCTAGTTGGGGAGCTAGGTACGGAGTCCGGGATGACGCCGTTGCACCTGGCCGCCTATTCCGGGAACGAGAACGTTGTGCGGCTGTTGCTGAACTCTGCTGGTGTCCAGGTACCCGAAAATAGCGACTGGTTACATTACTGGTTTGCGAAGGGTTTAAAAAATGGCTAAAGTTTGGACACAGTTTTACCATGTAAAATGTGTTGACGCTGATGGACTTGTCCGAAGGTTGAGGCGGCTACCACAGAGAATGGTTTCAATCCTCTGCACCTGGCCTGCTTCGGAGGACACATCACGGTGGTTGGCTTGTTGCTGAGCAGATCTGCGGAGCTGTTGCACAGCGCGGACCGATACGGGAAAACCGGTTTGCACATCGCGGCGACTCACGGTCATTACCAGATGGTGGAGGTGCTGCTGGGCCAGGGAGCGGAAATCAATGCGACGGATAAAAACGGTTGGACACCTCTGCATTGCGCGGCAAGGGCAGGCTACCTCGACGTGGTGAAATTGCTGGTGGAAAGCGGAGCGTCCCCGAAGAGCGAGACAAACCTAGGCAGCGCGCCGATCTGGTTCGCCGCGTCCGAGGGTCACAACGACGTGCTCAAGTACCTGATGGAGAAGGAGCACGATACCTACGCCTTGATGGACGACAAGAGGGTAAGAGTGTGCTCTCTCTTCTTCCTCTCTCTTCTTCTTCTCTCTTCTCTCCCCCGCAATGACTTATTGCGTCCAAGGAATATTGATCTTTGCTGGTTTTATTCCATTTATATAATTTTTCTATTTCCTGACTAAGTGGATTTCTACCGCGGTCTCATCCACCCGGAGCCATTATCAACATTTCCCGTGCTCCCGTCCGGAAACCCGAGACCACTCCACAATTGCCGCAACTTTCGGAATTCGGAAAGTTTCAACGATCATCGGACCAATAAATTTTCGGCGGCGGTCACGTTAGATAGGTCGCACGCGATCCTGAAGCCCTCCCCTTGCCCCGTTTCTCCCGCCGTTAAATGGTATTCCGTGACAGGTTCGATCGAACCCCGTTGGTCTTTCAGTTCGTCTATAACATGATGGTCTGCAGTAAGAGCAACAACAACAGGCCGATCGAGGAGTTCGTGCTGGTGTCACCGGCACCGGTAGACACGGCCGCGAAGTTGTCTAACATCTACATGAAGCTGTCCGAGAAGGAGAAGGAGAGAGCCAAGGACTTGATCGCCGCTGGGAAGCAATGCGAAGCTATGGCTACCGAGCTGTTAGCCCTGGCAGCAGGTGCTGACTCGGCTGGTAGGATCCTGACGTCCATGGATCGCAGGAACGTCGAGTTCCTGGACGTTCTGATCGAGAACGAGCAGAAGGAGGTGATCGCGCACACGGTGGTGCAGCGATACTTGCAAGAGCTTTGGCAGGGCAGCTTGAACTGGAACGCGTTCAGGACGATCCTCTTGTTCATCGCGTTCCTCATCTGTCCGCCTGTCTGGGTGGTGTTCGCTCTTCCGCTGGGGCACAAGTACAACAACGTCCCCATCATCAAGTTCATGTCGTACCTCACCTCCCACATCTATCTGATGGTCTTCCTTTTGCTGGTCGGCATAATTCCTATTTACCCAGTGGTTAGAGAGAGCCTGTTGCCCTACTGGTACGAATGGTGTCTGTTGGTGATGCTGTCCGGACTGCTGCTCTTCGAACTGACCAATCCGAGCGACAAGAGCGGTCTGGGCTGGATCAAGCTGGCGGTATTGTTGTTCGGAATCTTCGGGGTCGCTTTCCATCTGATGGGCTTCGTGATCGTCCATCGACCCTATTGGCCCACTCTGCTCTACCTCAGGAATCAACTGTTCGCTCTGAGCTTTCTGTTGGCCTGCGTCCAGATTCTCGACTTTCTATCGTTCCATCATCTGTTTGGACCGTGGGCGATCATCATCGGAAACTTGATGAAGGATCTCGCGAGATTTCTCGCGGTGTTGGCCATCTTTGTTTTCGGGTTCTCGATGCACTTCGTCGCGCTGAACCAGGCGTTCAAGAACCAATCGGTCCAGGAGGCCAAGGCTGAAGACAAGAAGAAGAGGGGCGCCTTCCACGACGGTAAGTTCGACGCACGTGAAACTTTTAGATTCGACAGTTTAGATGTTAGAGGAGAAGTGAGAGAGACCACCTCACTTCGATGACCCTGTCTGTTCTTATCCCTCGGATACGATCGACCAGCCACTCTCTAATCGGGAAAGTTAAGCAGATAAAGAATGAACAGCGGCACGGTCGATGGGACCGTGAATATGCGATACGCGCGAGTACACGAATGCGTCCACGGAGGCACACGGCTCTCGTAAGCACGTGTGCCTGATTACTATATTCTCCTCACCTGAAACCACCCCAAAAAAACCCCCCTCGACTTTCGAACGAGTTATCGAACGTAAGCGGCACACGATTGTTCGCGATTTTGTCGAATCGAGATGTTACGTATTGTAGTTAGCATATTTTTTGAGGATCCGGCCAAAGATCTGTCCCCGAATATTGTTACGTAGAGTCGAGAAAAATCTAGAAATTATATAAAGAATCGCGTGAACCTCGAGACGAACGTATCATAATCGGTTGAATTGCAATGAATAGATTTGTTGGCCAATGTTACGGAATGGATGATGGAGACGCCGTCGACGGCGCCTCCTCGTCGCTACGGCCGCTACAAGAAAAAGAATGAGTGTTGTGACGATAGCTCCCGAGATAGTAAGTTTTGCCGATCTGGGAACGTCTAACGAGACACCCGCAACCGGAAACCAGAACGCGAAATGAATGGCAAATGGCACGTGCACAACGGAATGCAGGACACGATTCTTCTTGGTGTCGTATCGTCTGCATTGTGCATTGTTCGCCGGATGTGTGTTGCCTGCTGGGACTGCTGCCTGATTCCAATCAACATATAAATCAATTATATATATATATATACATCTATGTATATGTATGAATATATTTATTTTTATATATATATATAGATTTTGCAACGATGCGAGAAATGTCTCTCACTATAGCGCCGGTAAACCCGCGCTGCGATTCGGCCTTCCGTCGACACCCACAACTTTCTTGTCCTACGCCAATGCCGTCCAGAAGTGTTCGGACACTTGTTACAACGTACGGGGCATTTCAGATTACCATCTGAATTACTACAACATTCATTGGAATTACTTCCGGCGCTTGGCGATAATTTAACCCTTACGCCACGAATTAAGTATTTTCTGAAACAAACATTTTTTTAAATATTTAGCTTCTGTATGTATCGAGGTGATATTGTTACAAAAATTGTGCTAGATGCCTCTGGGACATTCATTTCAGTCCAACTTTAATTATCGAGGCTTTATATATGCTGGGTGATTGCCTAACTTTTTGATGGATGCAGTTGCACCAACTACACAGCAAGAAGATTGATGACTGCGGTTCTTGATGAGCAAAATAAAAATCGTCTGCATTCACTGCAAGACACAGATGTCAAATAGAATTTTATTCCAGCAGTGAATTACTTAAAATTACTTAAAATTACTTAAAATGATTTAAAAATCCCACTGAATATTAATTTATTATTATAATAGATTATTAAATAGATTACTATTATAATCTATTTCAATTCTATCTAATTTCTCATTTTATAATCTATACTGTTCCATCAAGAATTTCCAAAAAAAAATCGAACATTTGTTAATTTCTGTCTCTCTCTCAACTGACTTTGAAAATACTGTAATTTGATGTTCAACCTATTATACATATTAGGCAAGAAAATAAATTTCTACTTCGCTCCATTAAATTCTAATTTCGTCTAAAGATCCGCAGTCTATCGACGATCTTGCGTCACGAAGAGTCGTAAAAACGCTTGTGGACGATTTCCCCTCGGTCCAACCCATTCCAACGACCCGGTAGCCCGAATCGCAGCACCTCGGTGTCGACGTCTCGATCACGATCTCTTGACCGACCTCGGATCAGGGCGTTCCGGCCAGGGGTGGGTTTTTCGGCGACCACTGCCGGCTTGTTTCGTATCTCACGGGGGCGCCAATCGAGCGCGCGTTTCTCCACAGCCTCTGTTGTGCATCGTTCTGCATTTCTCTAAACGTGTTTTACAATCCTGTACAAGAGCAATTTGTTGTTTTTCCTCGTGCTGTTCGAGTCTTGCGCCAATGCGTGTTCTGTGTGTCACTAATCGGCCGCGGCGCGGCGGCTCGGATGTCGGGGATCGGAGCGATGTCCTCGGACGTCGTCGTTTTGATGCCGACGTAGCCGACCGGGCCCGACGGAAGCACACTTCAAAACCAGAAAACCATCATCATACTCCGAACATCCTAAATCCTATCGTCCCTATTATTTTTTCCGTGACCTAACAGAATCCACCTGATTTCCGGAAACTGACATCCGCGGTCGCTTTGCGTTGTTTCGTCGATCGATAATGCGACGATACCTCTCGAAGCAGCGAAGCGTCCGATGATCTACTTTGTCCTCTGCATGCGCACGGTAAATAAATAGTTATCTATACATCTCTCTGCGTACGTATACGTTCGCGGCGGCTCCTCTTCGCGTGGTTCCTGTTTTCCAGCATCCGGGAAAACAGAGAAAAGAAAAACGGAAAAATGAGAACACAGGATGAGAGAACGTGAGAGCGAGAGAGAGAGAGAGGGAGAGTGAGAGAAAGAGCGAGTGAGAAAAGACAAACGGGTGTTCGTCGTCGTCGTCGTCGTCGTCGTCGCAGTCGTCGTCTGCATGCTGCATCTCATCGCTCCAGAGCAAACGAATCGATTATTGCTCGAGTTCCGGAGAACCGGGTTAGAGAAGAGCACACGGAGAGCCCGCGTAATCCGGACCGATCGATATAACGTACACGACCAACACACATACACACCTTATATACGTACACACATAAACAGACACATTCGGGCTTTGTAGATCGACTCGATGCATCCCGCGAAAAGTTGCTCGTAAACGGATACTTGCGCTGAAACGAGAGAGAGAAAAAAAATATATATATATATCAGAATGACATGAAAGTATATACGCAACGGATTAAAAAAATAAAAACAATTGACGACGGGGAAACAGATAATCAAGTTTAGACGACACCCGAAAGTTATACACGACGTGGATCGAAGCTCACGGAACGTCCGGCATGCATCCAACGTTATTCGCAAAGCATGGCCAGTCTCTGTATTAAGCATGAGCATGTTCGTTCAGTACGTTCATCGTTCGTTCGTTCGTTCGTTCGACCAGTTTTTGCTCGGTTCGTTCGTTTCTACTTCTAATATGTTGCGTATGATATGATTGATATAATACACCACCCGCATCCATACATAGCGAGCTCCACCAGTAGCCAGCATTGTCTGAACGGCACGAAGCAACAGCAACCAAAACTAAAAAAAAAAACAATCAAGCGCAAGTCACGAGAGAAAGCCGTGAAACAAAAAAAAATAGTCAAAACCACCAAAAAAAAAACAGCCAAATACCAAGAACCATATGTGTGTGTGTGCCTCGAATTCCAGTAAAGATGAACCCGGTACTCGCCTTCGAGTACCTGTTCTTCGCCGTCTTTGGCCAGACGACCCACGGCGAGCTGAAGGTCGAGACCAATCAGCCGCAGTGGACCTCGGTCCTCTTCAAGCTGGCTTTCGGCGTATACATGTTGGTCTCGGTAGTCGTATTAATTAATCTGCTGATCGCGATGATGAGCGACACCTACCAGAGGATACAGGCGCAATCGGACATTGAGTGGAAATACGGGCTGAGTAAACTGATCCGAAACATGCACAGGTAAGCCTCCAACGGGCGAAAACGCGTACCGTGGCGAGCAGATGCGCATACGCACGCTGCTCGTCTCGTGACAATTAAGACGATACTGCCAATTCTTCAATTGTTCGATCGGAATTCAGTGACTGTAATCCTACAAATTAAAAGTTTATTTTCTATCGATTGGTGGAAGCAGTGATTAAATGAAAATTCATTTCACCCCTTAATAGTCTTTTTACGTTGAAAACGACAGAACAATATTCTTAGAACTTTTATATTTCACCCAGTTAATTTCTTCATAAATGCATGAAAATCCGCAGTCTACTCATTACATGTATACTGTTGTATGTATACTGTTTTTGATGAAATTTTCAGAATACATACATACATTATATTTTTCTAATTCGTTCACTGTTTTAAATTACACCTACTCATTTCTGTCGTAAATGCATAAGATCCGCTGTCCAGTAATTACAATCGCTGAATCCCGATCAACCAATTACAGAGTCGGTAGTGCTATATCTTCATTTTTACGAGACAAGCAGCGCGCGTATACACTTGTGCTCGTCACTGTATATCGTTTCGAGGCCGATATCGGATCTCCGCCGCGCTCGATCGGAATTTAACTATGCATCCACACACGAACTAGATCGCTTTCGCGGGACCTATACACGAATATGGGTGCGATGCGGTTCGGTGCACGAAATATGTATAGCTCTGCCGCTATACAATATCTCTGTCGTTGCTACCGGTTGCAACCGCGGCCGCGTCAAAGTAGCTCGTACGTTAGAAAACCGAAACTGCGGGAGTAGGCTGGACACGCGATTCCGTGTTACAGAACGACCACCGCACCGTCGCCTCTAAACTTGCTCACTACATGGATCGTGTACTTCATCAAGGTGTGCAAGCAACGGGCCGCCAAACGTAAGCGGCCCTCGTTGGTCCACATGATGGGGTTACAGCGTACCGGCCGACTGTCGCCGCGTTCGAAGATGGGCGCGAAATGGCTTGCAAAAGTGAAAAAGGGCCAAGTCAGGCCGAAAGACAGCGTCGCTTTGTCTGTGGTGCATTTGAGCCCTCTCGGGAGCCAGTTGTCCTTCAATAGCGCGACAAGGATCGAGAGCGTGGTCGATTGGGACTCGATCCGTAAGAAATACTTGGTGTTGACCGGCAACGAGCCCGAGAAAGAGGCCGACAAAGACGACAAGGACGAGGACAACGAGAACGAGGAGGAGAACGGACCGACGGCAACCAACTCGTCCACGGTGCCGGCCACCAACACCACGCCGCCCACGTAGAGGAACCCGAGGTTCCTCTCGCCTCGGAAAACAAAGATCACGCGAACTTACGATCTTAACACCCTAATCGAACGCGCGACAACCTTATAAAGAGACTCTCTCAGACGCAACGCATCCATAGGTAACGGGAGGTCGATCTTCTCTTCAAGATCGTTACCGAGATAGATCCGAGAGCCGGTGTCGTTACGGGATTGACGTAAGTAATGATGGGACTTGATTGCGAGGACTATATCGTGCGTTCAACGGTGACCCAGCATGGCAATCCTCCTCTCTCGGACACCGTGCTCCAAGGCGGTCCTCCAATTTTCCCCGATTCGTAACCGAGAATAGAAAAACTGATAAAAAGAGCGCGAATTAATGGTGGGAGTCGAGAACCGGAGAGCGCGTCCCTTACCTTGTAAGATCTCGTAGAATGACGCGTTTTCTCGCGTTTCCAGCGAATTACCCATTAGCGACACGCACCCACCCTCCTCTCACACCTATACAGATACATACCTGAACATTACCAAGCAAAAACAACATACAGACATGCGATATTGCATTACATGAAGCCCCAGGTGCCGCGGTGCAACAGACTTTTCACGAGACATATTCGTTCCCACGTATTTCCAGTCAGGATGAGTCCCGTAAAGGCCGTTGAGTTATTGTTCTTCGCCATCTTCGGTCAGACGACCCACGAACAGTTCAAGGTCGAAACTATGCAGCCCGACTGGACCAAGGTGCTGTTCAAGCTCGCATTCGGCATTTACATGCTGGTTTCGGTGGTCGTGCTGATTAATCTGCTAATCGCCATGATGAGCGATACTTACCAGCGGATACAGGCTCAGTCCGACATCGAGTGGAAGTACGGATTGAGTAAACTCGTTAGGAACATGCACAGGTAAGAGGGGGAGGCCCGGTGTGTTCGATCAAGTCTTCCGAAACAGGTTCAAGGTGTACGAGCCAATTTTATAATACTTGTGCGGAAGATAGTTCTCGGAAAAATATTCACATGCTTCTTTTCATCGATTACCCGTTCAGCGAGGGGGTGAGAATATCCCTCAAAGTTGGGGGTTGAACACGTTTTACGGATGTTTTCACCGCTGAAATGTAGACAATGATCAATCAAAAAAAAATGTGAATAGGATTATCTCTCGCACGAGTTTCAGAAAGATTGACTAGCGTAACCTGAATGTTTCCTCGCGAGTACCGAGTGTTTTGCATGCCCGCGAAGTTTCGCATCGCTTCCGCCCCCGGTTAGCGCCGTCCCCTGCGGATCTCTGGCCCCGTGGAGGACCCTAATTGACCCGATCGCGTTTGTCGATGCGCAGGACAAATACAGCGCCGTCCCCATTGAATCTGCTTACCACCTGGATGGCGTATTTGTACAAGGTGTGCAAGAAACGCGCCGCGAATAAGCAGCGGCCGTCTCTGGTACGGCTGATGGGCGGACTGCAGAGAGACACGCTCTCACCGCGGTCGAGAATGGGCGCGAAGTGGCTGTCCAAAGTGAAGAAGACTCAGGTGGGCCACAAGGACAGCGTCGCGTTGTCCGTCGTCCACCTGAGCCCGCTCGGCAGCCAGCTGTCGTTCAGCAACGCCGTCAGAATCGACAACGTCGTCGACTGGGAGGCGGTCAGAAAGAAGTACCGAGATCTCTACAGCGAGACGGTCGAGAAACATGCCGAGGAATCGAAAGAGGAACACGATACGGTCGCGGCGACGCTGGAGAACTCGCTGGGCGTCGCACCTGCGACCACTGTTCCCTGAACTATCATCACCGGACTCGTCTCGACACGGAGACACGGCGAACCGGCATTCTTTCCAAATCAACATGGACAGTGTGTACAGTCTCATCCCGTACGAACCTTTCTTATCGAAATAAACGTCCCGAATCGATCGGATCGCTCTGTGGTTCTACTATTACCAGCAAACCTGCCTCATCCCGTTTGCGCGGCGTCGCGTCGACGCGATTATGTGTATCGTCCCGGACGCTTCAAGATAGAAGTTATGGTAACCTCGTTTTTTTCAAGTTCCATTGCTCTTCGAAGATTGTCCCTCAGACCTGTAAATTCATTGTCGCGTTAACGCACAGAATGTAGCAAATGTGATTAACTGATCTTAATGTTGTCAAAAATATACCACTGTACGTGGGAGAGTAACTTTACACGTCAGCATTACTAGATTGAAGGAAGGGGAATATATCGAAAACCGAAGTTACCGTAATAGTGTTGCGGATAATTGTTGAATCACCCCCGTGCAAACCGACGGTGCTAATCCAGCGATTAGTATCCGCGCACTGTCACGCCTTGAATGTCTCACCAACAGGCAAACAAAGCGATCAATTCAGTGTACAAGCGAAGAAAGATCCCTGCAGAACGACTGCACAAGTGCATGCTGGCTGGCCCGACCATCACGACGCTTACAACCCGACGTAGCGATGTCGCGTATTCGCGAGATCGTATCGCGAAATCGGTGCATCGACCAAGACCGTCGATTGATCAGCTTCCCGTCGATCATAACACGCATTCTTCATCGCTAGATCACATCATCTCGACTCGACTCTCTCATGCGTACGCCGTTCGAACGCGTTCGAAATTCATTGCGGACCATTCATTCATTTCATTATTCTCTTCCTCTCATCCTTCCTCTCCGATTCATTTACATCGCATGCGTACCAACGCTGGATCAGATACCTGAAATAGAAACCGGGGCTTGAAGTAAAAAATGACTGTTTCAAACTGTTATGAAGAACTATCTTCTGAACCGAAATTTTCCGACTACTAGATATTTTGCAGATAGTAGACTGTGGATCTTTATGCATTTATAGCACGCGTACATTTTGAGTCTTTTAAAAAAAATTGAATTTTTTAAAAATCAATTTTACAGTTGAAAATTAAAAAATAGAGCATAATTCGTTAAAACCGTGCTCACCCTACAACTGCTTGCTACAGAGAATTTTGCATAAAGATTCGCTGTCTATATATAGTTAGTAATAATTTTGTAAAATGTGGAATCTACGGTAGGTCGATGCAAGAACTGTTCTTCATAATTTTTCATGACCGATAGTGACCGCTCGCATCATCCTGCGGCACGCGTTCAGGACTTAGCTTGGTTGCATTCTTTCAGTGAAAGTGAATCCCGTTGAAATCACGGAAAATCTGTTCTTCGCAATTTTCGGCCAGAAGGACACGGACGACTTCACGATGTCGCTAAAGCGAAAGCTGCAACCGAGCTGGACCATATATCTGTTTAAGGTCAGAGACAACGCTCTCGGGATACCGCGATTTACAGAGCGACGCGTTCAATGATCACCTGATAATGTTCCGGCAGGTATCATTCTCTCTGTACATGTTGGTTAGCGTGATAGTACTGATCAATCTGTTGATCGCGATGATGTCCGACACGTACCAGAACATCCAATCGCAGAGCGACATCGAGTGGAAGTACGGGCTTAGCAAGCTCATTCGCAAGATGCAGAAGTAAGTAGAGAAAGCACACGATCGATAGAGTCTCGATAACCGCGATCGATCGGGCTAAAATGCTAAAAGGGTCCATAAGTAAATTAAATAGCTCAGGTCACGTAACCGAAGGGGCCGATTCTTTTCTCGTCGATTAATCATAGACCTTGGTAGATTGAATCTTTTCATGCATTTCCACAAATTATCGAGTTCTCTTCGAGACGTCCTCGCGGTAAGGTACTGTCTCTAGGACACTGTTACGGTTCGTATAATGTTTTACCGTGAGTAGGAAATGTTAGAAGCCATCCTCTTTTTAAGAACAAAAACAGCGCCCTCGCCATTGAACCTCTGTTCCTCATGGATCACGTACATCGTGAAATTGTGCACGGCGCAGCGACGACAAGAACGCAAAACGGGCGTGATGCGCTTATTCGCGGGCCACCCGTTCCTCCAGGTACGTAAAACAATAACACGTTAACTATCAGGATTCTAAAATAGCACAATTAACTTATCAGCCGCAAGATAGTCAACGTATTCGCAACAAACCTTAAGAAGAACGACTCGTTTCTTACAGGATAACGGAATATCGCCGCAACAACACGACGCCATAAATTATCCTCTACTTCGGTCAAGCCCGTTGGAAAGCCAATTGTCTCTGAAGGATTCGTCAAGGATCGAGAACGTCGTCGAATGGGATTTGGTACGACGGAAGTATAGAGCGCGGTTTGGAGATGAGACGGAGAAACCTCTTCCAGAAGACTCGTCCGCGATCAACGAAAACGTTTAACTGTTTTTATACACCGTACTTTGGACATTTACGAACACCGTAGGGCCACAATGCGTTAGGCCATCCCAGAAGTAATGTCGCTTCTGTCTCTATTGTTTCTGTAACAAAATACTTATGATTTTGAATTAGAAATACTATTCGACCAGTTAGAGAAGCTTGTTTCAAAAATTCAACATGAAAATTTAACAGGAGACAAGAGACAACATTATTTATACTATTTATACCTAATACCTCGTCACGGAACTCTCTCTCTCTTTATACCTTCTATTTGATATCAATTTTTAACCTGATACTGCAACTACTGTATCAAATTTCTACCGCTTCGTCGTATGTTCTAATCTAATAAAAATTAATTCTAAAGTTCCTATAATCCTATTCGTGTAAGATGAAGAGGAAGGCGAGAAATATTTATGCAAAATATAAACGTCTTTGTTCTGTCAACAAAATAAGCATAAGTAACGATAATTTCGTTACGTTTACAAATAATACTGAGCTTATAATTACTCTTAAGATACGTCAGTGTCCTTAATAATTAGGTTTGTTAAGATATGTTATTTCCCTTCCGTATCTTTGGTGCGTGGTAACCATGAGGCCGAGCGCGGCGGCTTGTTCGCGGATACAACTATCTTCTTCTTGTGTTAGCGACTCCGGAAGAGGCAGTCTCAGCACTTGGCTATCCTGTGCGAACGTCTCGCACATCTCGCGCACGGTTTTCGCGAAAGCTGTCTCCGTCACCCCTTTTTGCTTGGTCTTCAAGCAATTTGACCAAAGTTTCTTCTCTATATCCAGGTACTTCCGCTGCTTCTCATTTACCTAACAATTATAAATTGATTAAAACATCCTCGAAATTGTCTTGCTTTTCCGAGGCTGATATTTACCAGTCGAATCTCTTTCACGGTGTCCTCGTTATTAGGCTCAAATGCCAAAGACATTTGCAATAGTTCCATTGCTTTATTGTATTCGCCCATTTTGAATAAAGCTCGCCCGTGACTGTAACATAAACTTCGTTCTCATCTACGAACATATTCCTTACCGATCGATCGTAATCATTAGACTGCGGATTTTTATGCAAAACAAAATTTGTATACATCAATTTCAATCTATAGGAGGTAAGTGAAAATTTATTTTGCTCTTTTAATCTTTTCATTGTTTTGAATTATACCTACTCATTTTTGTCATAAATGCATAAAATCCACAGTCTAGTAATCATCATTAATAAAACATACGTGAAATAAGTTTTCGCTGACGGCACGGTTACTCTATTGCACGCGTCGCAAGCACGACGAGGCATGTTCTGCAAGTTGTAACAAATCGCAAGGTTGCTGAAGCCTCGCGAAATCAGCTTGTTGAATTCTGCCTCCTCCACGTCGTTTTGTAACTCTGCTTCTTCCAGCCAGTGAATCGCTCTCGCGTACCTAACATTATATCAAAATTAATATAGCATCGAGAACATCTAAGCATCAAGAACACTTACTCCCTTATCGCTTGCTTGATTCTTTGCCTCTTAAAACAGTCTTTAGCTGTATTGAAGTTTGCCCGTGCCCGCTTGACAGCATTTTCGAATTTTCTTTTCTCTTCTCTGGAAAGATTGTCAAGAGTCTCAACCGATCCGTTATCCACAAAGTCTACCAAGTGAATGATGAACAAAATATGCTCATTCGGAGGAATACGAGGAGCACAACCGTATCTTCCATACGCCAAATCCGGATGTACAATGAACATTGCTATCTCATGTTTTTTCATGGATCTTATAGCAATCTCTAAGCCTGGTAACAATGCACCTTGGTTGAGACGGAAAGTTTCTGCCCCTCCACGAGTGAAACTGGAATCAAATGGCTCGTCATTGTACTCGAAGTGTCCAAGATACTTTATGGTAACTTGGGCATCAAAAGGTATGACGTCTCCGACTCCTTTTTGTTTTACTAGTTTTGTAATCTGCAGATAACATAAGAAGTCACACAGTGTTTCTAAAACTACTTGGTCTCGAGTTTTAATTACGTAAAGGTTCATTTACCTTGCCATCTTCGAGAACATTTGTCATTTTAGTCTTCAGTTCGTCGAAGCTTATGCCAAAGATAGAGGAAGAACTTGTCTCAGCATTTTCTTCGTCCTCAAAATCATCCATGTTCAATAAATTCAAGGCTTCTTCGTTTGTTAACGAAATATGCGGCGAGTAAGCAAAATCCTCATCCGCTTCATCGTCTTCCTTATATTCGCCGATTTCAAATACAACGCCATCATTCGCAGTTAGGTCTCTGAAATAGGTTTAATCACCCCAATAGATATTTGATTATACATATATTGATATTAAATTAATTTATAGACTGCAGATTCTATGCACTTGTAACACTCTTCATCTTCTGTTACAAAAATTAAATAAGATTTTCAGCTGATTTCGAACGTGGTATAACCTCTAATGGAAGGAACGAATTTTGATCACGAGTATTATTCAATTTTTATAAATTAAGTCACAGAGATCTATACTTGTGCATAAAGATCCACAAATTACCTATAAATTATTGTATTAATTTTATCATACGTACTGTAAAGTGAAGCCGTCCATCCTATTTACAAATTTCGCCATTTCGAAGGAACTCACTTTTCACTTGCCGGGCTTCTATTGCACTAATAACTATACAAACGAGTTGTTTGAGGTTTGAGTTTGAATTGATACAAATCACAAAGAGAGAGTTTATACATGTATTTACTACTGTAGTACAGTACTACAGCGATGAGATATTTGTGCGCTTGCGCGTCCAAAAGCAGTAACGTATCATTATTGGCTATTATGTATTGAGAACTATTATTGGCGGAAAGTGTTCCATTTAAAAATATTAACTTTGTTTTAATGCCTCCCCCACCACTGCATTTACAGGAAATTTATTCATACCACATAATGTCCCCCTTTATGTCAAATAACTTTTGTAAGAACATTTTATTGCTAACATCAATCCCCAAATACCAGAAAGGATATATACAGGGTGTTTCGTTTAACTGGAAACGGTAGAATATCTTACGACTTGTAAGAGAATAGGAGAATACTCACAGTACTCATGAGAGTATTTAAACGAAACACCCTGTATATATCCTCTCTGATATTATGTCACTACGACTACAGCGCGATCTATGCGCAAACGCAAACACGTTGTGTATATTTACAATTTGCAACGTGATACATATTTATCCTTAACATCAAGTGATCATTAAACAATATATATTGACTAACGGTGAAATAAAATTATTTTCACACCATGAGCGACAGAACTTTTCTTGATGTTAATGATTCAATAATAACAAAAAATTTAACAATACCAGTAAGTAAACAGAATAATGATTAAAATATTTTATCGTAATTGATGTATTTCAATTTTTGTAACTTTTGCTAGGAAATTGCAGCACAGGCTAATTTATTGAAACAAATCGATTCGAAACCTTTTTTTATCATTCAGCCTACCCCTGGTAACTATACATAAACATTGCAAAGAAATAATAATAACGATAACAATGATTGTATCATCTTTCAGGAATATGTATAAAAACAAAGACAGATGGAGGAGAGAAGGTTTTTATAAATATATGCACATCGGATAAAATACCAGCACCTGAAGATATATCAGATGCGAAGCTTTTCGAGATACAATTAGAAGAAAATCAAGATTTTCTTATTCCTTTGAGTATTGGCAGCGAAAGGCTTGAATCTGATAAAGGTATACAAATTAACCAAACGATAAAAATGTTCTTTATGGGTATAACATGATTACTATCGCAGGTGGCTCTCCCTGTATAACGTATGATGTTGCATTAAATGTAAAATATTTTGAAAAATGCCAGCAGAAGAAAAATTTCCTACATTTCACGATATTAGTTATAATCGATGGTGTAGGGATGAAGAGTAATAGAACTCTAAACGCGGACGACTATGTGATCCTTAAGAATCGCAAGGTATCGTTGTTTCGCTATAAGAGACTGAAAGAAATCAATGGACAATGCATGTTATGTTAATTACAGGTCATGGGAAAATTACAACAACACAAAATCGAAAATCGTGAACCAAGATCTCAATCCCGAGCAAAAAAACCACTTATTGAGGAGATAAAATCTTCTATGACAGAGACTCCTAGGGAAAAAATTGTTGAGATAGAAAACTCTTCTACGTTGAATTACATATTGTTAAAACAACCTTTAGAAGGGCCTGCAAAACATTTGATTGGCTTATTCGAAATGCCCAAAGGAGTAAGACGATTAAAATTTTATTTACCATCTACATCGGAGAAAATAATGAATTTTTCTATTGTTTGCAGATTAATGGCGAGGATGTGGAGGTACTACTAAATGAGGATCGTATTGTAATTACTGTTGATAAAACTGGACTTACACACGACCTTTCAGTTCCATATATTATACATGTAGCTAGTGTAAAATGCAGTTTAGATAAAAATCTCAAGGTAAGGGTAATTATTTGTGAAACACATTGTATGTATGTTAAAAAGATTTCATGTTAGAACAACAATGTTTTCAGGTACTCAGGCTGGATATGCCTGTCGAAAGTGACGCACGCAGTATTAAATAAATAATAAATAAAGATTAATCTTGTAAATAGCTTTATTGTAACATTAATTATTTTTCAAAACAAAAGGAAGATCTCTGATTTTTACTATTTCTATTTTTTTTTCGTTTTTGTAACAATAAAACTTGAAATGTGCGTGATTACTGTTAGGCGTATGAAGTCGAGTGAAAAAACCTGTATATAAACAATACAAACTATGAATTGTACCTATAGTTAACAATTACGGGGGAACACAACTTATACGTTTTTGGTATAAGCACTATTACAGAATATCCAACAAATATAAAAACAAATTTATATTATGTACAAGTGTGTTCTGTACATGAGAACAATATCACAAGCATTGGCATTGGAATGTTAAACATGTGATAATTTGCATTTCATAGTTTGCATAAAATTTCAAATATGCACTGAAAAGCGTTCCGATAAACTTTTGAGATTCACAATCAATTTAAATTTCAGTGTAGAACGTTGGCCTCTCGATACCGATCATAGTAAAAACGTTTGGCAAGAGATACACTGTATTGAAACCTATCATAAAACAAGTTAGATATTTGTAGACTAGATCGACAAGAACTTTACTCTTGTTTTCCAAAGAATTCTCGCTTTTCATAAGGTCCTTAGCACTGACTTTTAATATGGCACACAGTGTCCCATAGCTGAGAGATTTGCACACAGCTCTTGTCGCAAGAATGCTACAGAAACCAAGTATCGTTCTAAGTATCAAGCAACCAAGCATCGCGTTCGTAGGCCATAAAATATGATACGGTGGTGTTTGAATGGGAGTGATCATTGCTCCAGTCTTATAATTCAGCCATGCCCCTACATGAACTCCAGTGGTAACGGACACCACCATACTTGTGTCGCCTCTACAATAAAAATATAATAAATTACAATTGCATCAACATAATTGGCATAATCAAGTTTCTTACCTGGTCGGTGTCCATCTGTTGCTCGTAGGATAATAGACTACAACAAGTATGCTCATAGCAATCAGTATTGCTAAAGCCCAAACATTAGAAACAAAATAATAATCTGTCATGTCCACCAACGGTATCAATGGTATCATTAAAGCAATGGCTAATATTAAGCCTGCAAGAATGTCTAACACTGTGTGCATGCCCAAATAGAGCCTGCTCGTGCACACAAGCGTACACCTTTTAAAGAAAGAAAGATAGCTATGCTTTACAACCATTATTGACTTCATAAACCCACCCACCATTCAAGCATAATGTATCACTTACCAAAGAAAAGCGATCATCCAGCCAATAGGAAAAGGATAAATATATCTATTCATTGTAAATAATACTACACTGAAAGGAATTGATAAACCAATCATGGCATGAGTAGATGGCATGCCATACTCTTCTGACCATTTTGCTTGCAATCGAACTGCTGGTGGGCATGCGGGTCTTGGCCAGCAAATAACGTCTTTCAGAATCTGGCCTAAATAAATAGATTTCTCGTAGTTTTACTCGAATAGAAAATATTTTATTAGAAATTTGTTGAATGTTACCTGTGGTCATGACAATGGCCCACACTAAGACAACTCGTCTACCGACCGCCCCATCGATATTCCAAAACCAAAACGGTATAAACGTGGAATAGAATATCTCGTCACCTAATTGCGTCCCGAATACGAATAGATAATACCAGAAGTAATTCGTTATGGTGTAATTTGAATTGTTGCTGGTCGTTGGCGAGTGTTCTCGCTCGTCGTTCGATGCGGTGAGATTTCTCCTCGGGACGTGACCATTTTTCCTGGATTCCGCGGAATTCCGCGCACGATTGCTCGAATCTTGTTCAAACTTCGCGGAGGTGATTTCGCGCGTCGTCTCCTCCGCGGAACTGTCCTCACGGTGATGCTCCTTCAAATCCCTTTTGTGATGTATCCTCACTCCGAACGCTTTTTGAATCTTGGCAACCAAATGCGCATCCTTCAGATGCTCTACAGTTTCAGACCACATGTTCTCTACATACAGTGCACCACTCTTATCGCTGGAGTAACATTTTCTCTGACAATTCGCGGAAGCATTATCGATCTACTGGTAAGCGGCTATACAAAGAGCCGACGCGCAAGATATCGTAATGGTATTCACAGTTACGACAAAAACGAATGGAAGAAGGATAAAATATGCTTGTGCACGGTACAATAGATCATCCACGTGAATGCTAATTGACTTGTAGATTATTCATGATTCACTTTAAGAACTTTATTTAAATTAGGTAAAAAATTTCTAATAATAATCGAAGCCGCTCGTCCTGACAGAGGACTCAGATGACCGTGGAATCGACGATTTTCCCATACATCATCTGAAAATACAATGGGTCCTCGCGAATTCCACAGTACGTCATTTAACACTTGCTTAAATCACGTATGGTCACATTACAGACGCTATGCGTTGCGCTAGACTCACCGCATTCGATGCGAGACTCACTGCCGACCACACTTTATGGTCGCTTTACAACGAAATCGACGGTTTAGATCAGCCGAACACTTACAGGTGGCGATATCGTAGCGTTCCAAACTACTGTCGATCAAGAAGAACAACGAAAATTCACGTTCCCCTAAATAAAAACAAAAAAGAAGTAAAATAAGGATCGACGCTTGTTATATTCGAAATATTCCACACTATTACTTGCGCTGTGTTATGCGAATCTAAGCGAAATAGTCAATAAAATAGACCCACTCCCCCGCATCCTACAATGTACAAAAATCAAATATATTAAGTCATCCCACGAATCAATATTATAAAAAGAATGGCTAAAAAATTTAGAATCAGAAGATGCAGAGAAATTTCTGTAAAAATACGGTCTACCAAAATGTCGAGAATGACCTCTAGGATGACCTAATAAAATACGTGATACTCGCTAATTCGATAACATGTTCTACCGAGACGCTATTAATTTCGAATTAAAATTGCGAAGTACATTCAGCAGCCGAAGACACGTTCGCTATCACAGAAACACTTCCACATCGAGAGTTACAATTCCCTTACGATTGAAACACGTGCCCGATAAGAGCAAAATTTTTTACAGACAACGAGACGTCTGAGTTATCAGTACTTGGATGAACATGCAAGTCCGGTGTGGTCACAGGGCTTACGCTGTCTATGGTGGGCGAGTTCATGCTCTGCATGTCGTACGCTTTGCCGTCTTGAACGTTCAACGGGACGATGATCTCGTTGAGATGGTTCTGGGGCAGAATAGTGATGATGGGAGTCACGCCTGTCTTCGATTGACAATAGCTTTGGGCGTTCTGATACTGTGCTCTGCACTTCTTCTCGTGCACGAATAGGCTACCATTGTGGCTGTACGCTGTGCCACAGATCTTGCAGGCGTACGGTTTTTCGCCGGTGTGCGTGAACCTGTGCTCCTTCAAGTATTTCAGCCTCCTGAACGATTTCCCGCAGGTTTTACAATGGTAGTTGGCCTCCCCGGTGTGCGTCGTGATGTGCGCTTTAAGGGTGCAAGACTTGGCGAAAGCTGCGCTGCAAAAATGGCATACGAATGGCCTGTCCCCGGTGTGAGTCCTCTCGTGGTTGATGCAGTTCGAATTCGACGTGAATCCTCGGCCGCAGTACTTGCACACGTGTGGCTTGTATCCGGTGTGCGTCCTCATGTGGAACATCAGTCCTGTGTTCTGTCGGAACGTTTTGCTGCATATGTGGCATAAATATCGCTTGAAGTTCACATCCTCCGGTTCTTTGGAACGCTCGTGAATTCTCGCGTGCCTCTGCAGCTTCACTTCCTTCTCGAAGGACTTGTTGCACTCCTCGCAGCGGTACGGCTTCAATATCTCGGTCGTCTTCTGCTGGTCCTTGTCCTTCTCCTCGCAAGCGCAGTTGTCGCCGCAACTCGTGCATCCCTCGTCCTTCGAGTTGTGCGTGTTCAGCTGGTGCTTCGACAACGACCTCTTAGTGTCGTAAGATTTTCCACAGATTTTACAAGGGAAACCCTTCTCCTCGTTGTCCGAGTCGAGCTCTTCTCGTATCCAACTGTTTATTAGTTTAATAGCCGACTTTTCGTCGGAAGGCTTTTGAATCTCCAAGCTTGTCTCGTCCTCGTTGTGTCCGTACCGCTTCTTATGACTCTCCAGTCTGTCTAGCCGGAAAAACTTCATGTTGCAAACGTTGCATACGAATTTCTTCTCGGTGTGAGTCAGCAAATGATCCTGAAGCAGCTTGTCCGTAGGACAAGATTTATCGCAGTATTTGCAACGATGAAATGCCGCGTTTTCGAAGGCATCGATTCTTGCGTTCAGTATATCGGAATCTAAGGTGTACTTCTTAACCGTGTCTCTACTCTCGTTATTTACATACGTCTCTCTAATTTCTTTTCTACCATCGTTCGTTTCATTAACTAGCTCCTCGCTAATATTCTCGAATTTTCGTTTGTCCCTGATTTCTTTCAAGATCGAGAGAACCTCTTTCGGATTCGCCCTTTTGTGGATGTTTAAATGTCTCACCATAGTGTCGGTTTTCTTAAAATTCTTATTGCATATGCTACATAATACTGGCTTAGCTTTCTCCTTGACTTTATGCAGTTTATTATGCTTCATCAGATCGTTCAGCTGCAGAAATTGTTTGCTACATTTGTCGCATGTGAATTTCTTTTCATTGTGCGTCGCTATGTGCCTGTCCAGGGACCTCTTACTGGAGTAACACCTAGAACATTTTGAACAGGTGTAAAGACTCTGAGAAACCATATCCCTAACGTTATCTGAATGATCATTCTCTACAATATCTCGTTTAACGTTCGCGTTCTTTTTTATATATTGCCTCTGCCTCTCTTTATGGTTTCTTAAGTTCTCCATAGAAGTCACCCTTTTGAACATAGTAGTTCTTCGTGTTCTATAAGCTTCTCTGCCCACTGTACTCTTCTCAGATCCAGCTAGAATCCTTTTAATACTAACGTTGCTTAGATGATTATTGGTCTCAATGGATTCGTTAGATTCATTAATTGCTTCTGCATCTTTATAATCCAATGACTCCTCTTGAGCAACTGAGGAAGGTATAT
Source organism: Lasioglossum figueresi (assembly GCA_028455805.1). Taxonomy (NCBI): domain Eukaryota; kingdom Metazoa; phylum Arthropoda; class Insecta; order Hymenoptera; family Halictidae; genus Lasioglossum; species Lasioglossum figueresi. Next base: position 3,936,951 of record CM052203.1, on the reverse strand, counting down.
CGGCCTCTATTTTCACGAAACTAGAGTTGAAAGTGTAATCTGTCTGACAGCACTGATCCTGGCAAAGAAAAAGAAAGTACTTGCGATTTCGTTCGCCGAGTGTTAACTCTTTCCCATGCACTGTTATCGTTACTATTAGCCAAGGGATTTTTTGATTGACTAGTTTAGTCTTACAATGCAATACGAGTTAAAGAGTTAACATTTAAACACTTACCTTAGTGACCCTCAACCGATTGCCATTGTATATCGTTGTCAATTTGCCACAGAGTTCCCTTAGCCATGTATCCGATCGTTGACATTGTATCCTTAATTCGTACGCTTGGTTTACTTTAATCATACATTGCATGCAGACAGTGGCAGGTAGACCATCGTTCTCTGTCATCTAATCAGGACAAATTATTAATGGTAACGCAACGGAAAGTAGTCGAGAAGATGGGAAAGATTAAATGTAAAACTGACCTCCACGCCGCTGCACAAGCGAAATTTATCAGAGAAGTTTGACGTGTCCGTGTCCGTGGTACTCGAATCATTTCGAGTAGCGCCAAAGATGTATTGGTTATTTAGATTCGCTGTAAGACAAACGCGGCAGAGATCGCCAGTATCATCGGCCAGAACTCTGTCTTTGCTTTCGATCTCCATCGGGTCGAAGTGAAAACGATCGTTCGGTCAAAAGCGGATTCGACTTTCGAACTTTCCACGATTGTCAACGTGATGTCATCGTTCAGATACGCTGCAGCGGCGTTCACCATTACGCGAGCCTTGTTTCTTTCGCTCGCGGAAGGCCATTAGCGTCTCTGGTAGAGTTTCTATGAAAACTCAATGATTCATCGTAGAAATTCGACGATTTCCACAGATGCTCTAGCTTCCCAGGACTGTAATCTTTCATTATCGTTATTGCCGCTGTTAGTCGGGTAACGGTGCCGCAATAATTTAATGAAAAGCCGAAAATTGCAGAAAAAGTAAATGCAGTCGAGACAGCGCACAGTGGACCGGGCGGCCGATCTAGCAGTTCATTTGGTAAAAAATGATATCGGTTTGTAATTCCTCTACACTACTTTCTAAATGTTTAGCAGTGCAGAAAATGTCGATATTAATGGAATTTAATAAAAATTATAATTGGAACAAGCATTTAAAAATGAACATTTTGTGCGAATACGATTTTCGATCGAAAAAATTTATCAATTTTCCTAAACCCTGCCATTTCTAAAAATAATTTCTTTAAGAGCATTCCTCAAATTTAAAATTACAGTCCTTCTTCAGGAATAATTATTGTTTAAAATGTCGCGCATATTCTTCAGTGTATATTCACGTTTATCGAACGTATATTTCAAAAATGTCCATCATCTAAGATTTATTAAAAATTGATTGTATGAATGGTTTATTGTTTATTTCAAAACTGAACATGATTCTTCAGGCAGTTACGATAATGAGACAGGAAAACGTTTTAGACGAAAGTTAATCAACATTTAGCAGTCTACAGATTTCAATAGAAAATTTTTTCAAAAATGTTTATTCTACAAAAGATCAAGTTCACCTTTAATTTTCAAAGATAAATATGTATTCATAATGTTGCAGCTGATATCAAAACGCGATTCCAACGACCTACATTGTTATTAAACTTCCAAATACTGCGAAAATCTGAACAGCTAAATAGTGCAAGGTTGGTTGTCCGAACCACTGTGGCAGCGACGCGCGGCGGTCTGTTTACAATGATTATCCGTGACACAAGCAGACATACGACGATACGACGCGACAGCAATCGCTAATGCAACTATTTGAGACGGTTCATGTGATAAGTATATATCGTTCGAAAATCGTGGCGGACAATTTTCAAATCCGAACGATTGCCTAAATGGAAGAGTCACCGCGGAAGAAACTTCGGGAGAATGGCACTGATAAAACGGACGCCACGGACAGCGGGAAAATTGACAAGAAACAGACAAATGGACCCTTAACCTATGACGTTTTAAGAATTGTTTTTAAAGAGCTAAACGGAATGGAACTGTCGACGGCCTCGATGGTTTGCAGGTGCGAGCTCGATCGAAACCGTTTATGCGTCCGTGTGTATTTTGTTTGTTAAAGAGAAGGCAAAATGGTTCGCTTTTCAGCCCCCTCCCCCTTCCAAAAAAAGTTGGCTCCTACGAAATGCACTTTTCTTTCGATATAAGACGAGACAATATTGCGAAGAAGGGTACCTATTTTGCTTGACATTGTTCTTGAATGTATGGGTCCTATAATGTTGTCTGACAGACCATAAAGTGGTTGTGCAGACATCCTTTCATTCAAAAGAATATTCTTGTTGCGAAGAGAACAATGTCATCTTATATCGAGAGAAAACTGTATAAGCTAAGAAGTCCTGCTTGAATCGTGTATCTTCTTCTGTATTCCAGATCCTGGCTGGAGGCGGCAAATGACGAACGCCGAACCAGAGGTCCTACCTACTTTATGCAGAACTGCAAAGATCTTTTAGCCAATGAGAAATGGAGTATGGAACGTATTAAAACACATTGTATCAAAAAATTGCAGATCAAGCCTGCGTTAGGACTATTTTTCACAGCACATTCCGTACCGTTCAGTCAACCAGGTACCTGGCTTTCGCTATACCTTAACTGGGTTGACTTGTTTCTAAATAATGCAAATTACGCTGAATTATATTAAATTATATTGAATTCTCATCGATGATATTTTATAGATTGCCACTGTAAAGTCCTACCTCCGAATTGTGATACTGTAACATTGGGAACTCACGGGGTCATCTTGAACGAGAAAGAGATTGAAGGAAATGTGGAGAATATTGTGTGCACGTTTCTTCCCGATATACCAGATGTAACGATTAAGACGTTTGTAATCGGTGATAATTCTGCGACAAAGAATGATATATCCATGTCCGTGGAGAACTACAGCGAAGAGATAAAAAAAGTACTGAGCACACCGGACAAGAATTCTAATAAATCCAAATGCTTGTTGCTGCTCTGTGACTTGAGGGGTCGAGGGTTTGCAGTGAAACTGTCCAACTCGTTGAGAAAAAGGTAATGATCTCGAAGAGTTTGGTATTAATGTTGCAAACCCTGGACAATGGTGAAATATAAATATATTGCATCTGTTGAATTTAGTTACACTGCAGACGAGCTCTCTGTATGGGGAGGAATAGCAAAAGATTTGTTAGTTTGTAACGCGAAGGATAGTAAGAACGACAGGTGCGGAGAATTTGCATTCTGTGTCGGTATTACTTTGACTGGAGCAGTAGACACTTGGTCAGTAATCGTTGGCAGAAGTTACAAGACCAAGGAGGCCGTGGAACGGCGGATAAAATCGTTCAGGTATCGCGTTCGTTTAAAAAAGCATTCCATAGGACTCATGTTCGCGTGTTGCGCACGCGGCGAATACATGTTCGACGAGTGCAACGTAGAATCTACGATCTTCAAAAAATATTTCCCGGAGATACCGTTAGTCGGTTGCTTCGGCGATGGAGAATTTGGAAAGAACACATTATACAAAGGTGGGTGATTTACCCTCGTTTTCCCACGTTTGAACAAAACTGTAAAACTCACTCATACTGTGTGGCATATCTTTACAGATCCATCTAACAAAAACGCGAAGTGGTTCAACGTGAAGTCCGCGATCTTTTTAATAATCACATACGGTTGAGTTTCACATAGCGATATGTGACTCGCTCTCTACTAACACGTTTGTACAGGGGACATTATAGATTAAAGTCATTTAACTCGAATGTACGCCGAAACGTACATTGCATCCCTAGGAAGAATAAATTCAGCAATCCCAACGTGAATCGGTAAAAAGTGTGTTGTATAACAATGTGTGATAATATATTCTATGTTCATATAAAATTGCTTCGTTTTGTTGTCTCCTTGCGTGTCGTCTAACAATCGTTCGAGTTGAAGGGAAAGCGGAATTATCAGCACAGGGAACGACGGACCCCTTTAATAAAGTATACACGTTACTATTTAGTTTCGCGCGATAGGAAAATATATCCGGTGTAACCCGGCAGTTAATTGGGCAAAAACCTGCACCTCTTTGAATACGATTACAATGTTTAAGGCACCGGCGAGCAACCACTTGACAGTATTTCCGCACATACGATATCGTGAGGGAGATAAACCGAAAGAAACTGGGCCGTGAGAGGGTCCGGTAACGTCCATCATGATATTCTCGGTGTTTATAAGAAGCTTTCAACCCTGCGGTCTCCGCTAACCAATTAAGACGGCCGATAGGATCCCGTCGACATTACCGCAACGAAATTTCTAGTCGACCGTTCAAATTCTTCAGTAATTACTTTCCTACGAATCGCTCCTCGACTTCACAACGTTCTAGCTTGTCGCGGCTGGCATTATGATTTTAAGTAGGATCGTGCACCTCGTGGTTTTGTTCGTCAGTTTGTATGATCTCGCGGTTGGACGATCGTGGAACAGTGGCTTGCAACAAAAGTACGATGGATACGGAGAAGACTGGATCTTCATGCCCGATGGAAACGGAAAGCCGCAGGTAGCGGTCCTGAAAGAGACGGAGACGGACACGCGGGGCATCTTTGACGAGTCTCAGGTTTCCTACTACCTCTACACCCGGTAATATTTCAGGATATTTTCAATTAAAAATACAAATTGTTCTGATTAACACGTTAGAGCTGTGGGCAGTGGTTTCCAAACGTTATGTTATTACGTTACGTTATGAAAATTACATTTCGGTTAAAATTTTCGCGCCTTCCAGTTTGGAAATTGCAGCCCTATGGTTACCTCTCGCTTCATTAATTTTAATCCTACGATAAAAATCGAAATCACTAGACTGCGGATTTCACGAATTTAATTCTCGTGAATTTGAATTTACGAAATTACAAAGTTGCAAAGAGATAACAAAAACCGATCGTTCTTGATATACACTGTTTTCAACTGTATACAATTTTTAAAGAATGTAAGATTTTTGGCCCCTATTTTTTACGATCGACGAAGACAATTTTGATCTTATATACATAAAGATCCACAGACTAATGATGAGTATCTTGCGTTTCAAGGACTGGCCCAGTAAACGGCACCCAGTTATACACGAACGACACCGTGGGGCTGAGCAAGTCCACGTTCAATCCATTGCGGATAACAAAGATCATAACTCACGGATGGAAATCGAGCGCGATGAGCGCCGGTCTCGTTGAAATGAAAAACAGTAGGTGGAAATTTTCAGAAATGTCTCTAAAATCGCTACCTTGTGAACAAATCCTATTCTCGTCATCCACAGCGTATCTACATTACGACGACTACAACGTGATTATGATCGATTGGCAGCCGCTGGCCGCGAGCACGTTTTATCTTGGGCCGATGCGCAACACAGAAACGGTAGGAAGAACAGCTGCTGAATTCATTGATTTCCTAGGCGCGGAAACAGGTCTGAAAACTGAAAACATTCATTTTCTTGGTATGTATAATTTCGGGCGCTACATTAGGATTTTGTACTTTCTCTCACTTGGCTTGTAATTCTAAGGGCATTCTCTTGGTGCGCACGTCGCCGGGAACACCGGAAGTTCGTTGAAATCTGGACACTTGGGTAGGATAACTGGCTTGGACCCTGCGCTACCAGGATTCCATTTGTTCACCACCGATAAAACTCGGCTGGACTCCACGGATGCGTCTTTCGTCGATGTTATTCATTCCTGCGGCGGGGTCTTGGGGTACTTGCAACCTTTGGGCAGCGTAGATTTTTACCCTAACGGTGGAACAGCTATTCAGCCCGGTTGTTGTTGTATACCTGAAGTCGTAGGTAATGTATCCCGATAGATCATATTACTTCTTAGAGGACTCCGCGTATTCGTTTATTGGTACAGTTATCTCGCGATCTAAGCCGATACTGTGCTGTGACAGATCGCAAAGCTCCGTTGCGCTAAGATCGCGGTATCACTGTATCTTTACATCTTGCAGAGGCATGCAGTCACGGTCGGTCCTACGTTTACTTCACGGAGAGCATTAATCCGAAAACGACATTCCTCGCGAAGAAATGCAACACGTGGGATCAATTTGTGAGCGGCAATTGTAGTCATTCCGAGACTACGTTGATGGGAGAACACGTGGATTTAGTGACTACCGGGACATATTTTCTCAGGACAAGAGCGGATCCACCTTATGCCTACCAGGAGGAGATAACTGATAACACGGTTTAAAGTTCCAGACGTGTTACGAGTTCGATTCGTGTAGATACAAGAATGATTCGTATTATCTGGAAGACGTCTAATGTAAAATATCTCGTTTTAATAAATAATAGTTACAGTATTATACATCTCGGATAAAATTGTCTCGTACTCTATCAGCTTCCAAATATTTGATCTTAAAACGCTTAACACTCTTACCTTACCTACAAAATACGTATGTACTCGTTCGATGTAACTAACAATCGCCGATAGCTTTGGGAATGATTTAAACGCTTAAATTGGTTTGTAAAGCAGAGTTGTAACGTATTTTTTGCGATAACGGTGCGTGGCGGACAGAACCATTACACTGTCTTTGATACTTAAGGCGTACAAATGATTTAACATAACGTGATTTGGCTCTGGCAAGAGGGTTGGCTCGCACTGAAATAATAGTATCAAGTAATTCCCAAGGTAATGACATCCATTGCACACACTTCACTCGTTTACTTACGGATAAAGGAGTATCTTTGTTCAGAATAACTTGTAGCAAATGAGGTGGTAATATAGGCGGACCAGTTATTTTTTCCCATGGCTTATGGGGAGGAACTTCTTGACCATACTCTGTTTGAGCGCTACTGATAATACCTTCGCTGTCTTTCGCAAGCGCTTGAAATACTTCGAAGTCTGATTTCTTAACAGATACAAGATTGTTCTTGGAGCCCATCCCATTGTCAACAATTTTCTGTGAGAAGTAGAAAGATAAGAATCACTTCAATCGATATTATAACATCAAACGTAATAGGAGAGACATACTATATCTGGGTCATGTCTCCATTCACCGTCAACATAGAACTTATACTGATGCTCCCCTTCTGGTAAATCGATAATCGTTACAAAATCCCCATGACTTTTCACCATAGGCAATGTTTTCCACCCAGTGAACGTTCCGCTAATGTAAACCTGTTTGCCACCTCCCTCCCATTTAAAGACTGTAGGCAATACTTTGCTGTCTGCAACTTTGGTTCCTTCGGATACTGTATTAGAACGTGGGCGTTGTGGGCCAAAGTCATCTCCATTGTGTTGTCCACCAGTCTGTCCATAGAAAGATTATCAAGTTATCTAACTACAAATCGCATTTCTCCTGTTTGTAACTTATATTAAAATGAAATTTGCACTGTTATTAAGCTCAGTAGCTTGTTTACACAAAGTGATATTGCATGCGACATCATACTTTAGCAAAATAAGGTTCCTCATCCTCGTGGGACGACTGGAAAACTAATTTCTGACTTGGCTTCTTATCAAAAACAAAAGCTTGGCCTTCTTTCCCTGGCGACGGCGGAGGATGGTCTTTGGTATGACGATGGTCTCTACCCGAAGAACCGCCGTGATGATGACCAACCGGGTGATTACTACCCGCGTTACCCATTGTCAGCTCGTGGTTCTGTCGTCGAGAGAAAAATAAATGTCACGGCCAGAATGTCACGCATAAGTCATCGAAACAATATGCAGCAAAGTGCATCCGTATCCCCCACCACTTTGGATTTGTTTACGACAATGCAAGATTTCGCAAAAAAAAGAAAAAATGACTTCACTCACCTAGCACGAACGGTGACCAAGATCCAAGTTGATATCGTCAGCGGCTATTTCCTTTTCATTGGTGTTTTTCGTGTTTTACAGTGCGTCACTCGGAAATCGCAAATCAACTACGACGGAAAATGAAAATGTCGAAAACCGAGTGATAAGACCACAGATTCTATTCAAGATCCGACGAAAAAGGGCCGATCCGCTTAGAATCTACTTATCCGCGAAGCCGACGAAAATTATCATCGAGTGCACCGGAAAATACGATGTGCGCCTTCGAAAATTATGCACTTTGCTGTCTGTAATACCAACATTGTTAGAAATGTACTATCACGCCTTACGCCATCGACCAAATACTGTTAAAGACTGCCAGCCTTACAGGATATCGTGTCACTCGAATAATTCGGTGTCTTCTTACGCTCTCTAGGATATTTTGTGGCTGGAGTAAGAAACAGAAGGCCACTGAGGAGATTCTCGTCGGTAAGAAGGCGAATGAATTAAAATATTGGAAGCAAAAACGAATATCAAGGACAAAAAATTTCTTAGAAATATTGTACGTAAAATTTAGAAAAATCAAGAATTCCTATTACAAATTTTATGAGATGCCTCAATTTGTAATTTAAAAATATTTCACAAACGAGCCGATATGCATTATATCCTTACACTTTTTTTATACCTGAAAAGGTCGTTATAGCAGACAAAAAACGCGTACGGATCAGCTACGAACCGGCCGATTATTTGCAACCACCGCGTTCCGACAACTTCAACCCTGACAGATGGACAACAAGTTGGACAGATCCACCGAATCAGATCGATGGGATCATAAATACATCCCCACATACCTTTCTATTATACATATATAGATAAGCTGTTTTCTCAGAATCTAATAAAACATCGACTCTCTCTTCACTTATTCCTCGGTTTGTAGCTGTAGCATAGATCTAGATGTACTATTTGTATTTTTTTGTGACCGCGTCGGCAGTGTCGAACTTATATACACGTATGCGTATAAAAAAGGACAGCACATGTAAACATGGACCGCGCGTCTGAAAACTTGCTGCGTACCGTCAATTAAACCAGTGAATACAGTTGAAATTATATCGTGTTTTTTTACTATACCGTGATTTTACAATACCCTCATTAAGCTAAATAGCAATTAGGTACTTGGACCTTTCTTTTTTGTTACCCATAGTTATAGAGTTTATAGACGGTATATATATAATACATATAGTGTGTTTTCGGTCGTGCCGATCCCAATTTAGGGGTAACCGCCCATCATCGGCAACAGTCGCCGATCTTCGATGACATTTGGTCGCAAGGACCGCCGGTTCATTCGAATGACGAAAGGTCACGAAAGTCAAACGGTATTTACGTTTTCTCCGAGCCACCCACCTAACCTTGTCATCTGCGTTTCTCGTGACCGGGACGCAGAAAATATACGACGCAACGCAGGGACCGTTAAATGGTGTGTATCGTTTCCGTGTTGCATCATTCGAGAAATTAAGATTACTTAACGTAATTTTTTAAAATTAATTCTGTGTTCAAGCTAGTTCTTTATTTTTTATTGATTTAAATTTATTCTCGAATCGTGTTGCCTTCTCGCGATAATTTACTTTCTTTGTGACGATCGTTTATACATATTTGAATTCGTATCGTGCTACAGAAATCGAGTTTATTTAATATCCGTTCAAATTAATTTTGATTTTCGATTCAAATTGAATTATTTATTTATTATTAATTCTGATTTAGTTTCTGAATGTTTGTGAATTGATATTAATCAATTTGTTCTTTCTGTTACAGATTCCGAGGGAAAAAGTATTCATGGATCGACAAACCATACAGATAGCCAAGATCGATACTACGTTGCTTTCGATAATCGAAGCAAAACGTAGAGTGTCATGGCGCACTTTCTTCAAGCAGGAGCGAACGTGAGCGTGAGTACAACTTATATTTGCAATTATACTGTGTTATTGAACATCTTTCTTAATACCATTAATGAACAACTAATAAATATTGAACATGGATTATTCATTTTGTATTAATTCGAATTTACTCCAGTGTCGTAACGATCAATTGTGTTTGAATTCGTGTCGTGCTACAGAAATCGTGTTTATTTAATATCCGTTCAAATTAATTTTGATTTTCTATTCAAATTGAATTATTTATTTATTATTAATTCTGATTTAGTTTCTGACTGTTTGTGAATTGATATTAATCAATTTGTTCTTTCTGTTACAGATTTCGAGAGAAAAGTATTCATGGATCGACAAGTCATATAGATAGTCAAGATCGATA
>CM052203.1:3907819-3918635 GCA_028455805.1 Lasioglossum figueresi | reverse complement strand
TTTTCAACCTCTTGAACATATTAACACTTTACCTACCGGAAGCCTATTAAGAGGATTTTCAATAATTGTGCTGTACTAAAGAAAGCATACAAAATTTTATTTTACGTTACAATCTTAAATGAAACTATTACATGACTTTATTGAGGGTGACTTGTTGATTCACAATGAAAATTGCTGTTGCTATTGAAGGTTCCATTAAAAAGTGTTTAGCTATGTACCATAGATTTTTCAAAAGTATGCAATAATCGCCGGTAAGGTAATGTGTTAAGAAAGAAAATAAATGTCTATTTCACTGCAGTCTCTGTTGCAAATCAGGTAGAAAATTTTTATTTTGCATAAAGATCCGCTGTCTAATCATGAAAAATAAAATTAAAATTGTCTGCATTCGCTGTGCGATACAGAAGTCACAACAGAGTCATTAGATTAAGACTTGTCCCCCCACTATCTGCCCCTTCCACGATGCTGTACCCCCACCACGGGCCGTCACGTGTCGCAATCCGCCTCTGTCGCGCATGCGTCACGATGTCACGTGACTAATACTGGTAGAGAGAGGGTAACCTTTTTTCTGAATTCGTCGTTTTGTCCGGTTAACTCGGTATCAATAATTTTTGTAAGTTGACAGTAACGACTACACTGTCATTATTAACGACTATTATACGTAACGTTAAGTAACTTGTATAACGACTACACTTTTCAAGTCATTATTCAACTAAATTAAATCTACCAAGTTGCTATGATCAGAACCAGTGTTCATCTCGTTCTTGTAATATTACGACGACGAAGACAGAGCTGAAGAAGTTTTATTCGACTGGAGGAGCGCCTGAAGAGACTCGGTAATCAAGTGAGACTAGATCGAACGAGGAAGCGAGCAAGCGGGCAGGAAGGAGCTGGTTCCCGGAGTGCATCGCTTATCAATGAACCGGTGCAACAAAGGCGTCGAGGTTTTCAGGAGCAGAATTTCCAGGACCGAGTGCATCGGTGTCCCATTGTTGCTGTGTGCATTGTCTTGGCCAGGTCGGACGAGCGAGCGAATGCGAACGCGAACGATAGACGGTGGAAAAACAAGGGAACCGCGTTACAGAACGCAAACAGCGCCGCGAACGAAATTGTTTCGCAGCGAGCGTAAAGACAACGGGGACCGTTAGCCGCCCCGTATAGCAAGCAACAACAGCAGCAGCACGTAGGCCAGGCTCTTTCTCGAAGTCGTAAGCTCTCCGTGGGTTCGAGATATTTTCCCGTGACCGCAAAACAAGAGGAGGCAGCGGTTGCTTGGACGAGCGAATGCATCGAGCTGGCTCGGCCGACGGGATTGTCCTTCATTACGCACGAAGGAAAGTGCAGTCATCGGCGTGCATACCCGTAGGTATGCACACAGAGGCATTAGCTCCCCCAAAGCCAACCGGTATTAATTCCACTAATTGGACGTGGTTTGGTTCGTGGCAAACATCGGTCCCCTACCGATCCTCGACCTTCCTCGAACAAGGGACTTGGATCTCGGCATCGATCGCAAACAATGACTTTATCGGCGACGGAAACGAACAGCCTCCTCCCTCCATCCTCCCTCTTCATCTCACTGCCTCTCTCTCTCTCTCTCTCTCTCTCTCTCTCTCTCTCTCTCTCTCTCTCTCTCTTCTCCAGCGTCTTCCATTCTCTTCAATTCGACCGTTCAATTTAAATCCCCGCGTGTGGATTAGAGATTGCGCGGTGGTTCGGTTCTCGGCGGTTATGGTTCTTCTCGGTACGGTTCGGATGATAGAGCCTCTACCCATTGTCCGGAAAAGTGGAGCAGCAAGACGATCATCGGCCCCCGCTCGGACGAGCGGCGATGGTCAATGAACGTTAGGCCCAGGGGGTCTCGTTTCGTTTGGGGTTGCACGAGGTCAAGGGATCAGCTGCGGTGGAGGAGTACGTGTGCGAAGCCCGTTACACGTATAGACTCGTGTACTCGTAACGAACGAGGAGGGTCTTTCCTCGTGGATCTGGGTCACCGGGCCGATGAGGACTGATCAGGGGTTGACCGCTGGAAAAAGACCAAACGATACCCTCCTGCCATCGGCTTTCTTCCCACCCGGGTCACCACGACCTACGCTCCATTCGTCTTACGACATCCTCTTCTTTGACTCTCTAAACTGTACAATCAACGGTGCTGTCCTCTGATTTCGAACAGGGTCCTCAAGATCGGTGGATCCTGGAAAACAGGACGTTAATTAGTAGACAGACCTGGATCGGAAGCTAGATCGAAAGTTAGATCGAAAGCTAGATCGAAAGCTAGATCGAAAGCTAGATCGAAAGCTAGATCGACATCCTTCGGTTTTCAAGAAAGGACTCTTGCATTGTTAGACTCCTCATCTAGCTGTAATCTTCGACTCCTGATTCATTGATCTCTGGGGTGAAACACGATCAGGAGGTTAGGATCCTTCGTGATGGTTTGATAAACAATTTGTAGAAATACTGTGGGACATTTCGTCTTGTGATCTTCAAGAAGGGAGGCTCGTCTTGCCATTTTGTGCGTCTTCAACCCTTCCCGTTTCCTACAGCTGTATAATACTTCCCAACCGATCGCGACTCTTCGAGCGAGACTCTTCGAGCGAGACTCTTCGAGCGACTACTTTCTTCAGGGTTTCCCGAGAGCCCGGAGGATCCCGAGGGGCTAAAACCCGGCTGAGAATTTTTTGTCGGGTCTAGATCCGCGGATGGAAGGGAAATTAGCGGGCCTCTCGGGCCGCCGTCGAACGAGAGCCGGGAAAGCTCGGACGTAAGAAGCATCGGCGGATACGGACGCTTCGGGTATGGCACAAAGATATTAAGCACTCATACTCGGGAGCTTACCAAGAGCCGCGGAGAGTGTCGGGTATGGTATATCGCGGTACGCTCTTCGCGGCGAGGAGGTGGGGGAGGGGCGAGGGAGGTTGGTGGAGGAGGAGGAGGAGGGGGTAGAAGAGGCGGAGGAACGGTGTTAGCGACGCTGAGGATAGGCGCCGGGGGGTTGGCGCGGGGGCTACGGGGGGGGTGCGGCGGGGCGGGGGGGGGGGGGGGGGGTACGGAGGGGGTGAAATGGAAGAAGGGGGTGGTCGAGGAGAAAGAGAGAGAGCCGCAGAGAGATCGCCAGGAAGCAGAGAGTTACCTACAGAAGAAATAAGCGCGCTCGTGTAATGCTGATGGCGAATATGGTAGAGGAGATTCAGCCGAGGGAACGGCGAAGAAGAAGGCGGCGGGCGAGGGAGAGGGGGGCGCGAGAGAGCGTGCTCTCTCTCCGTGGGGAGAGAGAGAATGGGGAGGGTGCAACCGAAGGGGAAGGGGGACCCCCCGCGTGCACGAGAGACCGACCGACCGACCCGATCGATTCGAACGCCGGCGACATTCTTCGTCGTACGGACAGAGGAACAGGGAGAAACGAGAAGAGAGAGAGACGGACCGAGTCGAGAGACAGGCGGGGCAGGAGCCGCGGAAAGGGAGAGGGAGGAGGAGGGAATACGGGAGAGTACGGAGGGAGGAAGAAGGAGACCCGGAGAATAGGACGGCCACGGAAAGAGAGAGCGCGAGTTCGAGAGAGCGTGCAAGCCATAAGCCAAGGTGGGAGGAGAAGCCGGAGGAAGAAGTGGGAGACAGCTGACGAAGAGGCAGGGGAACGAAGACGGAGAGAGAAAGAAAGAGAGAGAGAGAGAGAGAGAGAGAGAGTGCGGGAGCGCGTGAGAAACCGCGTGTGAGACGGAGACGGCAAAACCTCGCAGAAACAGAGAGAGAGAGAAAGGATAGAGACTCGGGTGAAGAAGAAACGAAAGAGAACGGGAACCGAAGAGAAGACGACGAGGAACAGAAAGAGAGAGCCCCCGCAGGGGGAACGCGGAGGTAAGGGGTTCGAGTGCAGCGAGGAAGGACGACGATTAGTAGAAGAGACTCCGGGAACGAAACGGAAAAAGAAACCGGGGTGGGGTGTCGTGCGGAAGAAAGCAAAAAGGGGAAGAAAAGAAAGGAGAAACAACGACGCGAAGGAGAAGGGTAGGGAGGAAACGCGACAAGGAACGGTTGGTGGACGGCGGGGGGAGGAGGGCCGGTTAGATTCTAGGAGTGGCGAGGAGGGCGCAGAGAGAGAGGAAGGGGCAGAGAGCGACGCGGCCGTAGGACGTGGGGAGGGGTAGAGAGGTCGCGAGGAAAAAGAAGAAATCCCCACTCGTAGCGCGTAGATCGGCGGTAGGTTCGAATCGTACTGTCTTGTTGAGACTCGCGTCTGCGTCTGGATGTCTCCGTGTGTTAGTCGCCCCCGGAATCGTCCCGGTCGGCGTCGTCGGTGGCAGTGGTTGCCGCCTGGTGGGGAAACACGGAGCCGGTCCCACCACCGTTCGGGGGAAGGCACGAAAGGCGTCGACGCCGCGAGGCTGCTGTCCAATCGGGAGGACTGCTACCCCGGTGGCTCCGCCAACCGGATACTCGGTTGCGCGCACAGAACGCCCATCCTCCCCGTTCTTCGGGCTCCCACTGATGTTTTTATTTATTACATCTGTGACTGGGTAGGGAAATACTCCCGACTCGACCGAGAGAGCGTTTGCCACTTTGAGAACGAGCGACGCGCGTTCCTGCGAGTTACCGCCGCAGCCGCTTTCGTCGTCGCCGTCGTCGTCGCCGTCGTCGTCGCCGTCGTCGTTGTCGTTGCTTCCGTCGTCATCGTCGCCGTCCTCGTCGTGGTTTCGTCGTTGTGTCCGTCACCGTGGTCGCGGTCGTTGTCACCGCGACAGCAACTTCGTCGTCGTCGTCGTTCTCGGTCGTCCGCGGTTTGAACATCGTCGTCGCGTTTCGTTTGTGTTTTTCTGTCGCCGGTCGTCGACGACAACGTCCACGTTTTCACGTCAGTCGACGATTCGGAACCGCGAACCCGCGCGTCAACAGTCCGACCGAACCCGAACCCGGTCGCCGGCGAGTGTGCTCCGATATTCAGTGTCAAAGAGGCTGTCCGAGCTACGCGACATCGCCTCGAAGAACTTCTGTCGTGGTCGATCCGATCGTCGTTTCGACGAGGGGCAGCTCGCGGCTGCTCCTCGAGCGTAGCCGGCCCGAGATCCACGGACCTGTTAATCCACGATCGCCAGAGGTTCGGGTGGTAACACAGTGTCGACCGACAGCCGATCATCCGATTGTCATGGACACGGTCGTCCGAGTGGTTGTGCACAGTGCAGTTGTTAGCCCCGCGTACACGGTACACCGTAGCCCGTGAGACGACGCGACAGTTCATCCATCGAGTGACAGTGACTCTGTTCGGGTCCGATCCGATCTACAGCCGATCCTGGCTGTGACGACGGGACCACGTTGCTCGTCGGCTAGGAGCCGGCCGAAGCCGATCGGGAGACGTCATCGCCGAGACTCGAGAGCCTAGTATGCGTTGACTGGCGGCGTCCTCTTCGAAGCCCGGTGGCGTCCACGTGGGCGGCTGTGTACAGAGAGCCAGAGACCCTAAGTGAACCTTATTCGACCACCCCTGCAGCAACTCGTGTTCTCCATAGGCAAAGAGTCGCGCGCCATTCGGACACTCCATGGACCACGGAGCGATGGATAGTTCTTCCGACCACAGTAGCCGCGCCAGTCCCGTAACCGGCAGCCCGAAGCATCCCCATAGCCCGTCGGGCCAGCAGAGTCAGCAACAGCTTCACGGTTCCCACAGTCAACCACCGCCGTCGCACCAACAGCCCCATCCTCGGGACCAACTTCGCGACCAACAATCGCAGCAGCAACAGCATCGAGGCGTCCCGACGCCGGGTTCGCCAACCCGTGGTTCACCGCCACAGGGTCTACCGTTGAGTCCACCGCCGTTATCCGCAGGAGGAGCACCCGGTGCGCCTCCAGGTATGGTGCCCCGTATGCCGGGCCTGCCGCCGCCAGGTCTCGGCCTGCTGGGACAATTGGGTGGCATGCTCAGCGGACACCATGGATCTCCGTTGGAGCTGATGGCCGCTCATCACGCGGTCCTGCCGCCCAGGTCCTACAACAGCCCGCCGCCGATCAGCACCAGCGATCCGACCGCGAACGAGTGCAAGCTGGTCGATTATCGCGGCCAAAAGGTTGCCGCGTTCATCATCGCTGGGGACACGATGCTCTGCCTTCCGCAGGCGTTCGAGCTGTTCCTGAAGCACCTGGTCGGCGGCCTGCACACCGTCTACACGAAGCTGAAGAGGCTCGATATAGTGCCGTTGGTGTGCAACGTCGAGCAAGTCAGGATCCTACGAGGTCTCGGAGCCATCCAACCCGGCGTCAACCGGTGCAAGCTACTCAGCTGCAAGGACTTCGACATACTCTACAGGGATTGCACCACCGCCAGGTAAATGCTGATCGATCGAACACACGGGGCATCGCGTCGTCTAGCTGTCCATCGATGGGACATGTTATACGTATACACGTTACAACCGAAGAACGATTATACTTTAGATCGGTTCGATCTGGGAAACCGGTACCCATCGTCGTCAAGTCCAAAGAGACTCGATGACGCGCGACGATAACACGAACCACGGTATAGAGAGCCACCTACGGATCTCTCTGCTCGTCCCGCGGCTCCCGTTCCCCGGGAACGGAAGCTACGATCCTCGCGTGTATTAATAACGCCCGGTGTCGCCTCTGGGCAGCACTTTATCTTCGGCCAGCCACGGAACGCTCCGCGGCTACCGGCCGACCAAAAAATATTTTAATCGCGCCTCGGCTACTCTTCTCGCTGCCTCGGCTCGTCCCCCTCACGCTTTTTAGCCCGTCTCAATTTCGACGACGCTTTCTAGCCTCATGCCCACACTCGGTGTCCTTTATCTTTGCACCTTCGCGAAGCTTCGTGCACTCGGACGTAGAAAGAAGCCGTCTTCACGTTCCTCGGAGCTCGGACACCGAGTCTCGTGCATTGAGTGACAGAGGCAGTGAAGAAATAGCCTCGGGCTACTTTCGGGGATGATTGGGGACATTTCTTTATTTCGGCACCGGGTCTGTATTCGTACCGATTGCCTGAGGTTTTGGGGATGATTGGGGACATGGGAGGAATTTCTGTCTTTTGGTCAGCAATCAGCGGCGAAGTCTTTAGGCGTTCTAGGCTCTCCTGAGTTCTTAACGTCAGCATTTTTAGAGTCCCAGGTCATCGTTAAGAGCAATGTTCAGCCGAGGGATATTCTAGCTCTTCGAGTTTCTAGAGACAATTGAGACACTTTGGAACAATTTTAGAGGCAACGGTATCTATTTGAACGGCGATGGAATCAATTATTTTCTGCTTTGGCCGGATTGCGGTAGAGCAGCAGCCACCGTCCCGTGGCAGGAGCCGATCCGAAGGCACGTGCCTTTGTATCTGGAATTGTCAACGGGCCTCGGTGCCAACAGGTGTCCCTTTCACGGCAGTTTCTCTGAATGAATCGTCCCCACCGACGAGACAGAGAGAAGTGGCTGTAGTACAAGCTTACCCCACCCACGAGTCAGACGGCAGACGAAACGGAATGGTAAACGGAACGAGGGGATCCGGTGAACGTCGGGGAAAATATTGTCCTTCGGTTCGTGCTCCTCCTGCGTTTCCCTCCGACATTCGAATCTCGTTCTCGTCGAAATCTCGAGGTACTTGATCGTTTTCGAATTTTTCTCTTGGCGAGTTGTTAGATTGTGCGATTGGTACGGTGTTGCGGATAGAATTGGGGTGTTCGGGGATCGATTCGACAGGGAATCCGAGCGAGAAATGGACAATAGTATCGCGGGCAGTGCGGCGCGCAGTGGCAGTCACAACGGAAACGGATTCAGCGCGACAGAAGCGAGGGCGAAGGAGAAAGAGGGTCGAGGGATTCCGAGCGGAGGGAATAGAGACGGGAACAGAGGGAAAGAGAAATCGGGAGGAAAGAGACGCACGTAGGGATAGGGATCCGAATAATCCGAGTCGCAGTTACAGAACCAGAGCTGGCCGAGCCGTCGGCTCGTGCGCCACACAGCCCTCTCTCGACGGACCCTCTCTTTCTCTCTTTCTCTCTCTTTCTCTCTCTCTCTCTCTCTCTCTCTCTCTCTCTCTCTTGTCTCGAACACCGCTCTCTCCCGAGGGAATGCTGTTTACATTTCCCATTTGCGTGCTTTCTTATTGGGTTTCTAGTAGCTTTCGAAACGCTCCCGTTCGACACCCTCGGGGCTATTTTGAAATAGACATGCTCCGGAGCACCACCCTTGTAGACTCTGCGAACTTGTTTGTTTGAACTATCGGTTAATTATTCGGTAACGCGTTCCACGTTTCTTTTATTCCGAGGCTTGTGGTCCGGATGATATGCAGGCACATCATCTACGACGAAAAAGTGAAAAGCTGACCGGTCAATGTCCCTCGAACACGATGATCCATCATTTCTCCGCAGTTTGGCTCCGCGCCGCGTTGCTCCTCTCCGTTGTCCCAGACGATAGCATCAGACTCGCTTTCGACTAAAAATTTACGCTTCCGATATTTCCTGATGCTGCTTCGAAAGCGAAAGTGCGATCTTCGAGTTCTCTCCCTGACGCAAGAGAGGATGTCTGTGCTAAATTTCTATTTGTTATTCTGTAGCCTGAAGAATTAAATCATAAGGTACAAGCCTTTTTAGAAGGTTCGCAGTGCTCTCTGTCTGAAACGGTGTCCTCAAACATGTCTCTAGCTAGATACATTTCTGATGAAAGATTGAATACTTCTTCGTAGTGCTCTGAAATGCTGTGTCCAAACGCATCAACAGGGTGATTCTAAGCTTCTCTTGAATTTCTGCAATTTCTGAAGAAACAAACCACAGGGTACAATCCTTCTTCGACTGTTCACAACACTCTGCTTAAATCACTATGTCTGGACACATCGGCAAGTTTGCTAAACTCACCACACCTAATCCACACTTGAGCCTCCAGCTCTTCAACTTCTGAAACCTGAAGAATTTAACAAACCTGTCGAAGTTAAAGAAACTTCAACTACAAATCAAAAGGACCATCCTTCTTGCAATGTTCAAGATCTGATTGCTTAATCTCTATGCAAAATAAAAATTGTTGTCAATTCTTCCTGTCATTTCACCAAGTTCGGGTACGCTGACATTTTTAAATTCTTCCGATCCTTTCACTGATTTAAATGCCATCTACTCGTTGTTGTCATAAAATCCAGAGTTTACTGCGATCGTTATAAAAATCCTGAAACAGAAACGGCTCAGTTATTTATTGTTTTGCTTATTTCATTTATTTTCTTGCTCCAGCCGTTTCACCAAGTTGGAGAGTACACCGACATTTTAAAATTCTTCCGATCCTTCCACTGCTTAAAATGGCACCAACTCGTTGTCATGAAATTCACAGCGAACTGGTCAGTATATAATTCATGGCCATTTATTTTCTTGCTTATTAAATTTTCAATTTCTTGTTTCACCAAGTTGAAGGTAGTACTAGAAGCTCCTGTTTAAACTGGCACCTAGTCGTCGTTGTAAAAAAATTCGTGAAACAGGACCGGCTATTTAATGATCTATGGAGCGATGATGGCGGTGCAATTCCTCGAGTTTCCGTATCGATTGGAAAAACGATGTACACCGGCGCAGGGGAGGAAATGTGCAGGGGGTTCGTGGAGTGCGAGGGAGGATCGCCAGGAAAAATCGGATGATTAAGAGACCGCGGTATGGTCCTCGTGTGTGCGGTGTCCGGTGCTGGTCGCGTGTACCGCTGACGTCGTTACATTCTGATAATGCACGGGCAGTGGTAACACCGGGAACACTGGCTACACACCGATGTTACCTCCGCTTGCTACTCTCTCTCTCTCTCTCTCTCTCTCTCGTTCTATCTGTATGTGTAGAGGTTCGAGGGGGTTTCGCGCGCACGGTTACACGGCCCTACGGCCCGGCTCTATCGCCATCGATGCAACAGCATGCACCGAGAACCGCACCGATAATTCAGCCAGATTTTTCTTGCGGTTTCGAGCGGCGGCGCCGGCTGCGCTGCAACGCGAGCGTCGCGTCGCGTTGCGTCGGGGATCGCGCACCAGGAGTCTTCGATCTTTCAAACTGTCCATTCTTTCTGAAACAAGCCGCACAAACTCTTCACTACGATTCTTGGTGGCTCTTCTTGTGCTGCTGTCTCTTCTTGTGTTGCTGTCTCTTCTTGTGTTGCTGTCTCGTTTCGGAAGTGCTGCATATTGTCATTGAGTGGAACAATGAGGAGAGAAGGTCGAAAATATTTTGTGAATTTATTCGTCCCTTCCAGTGAGAAAATAATATTGCCATCACTGTTATTCAGCTGGAAATGAAAATATTTCCATTACTATGTTGTTCAATGCTAGATTGTGAACACCTCCACAGTAACGTCACAGTGATTTTAAATGTACGTTCGTCACACTACTGTTCAACTAGCAAATTAGGGATAGTATAGTTTCATAGTCTGATTCTTCATGACAGTGTCGAGTCTGCACTGTAAACGAATTTGCAACAGCATCAGGTTAGAAAAGAAATAAACTTCTACTGGCACAGAAGGGATCCTTTCTTCTGATTTCACAGTGACGTCAAAGTGGTTTTAAATGGACGTACGTCCACTCTACTGTTCAACTAGCAAATTAGGAATAGTATAGTTTGATAGTCTGATTCTTCATGACAGTGTCGACTCGGCACTGTAAACGAATTTGCAATAGCATCAGGTTAGAAGAATAATAAGCTTCTACCGACACAGAAGGGATTCTTTCTTCTGTCTCCACAGATACGACACAGTGGTTTTAAATGGACGTTCATCCACTCTTCTGTTCAACTAACAAATTAGGAATAGTACTGTTTGATAGTCTGATTCTTCATGACAGTGTCGAGTCAGCACTGTAAACGAATTTGCAACAGCATCAGATTAGAAAAGAAATAAA
>CM052203.1:3875138-3907719 GCA_028455805.1 Lasioglossum figueresi | reverse complement strand
CGTTCCTCCAGTTCGTTCCTCCAGTTCGTTCCTCCAGTTCGTTCCTCGATCTCGTTCCTCGATTTCGTTCCTCGATTTCGTTCCTCGATTTCGTTCCTCGATTTCGTTCCTCCATTTCGTTCCTCTATTTCGTTCCTCCATTTCGTTCCTCGATTTCGTTCTAAAAATTGGTCGAAGCTGCAGGAACCTAAAAACCTGCAGGAACCTAAAAACCTGCAGGAACCTAAAAACCTGCACTCGTATCGCCGCAAGCCCTGATCGAATGCAGTTCGGTCAAAGTTGCTGGCAGCAAGGCCGCAACTTTCCCGCGGACTTTGGTTTCTTCGGTGCCGAACTATTTTTCCATGGAATCGTTAGTTGCTGGTTCTGCGGAACTAGACGGCAGAAGAGTAGAGAACTAGAGTCCGCAGAACAACGCCTACCGCATAAATATGCATTGGCCGGTTGCTGGCGGCGTGTTTGTGTTTTATCTGGAAGGGGTCGTCGGCCTATACGGAAGTCCGTCGTGGTATCGCCTCGTCGAGGAACGGGAGAGGACAGAGACGAAAATCTGTCGTCGACACCTAAGTCCGCCCATTCGTCGGTGTATTATTTTTCCTTATTGTTCTGGCTCTCCGGGGTATAAATCAGTATTCGATCGGGCGTTTAGCGGGAGCAGGGTTCGCTCTCCGATGATGCTATCGTGGATCTCGTAGATCGTATCGGGGAGTCCGACGAAAAGTGGATGGAACGGTTGATCGATCGAGGGAGAGATCGCGTGGACGCGAGAAACGTCGACGAGAACGCCGCCGATCGCCAGCTGGCCCAAAACATTGGGCCTCGGGAAAAATTCGTGCGATCCATCAGGAACGTACCCTGCGATCGATTCCTGCTCTGTCGCCGCTTAGATTTTTAATTTATCGCTTACAGTGTTCTATACAACCATATACAGGGTGTCCCAGAAAGGGATGGATAAGGGATATAAGGATTTTTGTGGGATTTATCACATTTTTATGGGAACGGATTAAGCCGGGACGATGTCGTTTTCGCCGGAAATCGATCGTTTCGCAGTCTCCGGTGACCCACATTAAAACAGCTGACTGTGGGTCGACCCGTGGGTACCTTTCCCACCCTCGCATCGCCTCTGCCTACCCTTCTAATCGACCCTTTCGCGAAAGACAACCCTCCTCCGTCGGCTCTCGACACTTTTCGCTTAGACGGGTCTCTCTTTGATGATCCAAGGACTCCATCTCTCTCTCTCACTGCCTCTTTATTCTTACCGGTTAACGATTCCCGGTACCGATAGAACAAGCAACACACATCATTGCGGATCTTCGTGCAAAATAAAAATTTTCTAAGTCAACTACAAGGTTCTGGAACTAAGCAAAGGGTTGTTTATTCCCTTAACGATTTTAATCCGTTGATAACATTATTTTCGAGCTATCGAACGTATTAAGATCCGCTGTCAAAATTTCCTGCGTCAATTACAAGAAAAGGGAGTCGCAACAAAATTGATTTCTCCTCTCAATAATTTAATTAGTTCATAATGTTCCAGTATACCGCAAAATGGTATTCTTCGTAAATGCATAAAATTTCGAGTCTGCACGTTAAGGTGTACGCCCAGTTGCTTGGTATGTACCCTCTCTCTCTCGCAAATCGAGCGATTCGAACGGAGGATCGAAACGGTTCGGGCTGAAAAGCTGCTCGGTTGGATAAGGCGGGGCGAGGGGTGGTTTGGGCTGGGTTTGCACACAGCGAGCCCGAGACGGAACGCTGGGAAAAGGGGTGGAAGTGAAACAGGAGGGAGAGGAGGGGTGTGGGTCGCAACGGTACACGGTAATTTCGAGTGATTCGTGGACGACGTCAGCGAGCATATCGCACCCCCTTTTCTCGAGAAGGGGCTTCGTGCGCACACGGCAGCCACTCGAACTCGTTACACACGGTAATTAAACGACGCACGAGACCTCCCTGCTAGACGCCCGGTATTTTAAGCCACTGTTAGAACTTTTGGATCGCGCACCCTCCCCCGACACACCCCCGACTACACCCCCGACTACACCCCCGACTACACCCCTAGCCCGGCGAAACCGCATCAACCGTTACCGAATCGACCGACGATTCCGGATCCGCTCATACCCGCCCCGGAATTTCGACGGTTCGGCTACCTGGCCCTGCGCTACTCTGCTCCGGTGTAATGGAAACTTATGGTATTAGCTGCCGAGCTGCTTTGTCGGTATTTTTTCAGTTCCGAAAAGTTGGGGAAAAATTAGATTTCGCTGTTTCTCTTATTCATACATTTTTTTGGCCCTCAGCTTCCTCGTCGTCAATTTATCATTATTTGTTACTAGACTGCGGATTTTTAGGTAAAATGACATTTTTTCATGAGTTTAAAGCTTCATTCCTTAAAAAATGTTCTAGAGTTAAAAACAATGCAAGGCAAATGTCTCTCAATGGCCCGGTACTAAATAGTGACACTTATCCTCTACACATTTAAATTTTACATGTTTCATGTTGGACGTATCTAATTCGATTCCCGAATATCTTCGCAATCTCTTCACTGTTTTACATTTCACTTACTTAGTTTTCTTCCCATAAATACATAAAATCTACGGTGTATTTATCACCATCATTATTCCATGAAATGCATGCTACATGTTCTTCTATACACGCGAAATAATTAGTACGTGTCCCGTATACAAGATATTAATTGCTTCACTGGAAGGTATTTAAGCATGAAGAAAATTCTTTCCTCGGGAATTATGCATACATAGAAATTTTGCAGAGCGATTACGAGTTTGTGTTTCATTCCACGAGTTTCCTCCGGTAGTAACGTTTCTTAATGAGGAAAACGTAAGATACTTTCATTTTACTTATTTCGTTGCATATTATAAACTGTTCATTCCTCGTGACCAGAATCCTTGGAGCTCTTCGACTCACATAGTAACGATCCTCAATGTGTAGAACGTCCAATCAATTTTCAGATTTTTGTGCAACGCATAAATTCTCTAGATAAAAATATATTTTATCACTTATGAGATTTATCGCAACGTAATGTACATTGCAGAGTGTAGCGAATAACGAGAACGTTGGCAACATATTTTAATGGTTCTATTTATTTATTATGGTGCACAACTCGGTGCGCATATTAATTCCTTATCAATGGACTGCGGATCTTTACGCATTTATGAAAAAATTGATTGGACGAAATAAAAACACAGTAATAGAGTAGAAAAATTCAAGAATATTGTAATTTTGTTCGTAACGTAACAAAGTCGTTAAGAGATGAAATCAATTTTTATTCCTGCTTCCCACAATCAATGCAGAATATTTTTATGTTGCACGAAGATCCGCAGTCTATCACACTCAAGAATTTCAATGAACGTAATATTTTTAAGTTCTCGTGGCATTTTCACGGTGTCCTACTTTGTCTGCTCGTTTTCATCTCGAACGCATCAAATCCGTTGATCAACGAGCAATCATATTTCGCAACGAAACAAGCGAATCGCCGTAGAATAAAGAATGGCGGTTCTCGCAGCTCGATTGCGGATTCCCCGGAACAGATTGTCGCGGTCGAGGCGGATCGCCTCGATCTCTAATCAGCCTGGTGGAACAGGATCCTCGTGATCCGGCGGAGCTCTCGATACGCGGAATCGAGAGGTTGGCGAAAATTGTCGATGAATTCCATAGCGCACCGAGAGGAGCGAGTGGTACTCTAACATTCTCGCACGAGTCGTTTCACTCTCTCGCAAACCCAATAGCAGTTGAAGAGAGAAGAAGACAGGAGAATCCTAGCTTGCAGCTACTCGTTGGAAGGCAGACCGTAGGAGGGTAACGTCTGGTACGACTGTAATCTAGTAATCTGGTAGCCGGGCAGGATACAGTCGGCACTATAATCGGCAGCATGGTTCTAGATATTCCGGTGGGATTCGCGAGTCTCGGGCTTGATTCGCGAATCGAACGCTCTGTTCGTGTACGGGCCGTGTGCCCCTTCGGCCGTTGGTATCTCGAGAGTGTCCGGGATTGTTTGCCAGTTACCGAGGCGAAATCGCTGCCAATCGGGAGCAAGACTCGCAAGCGAGGCCGGGCCCGTTTGCTCGGGTTCGCGTGCCCGTAGAGTTTGGCGTAACGTCGCGCGTCAATCAACGACAGCCCGATTCTCAACCCTGAGAGACGTCCGTACTTCTCTCTCCCTCTCCGTTGTGTGTATCACGGACGGGCCGCCGTGATAGCCGTCGACATACGTACGAGGGGTGGCTGAGTCGGTTTTCGAGGCGCGCAGCCACCGTTTTGTGCAAGTCGAAGTCTCGAAGTCGAACTCGAAGACGGCGCCTCGCTCGGCTCGTCAGCTCGGGGAGCCATCTTTACACGCGTGCGGTCAGCTCGCGTGTTGCACGCACGCCTCCTCCGCGTTCCTCACTCTCGTTTCCGTTCCTTCTTCTTCCACTTTCTCCTCGCCTTCTTCTTCCGACCGTAACCTCGACGACTTATTGTTTGGCCCGATGATTTTTTAGACACTCGTTAGGAACACATCTAGCTAGGCCCGAAACCGCTGGGAATTTCGGCGCCATTCCGGCTCTCGGGTGTCGGCGTTTCGCTGGAAGGGATTTTTTTCATGTTCGAGACGGAGGTGTTATTTCGAGGTATT
Organism: Lasioglossum figueresi; assembly: GCA_028455805.1. NCBI lineage: Eukaryota > Metazoa > Arthropoda > Insecta > Hymenoptera > Halictidae > Lasioglossum > Lasioglossum figueresi. Next base: position 3,903,095 of record CM052203.1, on the reverse strand, counting down.
TGTTAGTTTCGTTTTAAACGTCGGATGATTCCGAAGGCAGATGAACGGTTCATTCATTTCTGGGACTTTCGCTCTCATTGTTTCTAATGTGACGTTCTCGGCGATAGTCCTAGATCAGGGCGCGTTTGCCTTGAGACAGAACTATCCCCACCACAGCGTCCACTGTCTCCCTCCAGCACGCACCGCTGAAGCAACCGTCTGAGGGGCCCCTACCTGGTTCATACTTCAATTTGAGGACAACGTCAACTATTTTACTCTCCACTATTTTCATGGTACAATTGCGTAATCCTCTCCCCTAGCTTTCTCGAGATCTCGGATCCAGCGAGAAACAGATGATCGTAGAATTCGCGATCCTTGAATTATGGATGAGGAATCTGATGATTCCGATGGGTAGGCCGCGGGGAAGGGCAGGAGGGGATCGTTATCGGCGGACGCGGCCATAAAGTACATTTTAATTCGAGCGCGGTCGCGATAGATAAAGCACGGAGCAGGCTAGGCGGACCTTGCGCCCGCGGATCGCACGTACGGACAATCAGACTTGCAAAAGCGGGGCTTAATTGGCCTCTTAGCCGCGCGGGACGATGATTAATTGGCGCGGAACCGGCCGCGAGGCGAGCTCAGCACGAAACTCACCTCTCCCTCTTCCTCTGGTTTACTCTTTCGCCTTATTCTACGCCCTCTGCGACGACCCAGCCGAATCTTCGCGAGATCACCGCACCGGTGACGTAAGAGGACGCGCGAGGAACGCTCGCGTGTTAAATTGCCGTGAAATATCCACCAGCCGGCGGAATACCTGAGCACAGGTTCGGAATCGGTTCAAAGTTCGGCCAAACGATCCCCCGCCGTCGAACATCTAGCTACCGACGGCTAGCTCCAGTCCACCGTTCACGAGAAACATCAGAACCCTGAAGAACATTACATCATTCCTGGTACTATTTATTTATCAATTTTTAAAACATTTTTCTGAAGAGTCTTCTTGGGGACACGTTGATCTGTGTCCATTATTCCTAATTACAGTAAGACAATTCGCCAAAAACCAATTTCAATACCCTGGGTCGGTGCAGACCCGAACTCTGCCGTTGGGAGGTTGCAGTTCTCTGTCAGTTATAAACATTACAAAATTTTCACTCTTCAAAAACTGCTAGAAAATTTTAATTTCTGCGCCCGCTGTTCCAACTCCTCAAAAACAGTCCTACGGTTCGACATTAAAAGATTCCTCTTCATAGCTCGTCAATGGACTGCGGATCTTTACGCAAAATAAAAAATGTTCGTATCGATTGCAATACACAGGAGCCAAATAAAAAATGAATTCTTATAATTATCCTATCGAGTTGATACTAATACCTTGAATATTTTTAACACGTCCACTCCTTTAAATTGCATAAAATCCGCGGTCTACACATCAATAAAAAGGACATTCCAGCTCGATGGGAACGAATCTCCGTACTTGTTGGGCACAATAATGGCAGTAATTTTTAATTAACATCTCTCCAAAGGCTGTGAAAACACGTCCAGCCGCGGCGGAACATAACCATCATCGCCCGGAGAATCTCGGAGGCGTTGAGGAACGTTTTCCAGTGGTTAGGGGATCGGAGCGACGCGTAACGCGCGGTTCTTGACGCCCGGCTCTATGATACGAGCAATCGAGATAATCGCCGAGGACGTGTAATTATATCATTGTACCGAATTACCTGGCGGCGTTTCACGGCCGTTGTTACGGTCGCGGACCTCGAAGAACCGGGCTCCGAGGAGGTGTTATTAACTGCCGACGTTGATACATCTAGTCCCGGTTTCGCAGCGTCCCGTATCGACGGCTACATTTTTCCTGGGCCGAGCCCGAGAGCCCGAGACGGACGAGAGAGAAATTGGACTCCGGGAGAAGAGAGAGAAAGAGAGAGAGAGAGAGAGATCCTCCGGGACCAGGGATGGCTGACTTATTAGATTCGCGGGGCATTAAACTGTCGTTTATTCACGGCGAAATTGCGCGCGAGCCCCGGCAACCCTTGTGAAAAACCATTGTTGCGCCGCCGGGAAACTCCCCGCTGTTAAAACGATATAAACCCCGAAAACGAATCTGAAGTCGTCAGACGAACAACACCCGTTTCATTAAAAGCTTGCCGAAACCTGAACGCGGTAAAAATTTCAATGTTTTGTTACCAGACATTATCGTAGGGGTACGTATTTCTGAGTTCAAGGGAAGATCTTGAAATAGAATGTATACGAGGAAGAAATCGGTTCCGATCGTCACGACTCTCGCGGATCGGCAGCAGAGGCATAGACGTGTAATTACGAAGGGTTCGGTTTCTCGAAGCCGTTCGCAGTATATCATCGTTCGATTAACCCCGAAAAATTACAAATTACCGCTCGCGGTGAACCGTCAGGGTTTCGCGCCATCTAGCTCACCGCCATTTTGGATACGGCGTTCAGGCCCGCGGAAGATATTCGTGCACCAGTACACCGCACATGTCCGCCTGAAAATCCAATTTTACAGACTATCGACGACTCTGAATTAAAAATTATTACGTTAACGTATTCGCTGTATCAAATTTTAAAGATCCAGAAAATCCGAGACGGTTGAAAGACGGTGTCTTGCATGGCTCCTGCATCTCGCAAACAGTTGCAGAACATTTGTTATCTTTTTTACCTGGTAGGTAAAGTGTCGAAACGACCCTCGGAATTAATTGTGGGAGGAGTACTCGTAAAGCGACACGAAAAGCAGAGTTCGGAATCGTCGAGGAACAGGTTCGATATCGATAAATGAATTTTATCGACGCTCGGATAGCACTGTCAGCGCCGCAAATACGAGAATCACAGTCCCGCCCATGTCGAATTAGAAAGACCCACGAAACTGTTTGGCCGGAGACTGTTCGCAAACGAGCAGCCGTTAATGAGGCGATATTTCAGTTTTTGAATAACTGACCTAGCTCGGCCGCAGACGTCGAACCGGTTCCGAGAGTCTGAACTCTGCTCGCACGAAACTTATGCCTCGTTTCCTCGATCCATCAGCGATCTTCCAAGACATTCACAGAGTCACCGTCTATCTCTCAATTAGTATGTTCGATCGGTGTGAGAATCAATGGCGCGAATCAGGAGGAGACGATCGAGATGGCCGGAGGAGATATCGAGATGGTGGCGAACGGGATGAAAAGCAAACAAGTCCCACCCTGGACTATCGGTTGCGCGGCAATAATTGATAGAATAAATTAAATCATTTGTCTTGGCGGGAAATTAAAAATGTAATTTATATACGAGTGGGTCGGGCCCCGTACCTGGCCCTGATAAAACGAAAGAGAGAAAGAGATACACACCTACACGCAGTGAATCGGACACGGAGAAAAGGGTCCCAGGATGCATCGTGCCGGATTACCGCGAGGGCGACGAAAGAGATAGAGAAATCGGCGATCCTCTTTCGAGGAGAAGGATGGGAGGAGAGGTGGGATGGGGGTGGGTGGGAACGGGTACGCTCCGGTGGCTCGTTTTGTTTTTGGCCCGTCTTTCGATTTATTCCACGCTGATGAATCAGGTGTGTGGCGCTCTCCTCGTCCCTCGCCTGCGCGCTCGCTCTGTCTCTGTCCGTTGCCGAGCCTCGAGATTACTTTTGTGGGCGGAACGCTTTCTGTCAGTGCCTCCGAGGGTATATTCAGGTATAGGAACTCTCCTCCGCGTATACACGGAACGCTCTCCGACGCGCATACCTTCCTCTGCTCCCGTGACTCCTCTTCGCAGGGAACCCGCAGCTCCTATTTAAATTGGAACGCGGGACCACGATTCTTATTATTCGCGACCGTCTCAACCGATTGACCTCCGATACCGTCCCTCCATCGCGGTTTCCGCTATTCCGCTTTCCAGATCTTCGAGCAGCATTCACCTCTCTTCGAGGAGCTAACTTTATTAGGAGATTTTATGCATTCACGAGAAAAATTAACCCTTTGCACTCGGAGCTATTTTAACTCGAAAATCAGACGTCTCTTCTGACCTAGAATATTTCCATTCTCTATGATTTTTTAAATTTGGTAGATGTAGAATTGATATAATACCTCGTACAATACTTAAATCTTTAGTAATTGATTAAATACCGACAAATCTGATAGCGTAAATAATATTTTAGAGGCGCCACTCGAGTGCCAAGGGTTAATGTGCAGATGTAATCTAAAATAGTACAAACGTTTAAGGAATTGAAATATTGTTCCGTCGTAAAATCCTCTGCGACGGGACAAGCGCGCGATCGTGAAGGTTAGCCTACCTCTACTGACGTCATAACGAACGGGATCGCCATAAAAGATTTAAGAAAAATAGCGAGTCTAACGTAATTTTATATATTCAACGAACCGTTAGGACCCGCAGCTGACGAACACATGCGGAACCGTTTTTACCATTAGCGTACCGAGGTCATAGTTTTGTAGCCGTAGCCGCCCGTAACCGAATGCAACTTTACTCCTATTCATCCTAATTTTCCGCTACTTTCGCCACCGTTTAAAACACGGTCTACAGCCAATTTCCAATTTCCAAAGACCATCTCTACCTTCGAGCCTCTACTAAATTTCTACGCGATCAGAAGAAGTGCAGAACTGTTTTCGACTACCGACCCACCAACAACCCCGAGTACAGCCGAGTCTTGTAGAATAGCAAATAAAGAAACGTGTTCTCCAGAGTTTGACTCTACAATCATTCGCCGTTTACCTGATCGTGATACGAACTCGAAATCCGGGATACCACAAATATATTGTTCTTACACTACCACTAAAAGTAAATTAAAATTGAAGTATCACCAAGAATACGTTTCAAAAGAATTGTTAGGTAAAAATAAATGAATAAAATTATAAAAATGTACCGATGTCCGATTGGTTAGTTTACTATCGGACTGATTAGGGATTCCAGAATAATCGTGATAATTCACAGCGCCTTTCCCCGACGTCCGCATAGTTCGCAAAGTTCCCTGGTATCTTCGCAGTATCCTCTTCGAGGAGGTCTGGCCGGCAATCATCTGCGAGAGAGCAGACTCTCTCAAAGGCTTTGGGAAGCCACGAGATCGCGCAGCGCATCCCTCCACCTCGGTAATTCACGAGGTTCCCAGCTTCGCTGGCCGCCCACGTGTTTGAAATCGCGATAAACACCGTCCAGGACGATCGAGGAACCGTTGTTTTGACAGATGAAGAGCGTCGGAGTCGCTTGAGTTCTCGCGGATAGTCCGAAGACCGGCTATCCTAATCGCGGCACCACCAACATCCGCGGCGCCGCTAACGATATTGGCTCAGCCGCCACCGCCGCCGCCGCTTTGCGGATCGTCGCCGATAAATAACTGGACCAGTTTGGTCGACGAAGAAGAGAAAAAGAGGAAGCTGGAGATGCCTGGAACCGACCAATCCGACGTCCTCAGTTATTCAATTAGGATCGTATAATTGCCGAGTTTATGACAGACGTGGCTGAGGCGAAATATAAAATGGCCGAGCATCGAAAGAATTTAGGAGCGCAGCTACGCTGCCGTCAATTTATTCACTCTGAGACGCCAATAAACATTGCTACACCATTATTCAAATTATTGTTTACTTCGATAAACTTCGTACCAAACGTTTAAGCATTGTACGTGGTATAATATCACAAGATCAGAGAATTCCTCAAGCAATATCATTTATAATTTAACAAATTCTTAGAATCAATGTGGAGTAACACCTTCGTCTGAAATTATTACTTAACGCATCACCGACCGGTGATTATTGCATAATTTTGAAAAATCTATGGTGAATGGCTAAACATTTTTTAATGGAACCTTCGATAGCAACAGCAATTTTCATTGTGAACGAACAAGTCACCCGCAATAACGTCATCCAATAGTTTTATTTAAGATTGCAATGTAAAAGAAAATTTCTATGCTTCCTTTTGGCACAGTACAATTATTGAAAATCCTATTAATAGGCTTCCGGTAGGTAAAGTGATAAAATTCTTCAGTGATTAAAAAGCATAATAACAGGCTTCCGGTAGGTAAAGAGCAGAAATAGTTGTTTCATAAATTCCCGACTGTCGCAATCGGTGCAGACAATTTTTATGTAATAAATTCCCGCCTGTCGCAATCGGTGCAGACAATTTTTATGTAATAAATTCTCTACTGTCGCAATCGGTGCAGACAATTTTTATTTTGCACAATGGCAGTCCGCTAATGAATTTTGTTGGAAAATTTTCGCACGCGCTCCTACCTGGATCGAGTGGAAGTCGAAGTAGATCACGAAGTAAATTACCGGACGAAGCAGCTCGCGAGGCAAAAGTGATCGCAGAAACGAAGTGCATAGATCTCGGTCCGAAGTGGATCACGAAGTAAATTGCAGAAGGCAGGAATCGTGTGTGCCTGGGCAATGGTAAGAAGCATTGCTAATGGGAAGGTGCTTTCACCATTGTCTCCGCATCGAATTCCGCGTTCGGCATTGAGCCGATTCCGTGCTTTGTTTGTGCATTTGAGGGATCGTTTGAAGGATCGTTTGAAGGATCGTTTGACCACAGAGGAAGCGGCTCGGAAAACCAGCTCGTGGTTCGAAACCGAAGCCGTCGATGCATGGAGCAAATCGGGAACCCGTAGGAACAGAAAGAAGAAACAAAGCTCGGTGTGCTCGGACCGGCAGCGTAGGACGATTTGTTCGCGCCGCGGGAGTTCGGCTTAACGAAAATAAGCGAACTTCTCACATAACTCACTGGGGACTTGGCTCCAGGGCCCTCTCGCCCGCTAAACGAACCAACAAACGAATACAAATAGAAATCATTAATGGTTTTGTTTCACGGGTTCTCTAGGCCTCGGCCGAGAGGAAGAGGAACCACATAATGATTCGTTAATGATTCCCTGCAGCCCGACACGGTTCGGCTCGAGCCCGGCCCGCACCCGGCCCACACCGGGAATATTCGGTGTTAGCCTTGCATGGGAACAACCGAGACGCTCGTCTCGTCCAGAAGCTGCGGAACTCGCCGTTCCGCTGGAACGAACGCGATTACACGCGGGATTTAAGCGAGATTCGTTGAAACATTGGAACAGCGGGTGGCTGCCGGCAGGAACAGGAAATCCGCAGGTATACCGGCTCGCTTTATCGCGATTCCGAGTCCATCTTCCGTCGTGAAGTCGCCGATCTCCAGATCCACCTCTTCGAGTCTGCTCCGAGAAACGCTTCAATTTTTAGCATCAAATTTTTAATGAGGGATTGAAATTTTCTCCGATCTTTATACAGGACGAGGCACTGGCTATTGCCACCTAGAAAAACTTCCAAAGTATAATAGTACTAGAAAAGTTTTCGACGATTCAGAGATACGAAGGTCGCCTATCTTTTGGTAGTTGTTTTCCGATAGCGACTCTTGAGACGAATCCAACGTGATGCGACATCAAGATCTTTGAAGGTCATCCAAGGTCATCAATGAAAAAAGACGACATTTACAGAAGCTGTTCAAACAAGCGATGCCCATATTTCTTATCACTTCAATACTTATGCTGAATGCTGTAACAATTCGCCCCTGAAGATGAGAGTTTGCACAAAGATTCTTCTCACTGAACAAGCCATGTGCTCTTGAGAAAGAAAGAAGTCTTCTCCTGTACTCGAGCTTAATTCAGTAAACAATAGAGCCTCGGAACAAATGGCAATGGTACTTGTACCTCGTGTGTGCAAACATAAGGCGTAGTTGCTTGAAGAATTGAAGAATTGAAGAATTGAAGAATTGTTCTTCGACAGATGCTCAAGATCGAAACAATTCTTGCGAAGTTCTCGGACGATCTCTCGACGAAAGAGAGAAAGAGTATCGTCGAGGATCGATTCTAGGAACGACTGCGATCCTCGGGAAGATCGGGACCCTTCGATCGTGAACGTCGATCAGCTGGCCCCGCCTTTTATATACTCGGCTGACGGTGCAACTTCGACCCCAGCGGCGACGGGTTTTTTAGCGAATTTAATATTTATACCGAATGACTGATGACCGTAATACCGAAACGGGGTCGCATTGTTCGAAACGCCAGTGTCATTGATCGATACGCGGTGGGAAACTTCGAGCGGGACGACAGCGAACGGAATCTCCGATCGCTCAAACTTTCGTTCCTCCGACTGCGAATTGTTCTGCGGAGTCATATATTTTTATTCGAACCGTAACCTCTTTCAATTCATTCCAATGCACCCTGCACGAGGATACGATCGAATCAATTTCGCAAACCCAGCATTATCATGAAAATGATTACAAATGCACTTTTTACGCTACCGAACTCCAGACGATACTGACGTGTATTTCTTTATAATACTAACAGGATGGAATTTATTCCAGTGCCGGATTAAGACCGCCGGAAGTCCTGTAAGCACTGAAAAGAATTTCAGAATTTCACTTTTAAAAAGTACTTTCAACAAAACTTAAATTTTTTCGAACAAGCCACAGATTTTTATCTCCCCGCTATTCTTTCGTCTTTACACTCGCACTTCTTAAAAATGTAAAATGCAGTGCTTCTGGATTAACCCAGCATTTATTCAGATTTCGTAGAATTTTTCTCGAATAACGAAGTACCCTAAAATATTTCTACAATCTCGCGATAATCGTAAAAGAAAAATTCCACTATATTGTCCGGTGGTAATTTTCGGTGTAGCACCGGTAATAACAATAACGGGGACTTCTTCCCATAGCGTCCATTGTCGCGGGCACGAGAACAAAACTAATTTCAAGGGTGAGGTTCCGGTGGCGGCGGTATTGTCGCTTACGAGAGACGGCCGTTTAGCGCTCGATAATGAAGCGTATCTCGACGCGGACAGGAGGATCGAGCGTCGTCCATGGACCGCAAAGGACGCCCAACCCTTCTCTCTCTCTCTCTTCTCATCTTGGAGGGCACTCGAGCCGAAGGATCGGCCCTGAAGAAACGCCACCAGACCCCCTTTTTCCTACAGCGGCCGGACAATGCGTTCGATTATTGCGACGCGTTCCGTAATTACGTCCGCGGACGATTAAAAACGAGGCTCCTCTCGAAGGGCTGTTGCTCCAATGTTTTCTTCGAGCCTCTTCTTCTACGCTGTTCTTCACATCTTTTTCAACGTTGTTCTTGCCCCTTATGGTCGCGCGCCGTCCGTTTTACACGTCTTGCAAGCTGGAACATTTGTTTGGAACAAATGTTAGTCCTCTATCTGTGTGTCGAGTGTTCTCACCATTTTGTTAAGATTCTTTAAGGAATCTTTATGGATATTTTTTCGATTCTGGTTCAAATTCATAATCAAGTTCAACCCGTAATAGGTAACTATTCTTGTGGTGGTTGGAGGTTCTAGCCAGCTTCAGTGTCACTGTTTAAGGGCACACAATCACCAATCCGCAAGGATGCGAGATTCCACTCCTGATTTCTCAATAATGCAAAGATGGGGTTTTTTAGTAGTTACAATCGCTAGATGAAACATCAATCTAGGGGGCTATTTGCCTCGAAAGTCCTACTTTTACGTTTACGACGCGTAATTCTTCTTATTCGGCAGCATGTCGCGGAGCCGCGAGAAGCAATGGATAGGCGACGGTGCTGCCGCTTATCGTGGCTGTCGATACATTGCAAGGATGCGGGCTTCCACTCCTGATTTCGTAATAATGCAAAGACGGAGTTTCTTAGTAGTTAAAATCGCTAGATGAAACATCAATCTAGGGGACTATTTACCTCGAAAGTCCTACTTTTACGTTTACGACGCGTAATTCTTATTATTCGGCAGCATGTCGCGGAGCCGCGAGAAGCAATGGATAGGCGACGGTGCTGCTGCCTATCGTGGCTGTCGATACATTGCAGGGATGCGGGATTTCACTCCTGATTTCTTAATAATGCAAAGATGGGGTTTCTTAGTAGTGAAAATCGCTAGATGAAACATCAATCTAGGGGGCTATTTACTTCGAAAGTCCTACTTTTACGTTTACGACTCGTAATTCTCATTATTTGGCAGCATTTCGACAGCCACGATTGGCGGTAGCACCGTCGCCTGTGCATTGCTTCTCGCGGTTCCGCGATATGGCTGCCCAATAATGTAAATTACGCCTCATAATCGAAAAATGGGACTTTCCAGGGAGATTTCCCGCTATTTTGACTACTAAGAAACCCCGTCTTTGCATTATTACGAAATCAGAAGTGGAATCCCGCAACTTTGCAATTCTTGTGTACGTATACCTGGTCTGGCGGTGCGCGAGTGTACTGTGGTGATTGTGTGTTGTTACGCGCTAGTGTCTTCTGTCTAGGAGACGCAATACCAGCTTCTCGAATTTTTTCCTGGAGCCTGACAACACTGGTATATTTTGTTCTTATAAGCATTTTATTCTTATCCGTGCTCTGATCGCATTGACTCGCATGCTTGAACAATACAGTGTTGAGCACCGTACAAATGGTAGAAGGAGCGAGTGTCAGGGGTCAGTCGGATACGAATGAATTTCAGAGCAGCTGTCAGGTTAACAAGCCGTTACTGTTAACATTTAACAAGCTTGTTAGCCAATTTCATAGAGCTCCGGCGCGAAAAATAAAGGAAAGAGAATCGCAGCGATTCAGCTAACTCTTGAGAAATCGTGGTTCCCGAAGATCTCATTCACACCTCGGTCCCATGGAGAGAATCCACCTGGTCTGTGTTATAGGTGGGGAGAACGACCGAGAGAAGTCGCGGATCGCACAATCGTAAAAAGATAAAGGCCTAGGCGAGGCGCGAACGAGGAAGGCAGAGCGCGAAAAAGAGGAATAGATCTTAGATTAGAACCCGTGCAGCCAACAACCCGAGGAATCAGCAACGTATTCTCTCTCTCTCTGTCTCTCTCTGTCTCTCTCTGTCTCTCTCTGTCTCTCTCTGTCTCTCTCTGTGTTTTACCGGTGGCGCTGATGTTCCTTGTACAGCTACTGTGTGTTCCGACCGCTGACGGTTGCTATCATTAAAACGTAATCACTGCCGTTCGCTAACCCCGCGCTCGGCGATGCTAATTCCCTCGTTAATTAATGCCGAGTCTCATTGTGCTTGAGCCGTATGCCCGCGCCGAGCGACTCGCCAGCGAAACTACCACCTCGCGCCTCGATTCCGGCCTGATTCCGCTCCGCGATACTCTGAAGCTACCGTCGATGGAGACATTGCGCTAAGAGACACCTCGGAACCCCCACTCTAATCTTCATCTCGAAGCAGGACTTGGAACAATGCATAAACTCTAATAGGATATTTCTCAAGAACAATATTGAACGATATTTTATTGCCACGCCTATGTCGAGGGAACAATTTCATTTCACAGACGACGCTGTTAATTTCGAGATAAGAATATTCCTCTTCTTGTTTGAAGTCGTGAAAAATATTTAATAAAATTCCAGTAAGGAGGAAATTCGAAATAAAAAATGTATCGTAGAAGTCGGAGAGGATTTCGGCGAGAAGAATCGCGTTAACGTATGTATTCCCGACCCGCGCGTTCCCGTATATTAATGAGCGCACGAGCGGGCGCGCGAGACAAGGCGAAGCGAGAAGCGCTACTACGTTCCCCTTTAACGGAGGAAGCTAATTAAGAACACCGCGAGATTTCTCTGTCCGACCTTCCTGTCGGCGGCAGGCGCGATTTTTCTCGTCCGGTTTCGGCCGGGGTCGCACGATCGTGCTCTCCCGTCGATCCGAGACGTTGTCGAGAGAGACCCGAGAACGCGTTTTTCCCCGATTCGCCACGCGTTTCGACGCCTCCGGAATCGTCGGCACGATCTATCCGACGATCCGGCGCGATAATCGCGTGCCGACAAACCGCCTGATCCGCTCAGCAGTGCTCCGAACCGCTTCGGAATGTCGAGCGAGCGCGGAAGAGCGTGACTGGTCGTCCGCGGCTTTAATCGCTCGCTCCGATTTTCAATTTCTTTCGAAATCCATTCTACAAACTGCACAGTTATAGCCGACAATCTAGTCTACTGTCCTGAGAACAAATTTGGATCATCAGCGTCGTCCGTAATTAGGGGAAACTAGGAAATTAGTCTGATTGAGACAAGAATCCCAGTTGGACTCAGTTTATTATTAACATCGTCTAAATGTATTTCTTCTTAACAATTTTAATGGGTCGGATTGTATCCGTTTCTGAGGCACCCTGTATTATACGTAAAGCGTTCGTAGACTGGAAACAATGATCTATCAGAACGTAAAATACATAAAAAAATCCAATCAAGAGAAATTAATTTTCTGCTAATTATCGAGTCGTTTTAAACCTCGAGTGAAACCAGTTTATTCACTCCTAATTCCCGCAACACTGTTTCTTCCGTTCTTCCTCTACGAGACCCACCAGCAAGAGTTTCAATGCTTAACCTGTTAATTGCGGAAGAGGTGTTGACTCGTCGTCAACGATTTTTTTCATTTTTTATTCGCTTACCCACGCATTGTTAATTTCATTTGCCGAGTGTATCAAGCACAGCCGCGATGGTTTCATTTTTCTTGTTCGACCGACGTTTCTCAGCTAATGAGAGAGTTTTACTGCTGAATATCCAGGGAATTGCCTGGGGAATTGCCACTGAGTGCGGAGAGCGCGTACGTTAATTGCACAGGCCGCATCGTCAAACGTCGAGCGGAAATCTAGAAAAAGAATGTCGTGTGAGAAGAGTACAGGTTGCCAGAGAGATTTATATTTCGAGTTACGAATCGAGCGCTGGCAAATTGCGAGTTAGTCAGTTGCATGCCTCGCTGTCGTTTCGGACTCTCTCGTGGGACTTCGCAGAAGCAGAGTCGAAAGATTAGGACTTGTGGCTCCCCTCTTCCCCCACGCTTCCGCCCTGGTCACGTGATTCATCCGGCATTGGCAGAGAGGGGGTAACGTTTTCCCCTCAATTCCCCTCTTCATTCAAAACGTTCTACTGTTGGGTATATATATATAATTATATTTAATAAATTCTATAATATTGCCAGAATACACTTTGATCACAATATACGATCTCGCACGTCTGTATCGTTCGGAGGTCGATCAGAGAAGAAGAAGGAACACAAAGAAAAACACGTACGCGCGATAGCCTGCTCGCAGAAGTTCATAAACATTTAATAACGTATGACAACAGATATCGCGATTATGCTATTTCCGAAGATTCCTACAATTTCCTCTGAATAACTATAAAAGTAATAATAAAAATAAGTTTCTTTCGAAATCAATGTGAAATTGTATTACAATTATTTTATTCCTGGAGTGCGTATAACTTTGTGAAAAATAAAATTGTTCGACGTGTCAACTGTGATAAACAAAAACCAGATCTTTCCTCGATCATTTCAATAGATTATGTAAAAGAATTCTCGATCTTGTCACTGTTTTAAATCGCAGCTAATCATTGCATAAAATCTACGATCCATTAACGATGATTAGACAGCGGATTTGATGCATTCGTGACGAGACAAGTATGTAGATACTTCAAAATAATAAACTCACTATTCATCGTATTGAAAAAGACAATAACTTTGTTGCAATTCGAGTAGAAAAATTTTATTTTGCACGAAGATCCACTGCCTACCGATAATTAACACTAAACCTATCGGGTTTACCCTCTTAACTGCGGAATCTAGTTTTAAAATTTAGTTTTAATATTTAGTTTTAATATTTAGTTTTAAAAATCCCCCACTGAGTGCGGAATTAAAATCAAGCAATGACAAGTATACGCGTCGAACGCAGAGCAAATGGTCCTATAATAAATTTTACGAAAAACGAGGAAGGATTATATTTTTATTTGATAAAAAATTAACAATTCATTCTTGAAAAGGTTATTGTTATTGCACCGCAATAGAGTTCTGGATTGACGCGTATACACGTCGAACGCAGTTAACTGGTTAAAAGTAACTGGTACACGTTCCCATATGAAAAAGACAAGATTGATTTTATCTAGACTTTGTGCGGCTCGTATCGCGATACGTGCACCACTAAAGATATCTAGACATTCGTTTCTTATAAAATCAGTTTTATCATATATTTAATTGTAAAATAAAAAACCTGTAACCGGTCATTTCGACCGGTGTTGGTAGGTTTAGTGTTAACCATGTTGCCGGCAGCAACCGCGCAAGAGGATCGAGAAAATCCAGGATTCCCGATGAAAAGATCGGTTCGTCGCCCACAGTCGAAAGCACGAGGCGTAGAAAAAAAAGTAGTGGGGTCGGCAAACAAATTGAACAATGGCCGACGAGTATCTCACGCGAAATGTAATATCTCGAGGGACCGTTACGCATCGCGTGGCCTCGATATCGATCCAGTTAGTTCTCCGTTTCCCTAGGCGCCTGGATCGCGCGGGCTTGTTCGTTCCCGGTGTTTTTTTTTCAGCGCGGCAAGATAATCGCGCTGGCCGGTAATTAGCGATCGGGCCCTCCCCTCTTCAGGTACCCTTTTGTCCGGGGCCCCCCGAGATTTTCCGCTCGAGCCGCGAGACGGAACGCGGCCGGCGAGTCGTGCGTAACGAATCGCATGCTGGAAACCTGTTTGTCACCGTTGCCGCGCCGCGCGGAGAGCGCCGGAACCGCGTGTCACCGATACCACCGATCTTCCCATGCATTATGCACGAGGCCCCCCTCTTCTTCCGAGTCCCCTTCTCACGGAAACCCCTGTTTCCCTCCCCGGAAAATTGGCCGGCGTCTTTTCGTGCGGACGACGACGGCTTTCGATCTTCGTCGCGCGCTCCGGATCCGCTCCAAACCCCTCCGCAATCGCTTCTTCACGCGATACGGACCGCGAGGCTCACGTGCAGGTAATTGCAACGGCGCCGCAACGTCGAGTGGACAATTTTCCACGTTTCGAGCACTGCGGCGCCGTACGCCGTGTCATTCTATGTGCGATCGAAATTCTTCTACTTAATAGATTTACTGGTTCTACATATCATGATTTATGATCGCTGACAAATGATTTGTTTCTCTCATTTATAATTATAGCAAATGTATTCCATACGTTTATTCCTGGGAACACACAGTCCGGGACAGTATTCAGTGGACACACCTTAGAAACGAATAACTTTTTTATAATTGGATTAATTTGATAGTCTCGTTGAGATGTTCAGATAAGAGATAATAAATCAGTGACAATAATGAATAATTTACAATATACGTTTTATAAATCTGAGTGCAGTGTGGTTTTCCTGTTCCTGGACATGTTGCACATTACTCGATTTCTCTGTGCATTCTGAGATGAAAGGATTTTTTGTCCGACTCCAGGTATTATGTAACAATTCTCGCTTCAGAATCATTATTTCTTCTTAATTATCACTGCTATTATATCGTTCTTCGTTTTTTGCAGTTCCGTTTATTAATTTACGAAGCAGGCCTTGAGCCTTGACTCGCAGCGAGTCACGTTGAGCAACTCAAATGTATTGTCTTCGGTTTCCTCTCTGCTCACAATTACATCCTTTTACTATTTCGATGTTGCCAGGCGTGTCCAGCCCCCGGTAGGCGTGGCTTAGAGATGCAAAATTCTACGAACCTGATTTTGGTTAGACGTAAATGTACAAAAATGTTTATAAATTGTCTTGAAATCATGCCTCCAAACATCCATCCGGACAATCACGGTGATCCCGACAGGGGATGTCCCGGTTCGGGGAGACTTCGGAGCATCACCGTCCTCCTCATCGGGGCGGCTAATCCGATGCTCGCCGGTTCTAAAAGCGTTTTTCGCGTCGCGGCACGCTCGAGCGTGCCTGAAAGATCGCGTCGCCTAATCGCGCGGCGGGTGTCGTCCTGGGTGCCCGAAAACTGAGTCCCCATCCCCGACAAATTGGGCCCCTGTCCCCGAGGTGCCCAATTTCTCGCCCCCGTCGATCGCCCGACGGGTGGTAGACACTTTCGTTTCGCAACAAACGTTGCCGCCGGTGGCAAACTGCGCCGTAGACAAACGCGCCCTAAAATCGCCGCGATCTCTGTGCCCAACCACTCTTCCCTTCGACCCCCTTTGCCCCCCGTTTTCACTGTTAGATCGCTCACGCCCCGATTATCGCGTCGAATGGAGAGCCAGGAAGGATTTCACGCATCCCCGAATTATTTCAGGCGTTTCGACTTAAAAGAGACGCGTTGCCCTTCTCTTTATACCCCCTCCCCGAGAAACTACCCTCTTTCCACGCCCCTGGCAGCCCCGAATAATCTCGCTCGCAATTTCACCGGTGCTCCAGCACTTTTTCTTCCGCGAGAACCAAAGCCCATTTCCCCCTTTGCGCCGCGCGGAAACGAAATGGAAATGCAATAAAAAGTTGTAATCGAGCCTGCGAGGCGCGACGAGAGCGCAGAAATGATATCCGTTCTTCGGATGGAGCAGAGATAGAGATGTTCTCATTATGCCGACTCGGGGAACGCCACGAGGATTCGAGATAAGATGGAACTTAAGCGAGTTAGGACCGAGACGCTTCGTTTCGTCGCGAATCGCTTTGACGGGTTTGAGGAATCGTCTCGAATCGCTCGGGGTCTTTTCGAGTGGCGACATTTTAATACGCAATCTAGAAGAGTGACGATCCAACATTGCGTTCGAGACGTTTGAATCCTTTGAGAGCGTTCTAAGTTAATGGATGATCTAGAACAGTGGAATGTTTCACGTGGTTCGAGAGATAGGGTTTTGAGTCTCTTCAGACTCGACAGAGAATTTTTCAGTCTTCATGAACATTTATAAAAGTGTTGACGTGGTGTGAACAGATATATTGTTTCTTGCGTTGATCGATCTTGAAATAATTTTTGAATCGGTTGAATTTGTTCGAGACTTAACAGAGAATTTTTCCAGCCTACTACAGAATTTATAAAAGTGGAATGGTTTACGTGGTTTGAACAGATCTATTGTTTGTTTCTCGTGTTGATCGATCTTGAAATCATTTTTGAATCGGTTGATTATGTTTGAGACACAACAGATAATTTTTCCAGCCTGATAAAAAATTTATAAAAGTGGAATGTTTGACACGGTTTCAACAAATAATATTGTTTCTCATGCTGATCGATCTAAAAACAATTTTTAAATCGGTTGAATTTGTTCGAGACTCAACAGAATTTTTCCAGCCTAATAGAGAATTTATAAGAGTGGAATATTTGACATGGTTTTTGATCAAATAATATTGTGTCTCGTGCTTATCGATCTAAAAACCATTTTTAAATCGGTTGAATTTGTTCGACACTCAACAGAGAATTTTTCCAGCTTATTAGAGAATTTATAAAAGTCGAATATTTTACGTGGTTTGAGTAGATAATATTGTTTCTCGTGCTGATCGACCTAAAAACCATTTCTAAATCGGTTGAATTTGTTCGAGACTCAACAGAGAATTTTTCCAGCCTGATAAAGTATTTATAAAAGTGGAATGTTTTACGTGGTTTTAAACGATATACTCGTATTATTTCTCGAATTGATGGATTTTGGAATCGTCTTCGAATCGATTGAATTTGTTGAAGACTTAACAGAGAATTTGTTGTACGTGAAGGGAGAGCTTGAGCGCAGAATTGATTGTTCTCGGAACGAGTGGAGACATCGGGTTCCGAAGCGACATCACACCCACGAGAGCCCGTGTTTTCGTCGGGTTGTAATTTATTCGGGACCACCCTGTAATTAGCGGGCAGCCCCGAGCGTAGAATTCCCGATCCGGCCGCGTTCCCGACATTCCATTTATCACAAATCTGCCGCGTGAATGTGGAAACGACGCGATGCGAGGAATACGCGTGCGAACCTCTGGAGCCCTGGATTGCGATACTAATCGTCATCGTTTTGTTAGACACGATGATAAATCATATTACTGTACACTCTTCAATCTCAACTTTACTTTCATCCTATTTTCCGTACAAATTTACATACTTCAAGAATGGTTTACAAAAATAAAAATTTCAATGTGGCTGCAGATCCAAATGTTAATGCAATTTCCAATTCTTAAGAAAGTGGTACCAAATAAAATCCGATTCCATTGGTGGGGTAACATTTGTAGATCCATAATAATAAAAATTGCACTAAATTCTGTCGAATCTTATACTCCAATATTTTTTTTTAAATTTCACTAGTCATAAATCCATAAAATCGGCAGTCTAGTAATTACTAGGAAGTTAGGGTGAAATGTAAAACAGTCAAATGATTAAAAAGAATTTAAGAATATCGTACTATTATTTCAATGTAACAAAGTCGTTAAGGGATGAAATCAATGTTTCTTCGACCCGTAGTCTAGTAATTGCAAATCAAAAAATATGAGACAAGTCGTTAGAGCTCGACCGACGTTCGGAGATGATTAATTACAGGTACAACGATTGAATTGAAGGATAAATAAAAGTCTCCGGTGAGAAAATGGTGAATTTCAAAAAACCACATGGACAGTGGAGTCGCGCGCGACCCCGTTCGGAACGGGGGTAAATCGTGCGTCGAATTCGCTCGGCAATCGTCGGCGAGAGCAATCGAGCGAGTGCCTTCAATTTCCTCCCCTGTTTCGTTTGTCCCCTTTCGTTTCTCTGTTTCTCTGTTTGACACGGGTTGCGGAGGGCGCGACGCAGCAACAGGTGTCCGCGGGGACATTCGCAGAAACGCGGAGGGTTGCGAGGGACTGCGAGAGAGACCGAGAGAGCATGAGCGAAACAGAGAGACAGAACACGGTAGAGGGTGGAGGCGAAAGGGTGGTTCGAGAGCAGGGCAGGAGAGAATTCCTCCTCTTTATTTATGAGCTTTTTTATTCGACTTGTTGAACGCCTTCCTGCTCTCAATCTCTTTTTTTTCTCCCTCTCGCTGTTCCTCTTCGCGCCCTCTTCGTCGCTGTCCCCTTTTATTCGCGGCCGCTAATTCCGCGTATAGTCGCCGGAGAAAAAAAGCTCTTCGTCACCCTCTACACCCCGAGCAACTCTCGGCAGGTCTCAGTCAGAGGTCTTAGTGTCTCAGGTAGACGCGCCGGTCTCCCAAAGGGACGCAGCCACCGGATAGATACGATTTCGGCCGTAATCCGTCAAAGAGTTCTTTCACCGTCCGTCGGAACGATTTATCTACGATCTCCATTAAAGTTCAGTTAACGCCCTCTTACCTCTCTTCGTCTTCTCTCTCTTTCTCTCTTTCTCTCTCTATTCTTCTCTCTCCTCCCTTTTTTCTCGCGAAGCTGTCGCGCCGAGCCGAGCGGAATCGTAGCCAGAAACGGATCTGCCCCCTTCTTCTCGAATTCCTACGGCCCTGGTGCTCGAGATCTTAGCACGCTCGAATTAGTCGGCGATAGTCGATTATCCTCCGGCTACCGTTTTCTTCGAGATCCTCCGAATTCCAACGTGTCGCTCGAGTCTCGCTCGGCCACGCTCGAGTCTCGCTCGGCCACGCTCGCATTGTGGCTTCTGTCGAACAGAAGATGTCTCAGGGAACACGCACAGATCCACGGGAATTGTCGCCAGGACCTACTTCGGTCTGGTAATCCCGTCTTTGGGGGATCTGGGCGCTGGAGCTTGTGCGAGCCGTGCAGCTCCTGCTCGCGGGGGTGTCGGAGCGTTCTAACCCTTCACTGGGACAGAGTTAGGGCATGGGGATACTGTCTGTGTGTGGGACGGTTGAATTACAGCGTATCATATTTTTTCTGTATCTTTTAATCACATACTTTTCCTGTTTTATTAGTTTTAAGATAGTACTATATCGCGAAGTAGGCGTGGCTAGCCCCCAGTAGGCGTGGCTTAAGAATGCAAAATTTGTAGGATTTTTCTGGAATATCCGCGACGAACTAATTGCGTCTCATCGCGGCACGGTTTTCTGGGCTTATTAAAATCGCGTAGGCGCATAAAAATTCCCGCGAGCTCGCGAAGAGAATCTGGAATGAATACGGTTTCGTTTAAAGAGGCTATTAGCGATGGAAATAAAATGCTGCTGGTATTTATGGTCCCTTAAATCTGCAAATACAGAGATTTCCTTGAGCTCGGTATGCCGGGGTAACGAGGATTGTACTTGCAAATGCGTCCATAAACAGCGATAACAAACAGGAAAACCGAGTGGTGGCTACTGCTCGGCTGGAATTAGCCTTCATTTTTCAAACTGTGTTCCAAACTGTTGCGCCCGGATTGTAACTTCGCTGATTCGGTTTCGATAAGCGGCACAATTACAGCGATACAATTCCGCGGTGTTCTACAGTTGCGCGGTGTTCTACAGTTGCGCGGTGTTCTACAGTTGCGCGTTATCACACGCGGATTAATTTTGCATCTTCAGAGAGGAAGGGTTGAACATTGGACAGGATTTCCGGGGAAGAAGGTGGAACAGCGTAGCGTCGTTCGCTGTACATACACACGTGTACACCGGACGGTCCTCGAAACCATGCCCCAGCATGAAACGATAACTCCGCGAGGCTCGCCGAGGGAAAATCGTCGTACGAAATCATAATTAACGGAATTATGTCGGGAGTAACCCGATACCATTCCCGGAGTAGGCAAAAAGGGTGAGCCAGGGGCTTTCGAGGGGGCTTACCTCGAACGTAAGAACCGAAGGGAATCGAAGGGAACTGAAGGGTTGCCGAGGAGAGAGAGATGTATCCCCCAACTAAGAGGAGAGTCCGCGTATACACGAACGCTCGTCCGCCTTTAATGAACGTAATGTTACACGATACGCGCGAGCGCGCTCTGCTACTTCGCTTATCCGACCAACGATCTGCTCTCGGACGTTGCGTTAACTTTCCTGCCCGCAAACGGGGCCCGCGAACGTAGCCGACGCTCTCAGGAAACGAGGAAACTCTAACACCAGCTCCGACTTGCGACGACGATCGAATTCAAAATTCTTTTTGGCACGCACACAAATTTTCATCGACATTCTGCCACTCTTCCTCGTGTCTAGAAAATTTTCCTAGGTTCTACCATTTTTTATCGACGACTTGCAAGCTTTTCCTAGGATCTACAATTTTTTTCTTAGCGTTTTCAAGCCTTTCCTAGTTTCTATAATTTCTTCCAAGGACTTACAAGCTTCTCCTAGGTTCCGCTATTTTTTCTCTGTGCTCTAGAATTTCTTTCTAGATTCTACAATTGTTTCTTGAACTCCATTGATGTTAAGGAAGCCAAAGCGTGAGGGTGTTAAATCGGTTAGAATATAATGTTAAATAAAGCCTGTAAATGGATCCGGGAGGTTAAATTAAACCAGTCTCGCGTAGGGCGTCCCAGAAACCTTGAGCCACGAGTTAACAATGTTCCCAAAAGAATGAATATTAAATTGAACGAGTCTGAGTCCTGGATCTCCCTCTGCTTACCTTAGACGGTCCAAGAGACGACGGGTCCCAACGGGACAGCCCCACGGGGGTTTCCGCGAGGTGATACCAATAAGACGGTAGGTGGTAGCAATTTAAACCTCATAAATGCAAAATCGCGCGATGATTGCGTTCATAAAGGAACGGCTCGGCCTGGCGAGACGTCTTCGCGAGATCTCGGGCGCCGCGGCGCTTGCTGGTAATTTACATTGATATTTATGCCGTGTCATAACCGGGGCTTCGCCGCCCGCCACGGAACGGATTGGTATCGCTAATCCCCCGTCGTGCCGGGGGGTTGTTTTAATTGAAATCTTACTCGCTGCGCCTCGCCTTGCCTCGCAGTGCCTCGTCGGGCCTCGTTTCGCTTCGCCTCGACGATTCGCGCCGCGGGGGTGGGCTGAAGGGGTGCGCGAGGGAACGTTACACGTGTCTCAGGCTTCCTTAAAGCTTTGAATTCTCCCAACAGTTCCACATCGCTTCCATTTCTTATCGAAAAATTGTTCGACATCAAGCTCGTATCGATACACGCGTGCCTCAAACTTTCTCAGAGCTTCCAGAACTCTTGCATCGGTCTAATTCGAGTTCCAAAGTAGATCCACAAATTTTTCCTACGTCTTGAAAGCTTTTCTTGGATTCTAGAATTTTTCCCGGGAACTTACAAACTTTAACTAGGTTCTACAATTTTTTGCAGGGACTTGCAAGTTTTAACTAGGTTTTAAATTTTTTTTCTAGGACCTGAAAACTTTTTTCCTGGAACTTGCAAGCTTTAACTAGGTTCTACAAATTTTTTGCTAGGGCGTGAAAGATTTCCCTGGGCTCTATAATTGTTTTCGTAGGGGTTGAAAGCTTTCCCTGGATTCTACAATTTTTTCCTGGGACTTGCAAGCTTTGAAATGGTTTCGAATTTTTTTCTTGGGGCCTGTAAGTTTTTTCTGGACACCACAATTTTATTTTTAGGACTTGCTATTCTGCTTAGGTTCTACAATCTTTTCTGTTGGACTTCACCGCGACAGATCCAGAAGCTCCGCAAGCGCCAAGATGCGTAATTCATAACGCTCCCGGCGGACATTCCGGCCGGGATTCCGTTTTTCGGAACGACGAAAGTTGCGCAATTCCGCGAGATCGTCCCGCGAGCCGAAATGTCAACCGCGAGACCACTAAAACGGCGGAAACTTTTAATTCGTTCATTTCGCCGGGCTCAAAGGGTCGGCGAATGAGGCTTATTAAAATTTATACGCCCCCGCCTACATAGCACCCTTCCTGCAACCTTATCTCGCCCTCCATTGTCGACAATACGAGCTTTTATTTTCTTCGACCAGAGAACGGAACTTCCTGGCCCCTAATTTTCTAATTTCCTTATTTCATCTGTCAGGGATGGTTGTGTATCTAGAAGGGGTTGATTCTCGTTATATTGGCAGTATAAGACCTCCGTACACAAGCTTATCGAATACAATTTTGCTAAAAAGTGGACCTACTCATTTAATTTTTCGCGAGGGTCTTCAATTACTTCGAAGTTTCTGATGTCTAGATTGACTCGTTTCTAATTTTAACCAACCAATTAGTGTCGGCAGGTGCTACTATGGACCGGAACATCGACAGATAAGAAGCAGCCCTAGTGCCGAGTATTTGTCGAGGGTTGAAGTCGTGCTCGATCGCGCGGAAAAGATTGCGGGGGCGGCTCAGAAAACTGCGGTTTGTCCCCGGGACTTTAGACGCTCGTCCTTTAATCCTTGAGACAATAGCTCCGTCGGAAAAAAACCGACAGGCGCCCTTTGGCGAAGGGTTGCTCGTTCGTATCGACCCCGAGGTCCGGTGTGTCTCAACCACTCTCTCTCTCTCTCTTCTCCCGGGCGTGCTAATATTTTTCGAAGGGTTGAAATCTAATTTTTTTTCACCCCCTCGTCGGAATTCCTCTCCGTCCCAGCGTCTCGTCTTACCCCGTTGGTGAGCGCGGTTCGCTCCCAATAGACATAATAAAAACGCCATCTGAAATATGCATCCCTTAATAAAACTGTCCAATTAGGCGAAAATGGAATTAAGTATTTAGGGGGTGTCGGGCGTAGTCTCCGCCTCTCCGCCTCTCCGCTCTCGGGGTTCTCAGGTGCTCCCGGAAACCCTTTTGCGAAAAGATTAGGTTCTTAGACCTCCCCTTTGACCGCTCGAATACTACGGGGGTGGAAAAAGAACGACGACTAACCGAGAACGGGGGTGGAACCACGTCGAGGGGCGCTCGCTGTCGGACGGGACTTGAATTATTTATGGAAACGAAATTCTTCGGTCGCTTTTCCACGCGTTCCTGGGGCTACGCCACGACTTCGATTTATCGCCGCGAGATTCTACTTTGCTCGCTGCGAGGCACGTCCGCTAATTTAGCCCGTGATTCCCCGCGATCCGTCGCGAGACACTTCGCGACTATAAAACGGAAAACCACCCCTTACCAACCCTCTTTCGCCACCGAGCCACCCGTTTATTAAGTTACGAATTTTTTAAGACAGTTCAAAATTTAGTTTTCGTTGCTTTAGAACATTTTCCAGTGTACTAGTATTTTTTCCTGGGACCTCCAAACTATGACCAGATTCTACACACTTTCCTTAGGACCTGCAAGCTTTGACTAGGTTGTAACCAATTTTCCGTAGCACCAGGAAGCTCTGACTAGGTTCTACTCATTTTTCTTGGGACCTGCAAGCTCCGACTAGGTTCTACTCATTTTTCTTGGGACCTGCAAGCTCCGACTAGGTTCTAAAATTTTCCTTAAGACCTGAAAGCTCTGGCTAGGTTCAAAAATTTTCCCGTAGCATCTGGAAGCTCTGGCTAGGTCCTACTAATTTTTCTTAGGAACTGCTAGCTCTGACTAGGTTCTACTAATTTTAGTTAGGACCTGCAAGCTCTGGCCAGGTTCTACTAATTTTCCTTAAGACCTGCTAGCTCTGACTAGGTTCTACTACTTTTCCTTAGGACCTGTAAGCTCTGACTAGGTTCTACTACTTTTCCTTAGGATCTGTAAGATCTGACTAGGTTCTACTACTTTTCATTAGGACCTGCAAGCTCTGGCCAGGTTCTACAAATTATCCTGAGGACCTGCAAGCTCTGACTAGGTTCTACTAATTTTCCTTAGGACCTGCAAGCTCTAACTAGGTTCTACCACCTTTTTCCTAGGACCCTCAAGCATCGACTAGGGTCTAAAATATTTTCCTTAAGACCGTTTTTTCACAGAAATTGTAGATTTCACAAAAAAAATTCGAGTCAACTAATTATTTTGTTTGGCCTGTGTGTAGGTTCGCGTAGTCCCTCATCCACGGCTCTCGTCGATCAGCAGGGTATATGTGGGATGAAAGAATTCGCAGGAATAAGGAATTTCCAAGCGAGGCCTGATTTGCAAAGCACGAGAAATGATACGATCACGGGTGTATATCTCGGATCTAGAACAGACGTAATCTGCTGACTATTCATGACCGTTTTGCTTTTACCGATCTAATTTTTCCCGCTCGAGATTCTTAACGGTTACATTAGTTGTTCTACTATTCCGGGCTTAATTAATTTCTGGATATCGCGGGTATTACGCGGTACATCGTTTTTCACGCCTGTCTTCTATCAACCTGGTCTTATATTATCTACTTCGATCCTTTAACTTTAATTTATACGCATGTTAATTATCGGTGGTATCGCGGTATCAATTTCTGTAACACACCTGTTAATCGCTATCGCAACCCTCATGCTATTAGTTCCTACCAACAAATGAATACAATTCAAAATACTCTCTATCAATTCAGTGATCTGTACATCGAATTCTCTGATTTTCGGGAAAAAATCCCATAACAATCCGAGGTACAGAATGCAGTTATTTTTCTCTCCGATCCGCGAGCATTTTATTTGCAAACAAACAAACATTTCCCGATATTCGATGTGGAATATGTGTACCGGTGAAAAAAAATCCGAAGACACGAGAGAGAGACGAGAAACAAGTGCCGGAGAAAGTGCACGTGGCGGGCAACGAGCGAGAAACCCCATTCTCCCCATTCTCGTTCCATTCTAGGCGATGCTCGCGTTTTTAATCGACCCCCGGCCCGTGTATAACCCCGGAATTCCTTCGGTTAATTACGCGGATTTCCAATGCGAGCAGACCTCGTGGAATTTTTACGATTGCCTGACTGCCAACCCCACCCGCGCTGCCAGCTCGGGGATTTGTACGACTGAAATATTCGAGGGATTTCATTTTATAAATGACCAACCTGTCCCTGCCACGGGGGCGGTCGGACCCGCCACTCCATCGATCTTGTCCCTTGTACTTCTCGCTGCTGCCACGCTCTCGGGACGGATTCGAATAAATACTCGGCCCGCCCGGGAAACCGGAAATAATTCGCGCGAAGCCTGCATCAACTATTCGCTCACGCAGCTGTGCGACTGTTGCATCGGCGGAACACGCAAAGTCGTAGATCTCCCGTTCAATTGATTCAGGCTAGAAACCGCTTCTATAGGCTCTACAATTTTTTTCCGAGCATGAACAATTTTTCCTAGATCCTGCAACCTTCTCTTAGAATCTGCGAGCCTTTTCCAAGCTCGGAAAAATTTGTTTCTGGGTGATACGATTTCTTTTCCTGGATCCTACGATCTTCTCTTAGGATCTGCATGCCTTAAAAATTTTTCCGAGCTGTACAATTTTTCTCTTGGTTTCTACTACCCTCTTCCAGGATCTAGAGGGTTTTCTTAGATTCTACAATTTTTTTCGTGACTTCTAAACTTTTTCCGAGCTGTACAATTTTTCTCCTGGTATTACTACCCTCTCTCTCCCAGGACCTAGAGGATTTTCCTAGATTCTACCATTTTTTTCTCGAGTTCTACAATCTTTCTGTACATTCTACAATTTTTTTTGTACATTCTACAATTTTTTTTGTATATTCTGCAATGTTTTTGTACATTCTACAATTTCGTCCAGAGCCCCGGGAGCGGTCCCCGAGGCAGCAAGGCCCCGGCGTCCGATGATTGGTGGCGATAGCAGGTCTACGCGGAAGCCGGCGTGCAATCGAAGGCCTTGTTTATAATTTATAAGGCGAGAAGCCCGGTCGCCGCAACGCGCGTCATTAATTTCAGACGGCGGGATACCATCGGGGCGACCGTAATTAATACAAATCGTTGGCATACCGTCGGCGCGAAGAAAACGTCGACGAAGAAGAAGAGCGACGGGTCGGTTTCGAGGTACGGGGGTGCAAAGAGACCGAGAGAGAAAGAGAGAGGGTGGTATGAAGGGAGGGAGGGAGGAGAGATATCAGGGGGTGGGTGGTGTACACAGGTTGGGTCCGGGGGTTCTAGAACCGTGTAGTGTCCGTGGCAGCACAGCGTTGAACGAATCCTAACGTCGTTCCCCCGCAGTAAATTTATACGACTAATACACGGGGACTCGAGGGTCTTAATATCCAGCGGGCGTGCGATGAAAGCAGGCGAGTTTAAAAAGTGCAATATCACGGAATACATAAATGCGAGATGAGGCGATTTGAATGAAAACCAAATAAATTTCGCTGCCGGTACTCGCTCGTTCGTTCGCGCTCACCTTCTCTCTCTCTCTCTTTCTCTCTCTCGATCTCTCTCTCGATCTCTCTCTCGATCTCTCTCGACGGCCGCCCCGGCCCCGTGTGTATATCCAATTTCGCTTTCGCGCCGTCGCGTCGTGTTTCCATTTATTTTATCCGGCCCCGTCACGCGTCTTCTTCTCGTTTCCCGGTGATTTCCTACGGTCTTAATTGCGGCGTTCGCGCGCGCCAACCCATATCTCCGCGAGCCGAGATCCGCGGACGAAACCGGAAACGGAACAGGCGCCGGAGCCATCGTGGCCGTTCACGCGATTTCTTCCTCGCGAACACCCACCCTCTTTATCCATCACGATCTCCTCATTCCGAGCCACATCCCTTTGATAACCCTCCTCTCAATATTCTTCATCAATTTTTACTGCACGAGCTCGACAATTTTGAAACGATACAAAATAAATAATAAAGGTAAAGGACACAAATCACTCAATTTAGTACACGGGAAATGGAATTTTGAACAATTTGAAAAATACCTCGAAGGCTTGGAAACGTATAAAAATACTTAAATAAAATGTTTAGTCAACGTTTGTTACATCGTCGCATTCAAGTACAAAATGAGACGAACATGAACGTTACAATCTCAATTCTACATGTATACTGCATGTGTGTGCATATACATTTTTATAATTTATAATTAGGGTAATCACAATTAGTTTCGACGCATTATCCTTACAAACAAAAGTTAAGTTTCACCATCATTTTTGGAGTTCGAGGTCATTTGTACGAGGTCGATGTAGTTTTGTATGACCTATGCGATGCGACAAGAAAATATTTATGGTTATTTAAAAAAAACAACCCCTACAGGATATTGATCGTTTGATACGGTTGAAAAAATCGAAAATTATTAGTTCCTTTTAATACGGTAAGACAAAAATCTACAAAAATGTAAAATATGAAAAATACCTCGTTCGAAGTGGAACATAAGAACACGATGAAAATAATGAAAGAGTAAAATGTTCATCGAACACATGAAAATAATGAAAGAGTAAAATGTTCATCGAACACATGAAACTAATGAAAGAGTAAAATGTTCGTCGAACATGATGAAAATAATGAAATCTACAAAAATGTAAAATATGACAAATCCCTCGTTTGAAGTGTAAAATAAGAACATGATGAAAATAATGAAAGAGTAAAATGTTCATCGAACATGATGAAAAGAATGAAATCTACAAAAATTTAAAATATGAAAAATACCGTGTTTGAAGTGGAAAATAAGAACACGATGAAAAGAATAAAAGAGTAAAATGTTCATCGAACACGATGAAAAGAATAAAATCTACA
>CM052203.1:3758550-3875038 GCA_028455805.1 Lasioglossum figueresi | reverse complement strand
TCAGGATTATTAGCAAACTGGGCACTGTACATTAACCTTATAGCTCCAGATCATACCCTAAACTCAACATAGGCCCAAGTAGAGTCCAATAACTAAAAATGATTATATATCAAGATTGAACCCTCTCCAAATCGAACCCATCCTAAACTTGATCATCTACTCTTGAATGCAACGACGTAAGAAGAGCATGAAGAGCGAATGTTGCGGGCGTGTGCCGCGGGTAGCAGGAGGGTACGCCGCCGGGATAAACGCAGTAATTCGCAGTTCTCGAAGGGGTTGTGAGCGAGTGGCATGCGCGGCGTAAATGTAGTTATAAATAAATCTAGGAGCTCTTAATGCTTGCTCGCGGAAGGCGGCGGCAGCGGCTGAGCGAGCATCGAGACGAACGCAGGGTCGAAGAAACCCGCGGTAGGGTGGAAGAACACGGATGGGTACAGGGTGAAGGGTTCGGGCGTAGGGTTCCGGGGCAGAGACCACGTGCCGGGCTTTGCTCCTCGTTCGAATCGTAACTGGGAAGCAGTCCCGGTAGAGTCTGCCTCCTTCCCATCGCCGAAATAATTGAAAGATACTTCCTCGAACTACCCCTCTGGCCTCGGGAACATTGTGTTCTTATTTGGTGACTTTACCCCTCGTGTTAGGAACATTTGCTTTCCGAAACTCCTCTGATCATTTTTCTGCTCCCTTATTTTATAATTCTGCACGATTCTTCTTCGCTCAACTTCGTTCTCTCTTCTGTCTTCACCCCTTGCAAACCCCTATTCGTCATTTGATAACTTGGCAACTATTTTTATATTTGTTGGCTGTTCTTTAGGGTCTAATCTAGCTCTAAATCGAGAGTATTTCATTTTTTTAAAATTAATAGAATTATATTGCAAGGCAAGGGGTTAGTATTTCTAGAATTTTCAGCTTTTCAACCCCTTCTTTCTTGAGGGGTGGTCTAGTCAATGATGTTTAATAATTTTCCTCGAAACAGTGTGTTGAGTATTTTCTACCAGAAATTCTTCGAGCAGCGAAGAACAATTCCTTTGATATATTGATGTAAGATTGAGGGTACGCGACGATAGGATCTAGAATTGAGACTTCAGGGAAAGGATTTAAGGGGATCGAAGATCCGCGGACAGTCCGTAGAACGTTGCAAGGCTGCTCGCTAACTCCGCCTCGTTCTCTTCTCGCAAGACGGCCGAATCGAATTTGCAAACTTGCAGATTGGATTCCAACTTGCCTATTATAGGGTGCGTCTGTTCCGGTTAAAAGCTGAGAGGGGGTAGGCGTGGTGGGGCAAGGGAATTAATGTCGATACGCCAAGGAAGGCTGGAGGATTACTCTAAAGGCCCGTATCTCATTGTCTTAGATGTTGCTCCCTGCCCTCTAACCTTCGCTTTTCCATCTCCACCACCGCCAACCCCCGTCGTGCACCGTCAAAACCCTCTCCGTGCGAAACCCACCCCCGACGAACTGTGTTTCATCTTCGTTTCCGTTGCGGCCACGATTCCTCGACCATCGTCATAGTTGGACGAGTTTGTTCACGAGGAACGTTAACGTCAGCGGATTATGGCCGCGGCAAGAGACTTTGGCTTCTCAAGGCCATCCCCCGCAATTGTGTCATCGCTCGGACACAGAAACAAAATAGACCATACGGCTTTCAGTGTACTCGTGGTAAAATGACCGGTTGAAAAATATTCTTTTTACAATTTTTACGAAGATAGAAAATCGAGATAGAAAATTGTATTATTATTTAAATGTATCTATACGATATTTTAAATTACGAAGACGCTGTTGGAACACTATCGTAATACTAAAATACTGTAAAAATACTAAAATAAATTTCTATTTCGCTCCAGTTTGTTGCAATCCGTATAGCTTCAATAACTGAAACTTAAAAGATATTTAGTATCGATACTAAGGGGTAACAAGAACTTTTCCCGCAGACCAATTTCGTAATTCCCAGCAAGCGCTATGCTCCATCAAGCCCAGCACAGATCGAGCAACTCTGCTCAATCAGAAGTCATAATACATTTACCGCGGCGTAACGAAGACCCGATGAAAGGCAGCCGGCTCCGTGGTTCTCAATCGTGTATGAGACCCGTGTCCAATAAAACGTCCCTTTGAGTGGAAAGAAATTTGGCGTGGAGGGGTTGGTCCGTTGTCCGGGAAAGTCGAGTGGCAAATAGCCGCGGAAGAAAAGGACGAGAACGTAGGAGAGGCCGGTGGGAATCCGTCGGGCGGTTCTATCGTCCGCGGTAATCCTCGGAAATTAAAAATGCCCGCGGTTTTGAAAGGTTCCGGGCGGTCTCAAAGAGGAAGAACAAGTGCGGGGGTGGTCCGATCTCGGCCAGCTCCATTTACAGAAACTCCGTCAAAGGGATCGGCGCCGTTGCGCTCTTCAAAGTTCACCGAGTCTCTTTCTTTTTTTCCGTTGGCGTGCCGAGACCGAGGGTGAAGTGTCGGCGAGAGCTAATGACGCTGCGAGAGGGTGGCCGCGGGGGTGGCCTCTCTTTTCGCAGTCGTACAGACCCGGAAAAGAGGGAACGTCGGTGCCGCCGTCGTCGTCGCCGTGGTCTCGCGGACATTTACCCGGTGGCCGCCACCGTAAATGAGTATTTGCCTTTCTGAATAAATAAAATGCATTACAAAGTTGCCGGAGACGGTACTACCCGCGCGGACGAGGAAGAGTATGACGGCTGAGCTCTCGAGAGCACTCGAAACCGAGCAGAAAAAGAACCGGAAAGGGCAGAGCAGTCGCCCAGAAGGGTCGAATCGCATTCAAGGAGAAGGGACCGGGTCTCTGGATACCCTCTCGAGTAATCGAATCGGCTCGAGTGCGCACACCAACAGATTGCTTTCCAATGCTATCGAGTAATTGGCTCTTTGTTCGGTGCGTCAAGTGCTCGAGATGATACTCGCTTCCATCTTGTTTCAACCCTTTGCTACACGATTTGCGTATCGTTTGCACGTTCACCGTGGTCCTCGGGATAAATATCTGATTTTCAGATTGGTGTAACGATTAGCCGAATATTTCTTGCAATTGTTACGATGCAAACACACGTATCTCGTTAAGGGTTGAATTGCAGTAGAATTAATAATAATACCGGTACCTTAATTTCTTTTTAACGCACACTCGTTTTACAATACAACAGTGAGTTACATTGATGACATTTGTTTGAACGAGCGGAAGGGGTGGTTTTCCGCGAGAAAAATTCGGGGATGAAAAAGACGCGTCGAAAGGGAAACCGTTTTCGAACGAGGGAGAAACTTTTCGTGGATCCGCGGATTGGTTAATTTTGGCAGCCCGGGATCGGATTCGCGGTGGCTGCTATGGGCTCTCTGCGGGGGTGGAGGGTGTGGGTGCGCGTAGGTATCGTTGACACACGATCGCGCCGCGCGTATATAATAATTAATGGTGCTCTCTGAACGTAGGTGTGGGAGCGGCGCGGCGTGTGCTCTCGTGTTCGACGGGGAGAGAGAGTCATAGTGAGAGAGAGAGAGAGAGAACGCGCGACGTATATCTGCACGGGCAAAGATGCGTAATTGCGTTACCCATCGAATTCAGTTATACCGGCATGGCGAGTCTGATGCATAAAATGATGGGGCCAAATTCAGTTATAGTTTCGCTTCACAAAGCGAACACGGTCGCGTCGTTAATATCGCGCCGTTGCGAGCCAGTGTGATATCGTTACGACGGAATTTCCGTCATCGAGGGGGCGGCTGGGGGGTGTGCACAAGTCATCAAGCCTGTGAAATGTTTTCGGCTGTCGGATCCCGGAAGTACCATTTTTGCGTAAGAAAATCTCGACGGAGGTTCAACCAAGCTGTCCACACATTCCCTAGAATTTTTTAAACAATTTTCTATGTTTAAAAGATTAAAAAATCGTTCAACGATTCTTAGGACTCGGAACCAAGCATATCTCTATTCGCGAGAACAATGATTTTTTATCATTTTATACATATTCAATTTACCCTGAATTTATTCAAGCCTTCGAGACTCGAATTTTGATGTGATGACTAAAAACAATTTCAGTTCGAATATTGGTGTAACCATTTTTATCGTTGAATTCAGGTTATCATTTTGACAAATGATTTATGTAAATATATAGTATTGTAAATGGAGTGAAAAGATGACTCCACTTTAGAGTTTAAGGGTTGAATACTAAAGGTTTAAAATTACTTTTTTCCTGAATCCTCGAGTCTCAACTGTTGCCGTTAACAGTCCGTTAATGGCGTCCACTAACTTCTCACTAATTACGATGCGAATATACGAATATTACTCATACCGGGCTGAAATCGAGCATAACCTCTTCGCTCTCCGCCTCCGCCGAATCGAGACGGCTTCTTTCTTCCCGTTTTTCGTTTATATCCGAGTTGTAACGGCCCCGGAAGGAGGCAAGGGTAGCCAAGGAAGGGAGGCTAAGGGAACGAGAAGCTGCAAGAGGGAAAGAGAAACCGTCGGAGAGATCGATCCGCTTTTACTCTTATTTTTCCTGGGAGCTCGCGACTTAATTAATCGCATAACACCGGGCCTAATGAAATCAGAACTCCCACCTCCGTCTCCGAGTCCATTCTCGCCCTCTCTCGGCGTGCTACCACCGCCCGGGAAAAAAACGGAAATATTTGCCGGGAATACTTCTCCACCCCCACCTCCCCATGAACACTGCCGATTCCTGCCCTCGGGGCCTGCGCCCCGCTTTCCGGAGGAATTACTTTGGAAATCGATAATTATTGCCAGCAATCTCAGCCACCCCGCAACTTCTTTCCAAGCTGTCGAGTTTACAAGCCACCGTTCTGAAACGGGCACGTGTCGCGTGCCAACAGCTACAACAGTTTTTCCTCGTGTCAGTTGTTGGCGTGCGAAAGTTTTCGGGCTGCCTCCGCTTCTTACCTTGTAAACGATATCCGGAAGATATTTTACCTGAGCTGCAAAATAATATTCCGTTTCCGGAAGCCTTTTTAGGGGAGGAAACATCCCCCTACGCTTCGACGTGAAATTATTTTCTACTTAGGATTTGTTACGCGACCGAGTTCTGGATTCGATAGTCGATTCGTTGAAAAGAATTTCTTTTACAAACCCTTGGTTTTTTAATATTTTTAAGAAGGTGTGCGATAAGTGGATTTAAAAAATAAGTAAATTCAGCCAATATTGTCGTAGTACTTTTCCCAGATTTTAGAATTGCCATCAGTGGATTTTTCTTTAAAAAAACCGATTGTCACCGTGATCGCAGTTGACGCTCGCGAGGTTCTCGGAACATGATCGCCCAGGCTGAGATGCTCAGGCTCCGGTATCGGGCGAAATCCAGGAGGAAGCCGAGGAATGCCGGTTACCCGTTGAAGCGTGCACGAAGCATAGCAAGAGTCAGGATATCTCGAGTTCCTTCGGGAATCGAGGGGGTTCTCCCGATTCGTTTGCCGATTGCCTCAGCGTTTCGCGGCACGGCGCGCGCTCTATCGAGGGCAAAGTAATTTCTTCGACGAGAAAGTCTGGATCGCTGCACGAGCACACTCCTCTCTCTCTCTCTCTTCTCGTCGATAGGTTCCCTTCCCTCCCTTCCCATCAACTTTTCTCTCTCTCTCTCTCTCTCCCGCGAGGATTAATTAAAATCTCGAGCGTGCCGCCGATTAATCAACGGTGCTCGATGCGCCGAACAGCTTCGTAACAGCGATTAATAATGTACACCGCACACCGCCAGCTATACGACTTCTGGCTCAGTCGTTCCTTCGAAACTGCTGCTCTTTCCCCAACAATTGTCAATTTTCACTCTTCCAACCACCATTTTTTATACTGTTATCTAGCTTTTTTTATGTTCTATAATTTTTTCCAGGGTGTACAAACTTTATATAAATTCTAAAATTTATCTATTTCTTGCGAACGAATTACAAAATGTTTATTTTCCTCAACAGTCCTCAAACAAACTCGGTAACCAGAATTATCCACTAGTCCTTATATAAACATTTTTCTTTGGAGCTGTACGATTAAATTCGAACCGAGCATTTCACTCATACACTGCACACCGCCAGCTATACGATTTCTGGCTCAGTCGTTCCTTCGAAACTGCTGCTCTTTCCCTCACGATTGTCAATTTTAAATCTCCCAACCATCATTTTTTATACTGTTCTCTAGCTTTTCTTATGTTCTATAATTTTTTCCAGGGTGTACAAACTTTATATAAATTCTAAAATTGATCTATTTCTTGCGAAGGAATTACAAAATGTTTATGTTCCTCAACAGTCCTCAAACAAACTCCGTAACCGTAATAATCCACTAGTCCTTTTATAAACATGTTTCTTTGGAGCTGAACGATTAAATTCGAACCGAGCATTTCACCTGAACGTCAAAGTTAATCGCCTTCAGACCAGTTTAGGGGTTACGTCGAGGAGTGGCACGGTTCCCGATGAAACCGCCTAATCACGAAATTCATTAAGGTGGTTCTCGCAAGGCTGGCGACCGTAAACGCGGCACGACACGCTTTTCGGCCAGCTGACCGATTCACACGACGCGTTTAACACTCGGTATTAATTGAACACCTACGCGAAACCGACAGCAATTCCTCGTTCCCGCTTGAAATAATAAACGCTGTACGCGGCAGGCGAAGAACCGGGCCGTGCTCGGGCTTGGGACGGCCCGCGATAGCCCACGGGAACTATCGAACCGGCGCCGGTCGATCAATTCACTCTCGACCCTCGCCGGATTTACAGCTTACGATGAATCGAGGCCTTCGGCTACCATCGATCTCGCTGCCTCGTTCCGAGTCGCTTCTTCGGCGATCTGCTTACGCATTTTTCTCGCGATTGCACTGGAACCGCCGTACTCGGTTTCGGGTATGCAAATTTCTCAATTGAAAATTTCTCGATCGAACATTTCTCAAGTACAAATCTTGAAAAATCTATTTTCCGGGATATTTCTAGTAATGCAAATTTTGGTACAGTAAATTAAATAAATTAGGATTATACTAACTTTATCATTCATAGTAATTTTGTTCCAAAAATGTGTTTCCTTGAAAAGAGAGCTCCCCAAGGTCATTTGAAACAACTTTTTCCTTTACAGAAATGTTCTCCGCAGCTTCGTTTAGGAGTTATTCACGAAAAACACGGACCAATCGCAGCACTGCTGCGACGATGACCTTGACGCTGCCCTTGACGCTGCCCTTGACGCTGCCCTTGACGCTGCCCTTGACGCTGCCCTTGACCGAGCCGCGCTCTGATTGGCCCCCGTATTTTTGCTAGTAACTCCTTAACGGAGCAACGGAGAACATTTTCGCAACGAAGAAAGTTGGAAGAAATTCAATTTTTGAGACATCTTCTCAATAAATAAATTTAACAATAGCGTATCTTGTTCGAAATTTTCCCAAGAGGAAATACACTTTTATCTCGCATGAAGATCGGCAGTTTTTCAAATAATGCACATTTTCAAATTTGCACGTCACATTCTGCTTCGACAAAAGGAATAAATTAATTTAAAAGATTCGAAGGGACCGTTTCCCCGCCCCCAGATCAGCAAGACCGCAACTCCAATTTAAACAGCACATAAAGAGCACACCCTAAACAGTGGAGGCCCCGAAGGGCTCGATTCCCCGCCCAAGATCGCCGAGCAAAACGGAAAGTTCGCACGAAGGTCCGGCAGGAATGATTTACTTATCGATGTCGCGTAATCCATCCGATCGGTTATCTCGATCGCGTCGGTTACAATGTAGCCGGTCGGTTACAGGTGTCGCGACCGATCGACAACAGGTGATACGGCGATCGTCTTGATCCGGGAATAAGAGTGCTACTAGTCTCGATTCCTCCAAGTAGTAAAACAAGAGTGTATCGCAACGCGGTTTTTCGAGCGGAGTCGATTAGCGTCCGATAAGTTCGAGTGCATTTGCGTTGGGTATCCTCTCGCGGGTCGATTGATTCCAGTCGAATATGACCAACGATAAGGCGATGTATGCTTATGTGCGCGTGTGTGTGCCCCAACTCGTTTGTGGCGTGCTCGTTGCGAGCACCTGGACGGTTCGCATCGGTTCCTCCGCGCCGATTGGTCGGAACAATGTTCTCCTTGTCGCCGGGATATTATTATGTTTGCGGCTTCTATCTGGCTCGTTATTAACTTCGTAACCGGCGAACCGCCACCGTGCCTACGCTCCCGAGAATAAAAATACACCGACCTGTGTTTTCAGTGATAATAAAACGCGCTCCATTCTCTCTTTCGCTCTCTCGTTCTTGTATGCACCGGAGTTTTGCTGCACCTCTCGATGCACTCGCAAAGCCAGCGGTTTGTTTGACTTGGGAACACGCGCGCAACACGGTCCGATTGCCTGACTCACCCTCCGTAATCGCGCCGCGGATAAATGGATAGGTTCTAGAGCCAGAACTAAACGCAATGAGTCGTGAAAACGGGGAACCGATCGACTCTCTCCAGCTGCAATTCGAGAGATCCGTTGCAATAATGCTGGGACGAGCGTGACTTTCTTTTGCAACTCTATTATTATACCCTTTCGGTCAGACGATGTACACCATCGATTTCACTCGCGATTCCACGATTCAAATTTTTTCACGATTCAAAAACAGATTTTCTGAAATATTTGGGCCGACATAAGTTGTATACATTCTGAACATTTATATAACATCGAAACACATTTTTTAAGGTTCGTTACAAGTCCGAATACAATAGTTGTGAAAGCATCTTTTGTACTATTTTTATCGTTATTCGAATTGAAACAATTTTTCTAGAATTTTTATTACGTGCCAGCTGCTAGAGTAGTCTATCCAGCTTGGCAAAAAAACTGAAGTCGATAAATAAAGAGGCCATTAATTATGAGTAGACTGCGGATGTTCATGCAATTTTCATTTTTCGTAGACGAATTTTAAGACAGTGGAATGAAATAGAATCTTATTTCCAGTGGTATTAACCTCTGAGGATCTAAAATAAACAAAAATTGTACTATATTCTGTCGAATATTAACGTAAATGCATAAAGATCCGCAGTCTAATTATGAGACTGAATATATTTCTGCAAATTCTCCTAAACAGTATACGAGGGTTAGTTGATTTATTAATTGTCATGAAAAAGTTACCACCTCTCTGCACCTACCAGATGAGGGCGGTGGCGGAAGGGGAAGGTATACTGGGGACACGATTCTAATTCTGGCAACTCCGTTTGTCATACATCAGTGAAGTATGGCAAAAATGATCTGACTCATCTCGCAGTGGCCATTGCCATGATCCAATTTCCTACTTTATCATTTAATCCAACAATTTAACTATCATAATATAGTATCTCTTCATAGAATGGACTAGGGTTAAACAGGTTTGCAGATTAACCCTCTATTGCATTCTTATTAATGTTCTATAGTAAATTAAGTAAACAATACTGAAGACTCTGACCATGTTGCTTCCAAGTAAGAACATTGCGCTTATGAATAAAATCGCATAATCCTGTATAAAGTTACCGTACAGGAACGGTCATAAAATGAAATAAATAACATTTTATAATAAGATTTTATTATTTATTTCATGACCACACTCATTTCTAAGTAGACTAACATTTATATATATTTTTTTTTCAACTCGCCATAAAAATACATGCAATAGAGGGTTAATGAAGGGATGAATAATGAAGGGATGAATGACGTCCATGTTTATTACAGTCGTCTTAAAGTCATTCTATTTTGTGTAATTTATTCTGTTCAATTTTTATTCTGATTAATTTTTATTCTGATTTTAAGAGGGGGTGAATGACGTCCATGTATGGTAGTCTTCTTAAAATCTTTTTTATTCTATTCAATTTTTATTCAGATTTAAGGAAGGGGTGAATGTCTGCTGTGGTGGATGATCGGCTGTGGCTCAGTCTGGTTAAATGGAAAACAAAGAATTGAGAAAGCGCACGTTTCTGATATGTTTAATTTCTCAATGCTTCTGGGTATACAATATTTTTTGTTTTTTATTAACATAGATTATATAGATTAGGTATATAAAAACATGCGCGTACTCGAATGCAACGTTGCGTCAAAATTTCAAAGCAATCGGTGAAGAACTTTCGGAGATTTAAGATTTAGAACAAACGAACATTTACATTTTTTATTTATATAGATAGAAGATAGATTATATAGATTAGACATATAAAAACACGCGCGTACTCGAATGCAACGTCGTGTCAAAATTTCGAAGCAATCGGTGAAGAACTTTCGGAGAATGAAGATTTAGAACAAGCGAACATTCACATTTCTATTTATATAGAAGATTTCATGACCACACTAATTTTTAAATACGCTAACAGCCATATATGTATTTTTCAACTCGTCATAAAAAATTCATGCAACAGAGTGTTAAACTTCGAAATCAATTAGTGACTCGACTGGATAATAGAACGAAGAGGAGTTCAGGTTCTCTGCAGGAAAGAAAACGGTGCTTTAAAATGTCCCGGTGGACACGCAGGGTTAAAGTTTGCACGGAGTGCAGTTTCGTCGGTGCACGGGACGCGGATGCATGCGTGCAGCTCCTCGTTGCGTGCGTGTTTCGCCGTTAAGGCTGGTTGACTCCCGCCGTTTGGTTCGCGCCGCGCCATGCAGGGAATGACATTTCGCTGCGTTGCATGCGCACGCTTCCGCGGTAATCGCACCTGCCCACTTTTCTTCGTTTTCGGCACGGGGTGCATCGGGAGAGACAGAAAGAGAGAGAGGGAGAAGGCGGAAGGACGCTCGTAGGTCGAGAAGTCGAGGTGGGGTCGAAGAATCGATAACGCCTCGAATCGGCTCGCCATCGGGGCTCGATATAGATTTCATTTTGAAATGCTCCACATTCTTCTTCAACCCCCTCCTCTTCTTCTCCTTCGCCTCCGCAGGGGGCTTAAACAAATCCGACAGGGATTGTACACTCGCATAGTTCAGCCCTCGAGTATTTTTCTTGTGTCTGTGTTAAAAAGCTGCAAATTAACCCGACACGGAGTGTTAAACAATCGTAAATAGTGATGCGGGAATAAATGAAAGAGGAAACACTTCTTTTTCGCAAGCGATGTGGTGGTGTCTGTAATTTTTTTTATCTGCATTAGTTTTTTAGATATGAAGGTCATCTTCAATTTTTTTAATGCAATGTATTTGTTTATGCGAAAGCGTGTGCCGAGACGAATTCATTTGTATATGACTAATGATCGTCAAGATCACACATGGTCAAACATGGAAGAAGTATAGTGTCATTTTTATCTCTTTCATTTCTTTCGAAAATAACGCTGGCTACTAATCACACGGACATTTATACACAATTATATTATACAATATATTATTATTATTATTAGACAGCGGATTTTATGCATTTATGACGAAAATGAGTAAGTGCAATTTAAGATTGTCGCAATTCAGGTAGAAAATGTTTATTTTGCACAATTATACGCACAATTATACGCACAATTATAATTGTTTTTCTACTAATTGGAAAATAATTGAATCGTATAAAACTTTAGTAATTGTCGTTAGGAGTAATTGTCGTTTAGCGTTAAGAAAATTATGCGATTTTTAAATACGGTTGCATAGTTTTCGTCAGGGGTTGTAGTGTTTGGAAATCTGTTCGCGTCCGAGGGAGGGATGTTTTCGGTGAACAACCGGTTCAGGAATTGTGAGAGTCTTTCCGGGACAAGCAGGAGCCCCGTTTTCGATTCGATCAGTCTATTTTCATCGAGTGGCAACGAGAGAATTACGCGAGGGCGGCGCGTTAATCCGGTATTCTGACAGGACTCGCGCGGCCGCGTCCGCGGAGGCCTTTTCCAATCCCGGCACGCTGATTGTTCGGATTCAATGCGCACTGGCATTTGGCAGTTGGCAGTTCAGGAGGTGGGCAGACTGGCGGAATAAGCTGTCAGAGTGTAGCGCGCGCGATGAAAACTCTCTCGAACGGGGAGGAAACGCTTCTCTCTTTTTCTGTCGCTCTCTCACTCGGTGCCAAACCGGTCTCTCTGTCTGCTGTTGTTCATCGGGCCGCGATTTTCTCGTTTTACTCTCATCTGGATTCGTTTCGACGCACTTTTATTGGACGACGCGTCGACAGCAACGGGGAATAATAAGCGCCGCTTCGACGGGAGAGACTTCGACACGCGGAAAGGCAATTTTTCAGCGACCCTGGACTTCAAGGACGAGATCGCGAGATCGATGCTGAAGGTGGTCCACAGGATTCCAAGGATCGATGCACATTTCATCGATCTTGTGTGACAGATTTTTCTGAACGAATTCTACAAAAATGTATTTCTTCTTTTAATAATTTTCAATTTTTCTATTCGTTTCACAATGGATTGATTCAATTTACTCAAAGTTCACATATTTATTAGAATTTATCCAAGGTCACTCGGAGGTCATTCAAAAAATCTAAATATACTGTATTGTTCCCGCCTCGTAAAAATGTTTTCAAAAGAAAATAGACGTCTATGTAACTCTGGTATCTGATAATTCATACAGACAATTCGTACAGACAATTCGAACAGACAATTCGTACAGACAATTCGTACAGACAATTCGTACAGACAATTCGTACAGACAATTCATACAGACAATTCATACAGACAATTCGTATAGACAATTTTTATCCTGCATAAAAATGCAAAATATGAATTATTATTATTATTATGTACGGACCGAAATCCATTTATACAAATGTTTACAATACAAAAGAAAAACAAAAATGAAAGTCTTAACCTAAAATTACTTATAAAGGGACATGCCGTAAGCTGTAGGAATACAGGTATTAAATGAACATATAATTGTACGCAATTTTCTCTTGAATGATTGCAACGACCCATTGAAAAAGTCAATATTATGATATAGCGAGATAGAGTCCGCAATAATACGATTTAAGGGATCCATTAATCCATACATGGATTTGGACTTAATTGTTTGAAATTCTGCCCGAATTGTCAATTGCAAGACAAGATTCTTTCTCTCTTTAACCAGTTAACTGCGTTCGACCTGTATACACGTCAATCCAAATCTCTATTGCGGTGCAATAACAATAACCTTTTCAAGAATGAATTGTTAATTTTTTATCAAATATAAATGTAATCCTTCCTCGTTTTTCGTAAAATTTATAATAGTACCATTTGCCCTGTGATCGACGTGTATACTTGGCATTGCTCGATTTTAATTCCACACTCTGTGGGGGATTATTAAAACTAAATTCCGCATTTCAGAGGTTAAACAATATGAAGTTAGACGAGGGTAGTATAGGAATTTCTCTTTGAACCAAATATAAATGTAATCCTTTCTCGTTTTTCGTAAAATTTATAATAGTACCATTTGCCCTGCGTTCGACGTGTATACTTGGCATTTTGCTCGATTTTAATTCCACACTCTGTGGGGGATTATTCAAACTAAATTCCGCAGTTAATAATCCTGTAAATTTGAAAATAAAACATCATATCGTAATCAGTTTCTTCAAATCTGTCCACTGTTTCAAAAAATAACGACAAGGGATAACGAAAGAACCACAGCCATAAGTTGGTAAGCTTCAGGAAAGTAGATCGTTGCGGGCATGAGCGCAACAGAACTTTGTCGCCGTGTCCGTCGGAATCGCTATCGATCGATATCGTTCGGTGACGTCGAGGCCGTTGTAACAACGTTCGAGAGCGTAACGCTGTAATCGCGCGTCCCTTCTCCGAATTCCGCTTAACTATCGGGTTCTTCGGTGCCGGGGCTCGCTCGATGAATCTCGAGTTAACTAACGCGACGGCGGGGTAATTAATCGAAAGAGCCCGTACCGCCCCCCTCGTCTCCCCCCCCTCGTGTTTCGAAACACAGTGATGTCCGCGGGGCCGTGGAACAGAGGACGGACTCCGGGGCTCGTTTCCGTTGGTCACCTCCGGCTAATCATAGACCACACGGATCCAAGCTTCCCTTGGCACTCGACTCCTCTTTCGTGTGTCGCGCGAGCCCGCTTCGTCCAGCTACGGTCCGATCTAGCTCGAACACACCAAGCACCGCTCTACAAGGGTGTCTGATTGTAATTACTTTACTCAAGTGCGGTAATTAAACTTCTCCGGTGGCGAGTGTCCGACGATACGCCCATGTCGCTCCTAATCCACGGCTCTGTTGCCCTTCTTTTCTGTAACGCGAGCTTGCTGAAGAGCGTCTTTCAATATGACGTAGGGTTCACCTGACAATTTCGCTAGACAGTCTTCGATACATGGTACAGTATTTTATCGATAATTGTCCCCAACACGGGTCTGACCAAGGACAATTATACGCCAGGGATACTATTCTTTGACTTTTGCCGAACGTAGAGAAGGACAGCCGAGCTCGAGAGGCCTCGGTCGCCGAGAACTGTAAACACAACTGATCCGATGTCAAACTTCTTTATTTCTCATTATTTTTTTATGGAACTTTCACGAACATATTCGTGGCATTTTTCTAATGCAAAATGATACCAAATATGATACAATTCCGATGATATTTACTTGAAGAAGAAAAGAGCATACGCTGTTCTTCCTTGCGTTCAAAACTTTGGTCGTCCATTACACAAGTAAATATCTTCGGAATTATATCGTATTTGGTATCATTTTCCATTAGAAAAATGACACGAATATGTTGGAGAAAGTTCCGTAAAAATATAATGAAAATAAAGAAGTTTGACAATCGGATTAGTGTGGTCTCACCGATATACTCGAGCCGTATGATGTCATACTTCTCGGCGACCGAGGCCTCTCCAGCTTCTTGGCCCCTCAAGGGGGTACACCCCACAGGAGTAGGGATAGCTCTTGAACACTTAGCGACCAGACATTTGGGACTTTTATGGATAAAATACTGAATAGAGTGGTCCGCGCAACTTGCACAGCTATACAACTTCCAAAGTATGCGTTGCACGAAAAAGTTTTGTATACAGAAGTTGCATGGTCTGAAGGGGTACATTATGTAGTGTATTTATTATTCTAAAAGGTGGAAGCGTTTCGGAGATTTGAAGGTCGACTTTGTTTTTTTAAATAGAATACTATATTTTTTATGCCGAAATATGGAAGAATATCGAATTCTGAGTAAAAAAGTATTGGCCTTAATTAACCCTAAACCTAATAATTAACGAGTAATTTCACTTTATTTCTTGAAAATTTTCTTCGCGTAATATCAAGGTAAAAATTCAACCTTATTACACATTTTCGCAGG
Source organism: Lasioglossum figueresi (assembly GCA_028455805.1). Lineage (NCBI taxonomy): Eukaryota > Metazoa > Arthropoda > Insecta > Hymenoptera > Halictidae > Lasioglossum > Lasioglossum figueresi. The sequence goes on along the minus strand of CM052203.1, from coordinate 3,859,934 downwards.
ACATCATGATAGACGTTGTCGTGTTTATAAACATTCCTACGTAAACATCCCGTTGGCGTAAGGTTAAATTTCTAACTTGATATTACACGAAGAAAATTTTAAGGAAATAAAGTGAAATTACTCGTTAATTATCTGGTTTGGCTGATGAAGGTTAGTACTTTTTTACTCGGAATTCGACATTCTTCCATATTTCGGTATAAAAAATATAGTATACTATTTAAAAAAACAAAGTCGACCTTCAAATCTCCGAAACGATTCCATCTCGTAAAAAAATAAATACACTAAATAATGTACCCCTTCAGACCATGCAACTTCTGTATACAAAACATTTTCGTGCAACGCATATTTTGGAAGTTCTATAGGTGTGCAATTTGCGTGAACCACCATGTATATTATCATTATCTCCACTGTTTTTGAAAATATGAGAACATTTAATTAACCAAAATTTCTCAATTTAGAGAGGACCACAATATGGCAATAACAGCATTTTTTATTGGTGAAAGAGTTTCGGAGATACGAAAGGAACCTTCAGTTTTATAAAATAGAAACATATTTTTCTACGCACTATTCGATGCAGATCTTATTTACCATATACTCGTATTTATATATATTAATTTCCACAAAATAAGATCTACAGAATTCCGTAAAATTGAAGTTGAAATGTCTCTCGAATTATTAATTTTTCGACACACACAGGTGAATGTTTTTTATAGAGAATGATGAGTTGAATCGAATAGTATTTAGAAAAGTGTATGTTTCTATTAAAAACAAGTATTTATATGTATTAATTTTCGCAAAATAAGATCTACAGAATTTCGCAAAATTGAAGTTGAAATGTCTCTCAAATTATTAATTTTTCGACACACAGGTGAATATTTTTTATAGAGAATAATGAGTTGAATCGAATAGTATTTAGAAAAGTGTATGTTTCTATTAAAAACAAGTATTTATATGTATTAATTTTCGCAAAATAAGATCTACAGAATTTCGCAAAATTGAAGTTGAAATGTCTCTCAAATTATTAATTTTTCGACACACAGGTGAATATTTTTTATAAATAATGATAAGTTAAATCGAAGAGTATTTAGAAAACTGTACGTTTCTATTAAAAACAACAAAAACTCAGACCTGCAAAAGACTGTTTCAGCCTGCACTGTTACAGTGATTTAAACAGTTTCTGTATGATCTGATTAATTACAATTTTAATGAAATATGCCACCCGTGAATCAACCCCTACATAAACTTTCGATTTCTCTGTATCGACTCGTAGCCAAACGAAGGCCCAGGCGTTGAGTTCGATTGGTGCAGGCTGATCGACACGGGGAAACGAAAGAACGGCGCGGCCAATTAGCCCCATAAACTCGGGTCCAGCCCGCGATAAAGTCGCCGAGCGAGCGAGCGAGGGAGGGGTGGGTTGCTTTTTTTATTTTAACAGGGATGTACATAGCCGGGGCAGGATCGGACTGGAGCGTTTACGAGCGACGATACACCCTTTGGAATTGCGGACTACGAAATACTCGGGCTACTTGGTAATAAAAGCGAAAGTGCGAGAGCAGCCTCTGCTCCGGGGGAGGGCGTGAACCGCGTCGAAGGGGGGAAAAAAAGACGTAAAGGTGAGGAGCGAAAAAGAGATCTAAAGGGGGGACTCGTGGAGAGAGAGACAAAGGGAGAGAGAGGTGGAGGAGGCGGAGGAGGAGAGAGAAGCGCTCTATCTGTCCGATCTGCGGTCGTGTTCGCGCTCGTGCCGAACGCCGACTGTTCCACGATAATAATTACGGCTGGGATACTTGATGGAACGTGCGCGCCCGCGACGAGGAAAGCCGCAACGAAAAAAAATCGGGCCGTACTGGGCGCATCCATTAGTCTCAATTGTTTTCTCTATTTCCTTTTGTTCACGATCATCGCTCGCGGCGACGAAACGCGCATAATTGCGAAAATTCCCGTCGCGGGACAATAAAATCGGACTAATTGAAGGGCGGCGGCCCGCGCAGCCCGACTGCAATCCTCTTTAACTTCGTGCGTCCTCCGGGCGACCAGTTCTCGTTTTTCGGATTAATCCTCGATCGCGCTGTACCATTGGGACTAATTCCGATGCGAGATGCAGAACGCTCAAGGGCTCGGAAATAATCGCGGGAAGACTCTACTGGGTGAGCGACGAGTCTTAATTGACATGCTGTGTGTAGTGCAATGGTTTAAAATAGTATGCGTGCAGTAGGGAACTCAGAGTCGCCAGATAAGGGAGCGCGAATTAAGGGTAAAACATTAACCCCTCTCTCTAGTACCCATAGTCACGGTAGAGTGGGAACACAATTCTTAATCCTTATAAATTCTTGTAAAGAAAGCAATTCAAAAATCTTTATGGACCAGAGACTTTAAAAAATTAGCAAATAATCCCCAGCAGAGGCTAACGGTCAACATTTATATTTGTATGACTTTATCTAAAGTCTCCATCGCAGAGGGTTAAATAAGCCGTACCAGTTGAACAAGAGAATTCAAGCTGGAAATAAAAGTGGATCGTCCCCAAATTCCCAGGAGTTTCAGGAGACAAGATTCGCGAGTCCCGACGCATGAAGTCGTCCTGAAACTATGCGGAGGCCCACGCATCAGAAGTACCAGCTCACCGGCGGGTCCGAGAACCGACCGAGGTGAGAACGAAAAAGAAGAATAAGAGAAACGGGACAGTAAGATAAAGGGATAGATAGAGAAAGAAAGAGGATCGCCGCGAGGCTGGAGCTGAAAGTTGCGGGGCTCAGGTGCGTGCATGCGTGCGTGCCTGCCGGCCGTCAGCGCGGCCTCTTGAACTCGTGTCAAGCCACTCCAATCGGAGAATATCGTAATCTCCGGGACTGTACACGCTGACGTACCCTTACGTAATTCACGTGTCTGGCGAGAGCGTGCTCGCGTGTACGAGCACTACGCTCGAGTATAAGAGCTACGGGGGCAAATCGAGGATCACCCGGACGGCAGAGAGAACTAGGGGGTCGGAGGGGATGCGAGGGGATCAGGAACGAGGACTGCCCTTCGACCTCGCGAACCATGCCGCATATACAAGGGTAATTCCTACGAAAGTATGATTAATCGACCGTGCTCCGTTCTGGACTGTTCCCCTTTCCCCCTCTCCGTGCACCCTTTACGTATTCGTGATCATCAATGAACATCCCCCGAGAAAATCGGGGCTTTCGATTTTGCTGTCATCGTTTTCCAATTTTCTTTTAATTCTTATTTTGCTTCAGTCTGTGGTGCCAACGAGTTTCCATGTTTCTCTATACCATCCCAATTTTTCGGAAGATCTCCGCTGTAACCGTTGATTACAGACCTTTCAATTTTATTGTCACGGTTTTCCCATTTTTCCGAAGCTATCTGCTGCAACTGTTAGTTATAAATCTTTGTGCTTGTTAGTTCACACTTAACAGGTCATTTAATTTTTCCAAGGACCATATCAATTTTCTCGAGGGTCGAACAGTATACAGTCATATAATTTGTCCGACCTTGAGTAATGGCTAGTCGCAACTCGACTGCACCGATCATGCAATTGTTGCATTAATATCGTTCGAATGGAACGGACCGAAAGTTAACTTTCCATTAAGAGATAAGACTTATCTCACTCAAGACCGCCCTTGTAAGCATTTGTGTAGACAAGCTTCTACAAAATACATACACTGCACCCTAAAGGAAATTCGGCGACAATAAAAATAACTAGGTAGAGTGCAGTTTGAGATTTGAAAAATTATTTTGGACAAACCGCAGACTAAAATCATTAAAGACAGAAGTGCAATTCGCGGTGCGTTTCCAACTGTAATTCCGAGCAAAACGGAAGAAAAATTATTTCGGAAAATCCGCAGACTAAAATCCTTGAAGACAGGAGTGCAATTCGCGGTGCAATTCCAAATATAATTCCAAGCAAAATGGAAGAAAAATTATTTCGGAAAATCCGGAGACTAAAATCCTTGAAGATAGGAGTGCAATTTGCGATGCGATTCCAAGTGTAATTCCGAGTGTAATTCCGAGTGTAATTCCGAGTGTAATTCCGAGCAAAATGTAAGATCGTAGCCGGAGTTGCGGCGATTCGTTCGGCGACTATTTGGATTTTTATTGCGGCATCCGGCGACGGCTTATCGTTTCCTGGGATTTTGATGAGGCGGGTGGGAGAATGCAGGTAAATTCGAGGGATTGGTTCGCAAGCGTAGCTCACAAGATCCCGGCTCGGCGTGGTCAGGCCGTTTCCTGGCCGCGGAGTACGGCTTGCACGGGGTTGTTTCCGGGCCGTGAGAGGGCAAAGAGGGTCGTGCAGTTGCCACGCAGTCTGACTGACAAGCTGACTTATGCAAATACAGCCTCGCTTCGCCCGGTAATCTGATCGTACGTACATACGTACCTACGAGCCTTTATTTCACGATGGGATTTAAATTACCTGTAAGCCGAGCCGTTTTAACGCTAATAATAATATAACGCCGACGACTTTATCCCTCGCGCCGCGCCGGATTCCGCCGATTTCCAGGCGAATCAGCCTTCTAACGAAACACCGTTCTCTTCCCGACACACACCAACCATTCGAGCCGGCAGAATCCATTTCTATTCTAGAAATAGCTTGCCATGGGTATTTTCTGATTTTCTGAACATGACTCATTTCGAATCTTCAGCAGATCTAGATGGAAATTTGTGCTCGTTGCATCTGCAAGCCGGTGAGCTTCGTCTAAGTTTTATGGGTTCTATTTCAGTGTCAGAAATTTTATTAATTTTATTCGAATTTTTTATTTATACGCATTATTAATTCTTTCGTTCATTCGCTAACCAGTACCCAATTTCTTTAATTGTCCACAATTCTTCTCCCACTCCAGCTTCCCCTTCCATGACGCTATTCTCCACGCTTCCGCAACGGTCACGTGAGTAATTCGGCACTGGCAGAGAAGGGATAACTTTGTCCCCCTCGTTCGAGTAAATTCCCCTCATCTGGTGATTCTGGTCGTAAGAAAAAAGATGGGAGGGGTTGGCTCCTCTACCACCGAGGATTTATAAAGATATTATCAAAAGTGATTGATTCCAGAGACGGAGGGCCCGGAATCTCGCAGTTATCCTCTTGGATCGGCTCCGCACGGGACGAACATAAAGAGAAACCGCGATACACATACGTCTCGACCGCAAAACCGCTGTCGATCGCGCTTCCCTGAACCGCGACGCTGGAATACTCGCGCGCGTCAATTCCATCGGCGTTTCCTCGAACCTCGAGAGCGAAGCCGCCGGGAACACGGTATACTGTAGTCGAGGACGGGAAATCGAGAGGATAGAACGGAGACGAATCTCTCCCGGAGAGAGTAAGGGAGAGAGAGAGAGGTGGATCGAAGCTCGTCGAGCGTGCAATCACGCGGATGGCTCGGCAAACATCTCTCTCCGCGTCCCTCCCCGCCTTCCTCACCCGCGCCGAGAACCGTTTTATTTTCTCTGTACGCGAGAGGCCGGAGTCCCCGTGGCGATCCGCGCCGCACAAATGTTACATATGTTGTCCATTTCGTGTTCAAACAGCAAGGAAACCAGCGGCCCCTCGACGGTTCCGGCCCGCGGCTTTGACCGCTCCGGGATTCATTTGATTTTATAAGCTATTATTCCAACGCGGATTCGGTTGCGTTATTTACCGCTGCGCGCGTTTTCTAGTTGCGCTGGTTCAGCCAATTGGCACAGGGGCGGTATCCAAATTTTAACGACTGCGTCTACCAGATAAACAACACTCGCGTGTGACTGCACACAGTCGCCACAGTACACTCGCCCACCGCTAGACCACGTATACGTACGCGAGGATTGCAAGGGTGCGGAATTCCACACCTGATTTCTTAATAATGCGAAGACGGGGTTTCTTAGTAGTCAATATCGCTGGATGAAAGATCAATCTAGGGGACTATTTGCAGCAAAAGTCTTACTTTTACGTTTACGACGCGTAATTCTCATTATTTGGCAGCATGTCGCGGAGCCGCGAGAAGCAATGGACAGACGACGGTGCTGCCGCCTATCGTGGCTGTCGATACATTGCAAGAGTGCGGAATTCCACTCCTGATTTTATTAATAATGCGAAGACGGGGTTTCTTAGTAGTCAATATCGCTGGATGAAAGATCAATCTAGGGTGCTATTTGCCTCAAAAGTGAAACTTTTAAGTTTACGACGCGTAATTCATGATTCGCGAATTTTGTCCTGAAAAACTATCTAGCCTTATGCATTTCAAATTTATACATACACCCCCGCTCAATAATATGTGGACACTTTGCTGCAAGTACATTTTATTCTAATAGTACCAAATTGTACAATTTAATGATTAAAATCTCTTGAATAAATAAAAGTTTCTTCGGCAGGGCTAATACCGTTTCAATCTACGATGATCCATTAGGGTGGTTTGCTGTCTTCTCAAGACAATAATAATAATTATTGGTGAGATGTCTAATGAATTTATTATTGACTGTATAAACTAGACCGCATAAAAAATTAAACTTTTCAGCGAGAGTCTATATATCGTAGACGTAAAAATAATATTTTTATTTATCGCCAAAAGCATTAAAGAAGTTTTGAAAAGATATTTAATGTGGGTACCCGGTTATCGACATAAGGGTTGAAAAAAGAAAATTTCGAAATACGAAAGTGATTATTATTGAAATATGTATTCTCTGGTACTGTGTAAACTAGACCGCATAAAAAATTAAACGTGAATCCACATACTTTTCAGCGGAAGTGTATGTATTCACCGGTATTCGAAGTACATGTGTGATTTTTTTCAAGATCCTTCGAGTTATAATTTTTTCATGGAACGAGAACCACGAGTCAAACACGACTGAAAAGATTAGTTGACTTTCGTTTCCCTGTCACTCACTGCCCAGTAAGAGATCTGCAATTATTTCTAAAGGCCTATGTACGAAGATCGTCCTTACAGTATGCAGGACCTAACCAGATGCTATCCTGACGCCATCTGAGGATCCCAACGACAGAGATCTCTCAAATCGCGATTCCATTCTTCCTCGAGGCCCCGCGATTGCACATCCACGCTGCAGTAATTACGCAAGCGTAAAGGTTAAGCTGGTCGTTCCGCGATTTCCCGGGCCGGAGTTAGGGTCTCGAAGATCCTCGGTCAGAGTCCATCGAGGGAGAGAGAATGTAGCAGTAGGGTGGCCGGGGAAAAATCCGGGAAAGCTAGCTCGAGATACGACACCAATAACAAAAATCATAAACACTCGGACCGTTGATTAAGTCCTCTCGCGAGGATCTTCGAGGCTCCTTTCCCCGGCCGAGGATATGAGGATCGTATCGTAGCGCGGGTCTTCTCGACGCTTCATTTCGCGTAATACTCTCGGGACACGGGACGGAAGGAGGAGAGTGAGAAAGAAAGAGAGAGATCCGGATAGGGGTGAGTGTGTGTATACAGGAACGAAGAAGCGTCGGGTCACACCGGGCCCCGGGTTGTTTCGTGTCGCACCGTAAGCGTCCATCGCGGGCTTTACGCCGCTTCGATTGCCGTCTGTAATTCCGGCGTTACGAGCTCGATCGCGTTAATACGCTCTCCTATCTCTTGCGTCTTGCTTCATCCGGCTACACCCTGCTGCGAGCCTCGAGTATATCGATCCTCGCGAAATCGAGCCAGCGGAATACTCCGAACATATTTCTGGGAGCAGACTGTCCAGAAACTCTGATACAGACTCGGAGCGTAAGAATTATAGTTGTTTATGTCTGGTGCAGCAGAACTTCGGCACTTCAAGTTTTCGCTCGTAGCTTCGTCCCGAGATCAACCAAACACGAAAGGCCTCCATAGACAGCTTTATAATACGAATCCACACCGGAATAGTTTATTTCCAGCTTGACAGCTGAGTCGTTTTTCACGGTCAAGGCCGATGACGCTTCCTGGCGTCATGCCCTAAATACGCTCGATACAGTTTGATTTTCAAGCGGAAAAATCGGGAGAAAAATTTAAATAACTCTCTGAGAGTACACGCAGTGTCTGTCTAAATTGTTAGATATCATTCTATCAACTAACAGTTATTCAGATTGTCGGAGACGATCCGGTCACGATAGTTTGCTTAGCCGATCGATACACGTACTCATTAATATTCAGCACAGATTAGCAAACTTTTAACGATCGGCCAACGGCGGTAATCTCGTGATCGGAGTAACTACCGTTGCGATCGCGATGTTTCGTAGGAGTGGTGTTGTGTCAGGCCTCGTGTTTTCTATGGCGGATAACGAATGAATTAGCTAGGTGATAAATAATAATGACCGGACGTGTTCGAAACGAATGTGTCGCGCATGGCGAAGGCGGTAGCTCGTGGAAACGAGGAACGGGACTGCGTCCGAAACTGGCGACACTCGAGGCTCTCTTCTGCCGGCACAGGCGGACAACGCGGAAACAACGGCACGTACATTGTCGTGCACATTACAACGACACGGCCGCCGAGAGTACTCTCCGCTTTTCCGTATTCGGTTCTCATGTCGCGGCGGCTTTGCCGACCGTGACGAGATAGATACGACGGGGGACGGACCGCTCGATGAACAAACTTGGAAATATTTGCGACAGGCCTCCACCATCTCTCTCTCACTCTCTCTCTCTCTCTCTCTCTCTCTCGCGCGCTCATCGTTCTCTCTATCTAGTTTTAGGGACGAGTACAGTGTGTCTCTCCGCGCTCTGTAGCTACCTCCGGCCTCTATCTACAAAGCCCCGAAGAGGGTACACGCATCGGCCGAGCGCAACGAGGAGGACGCCTCGTTGCTCGGTGTGTACGCTGGCGATGTGCACGCGCATAACGAATGCGCCGTACGGTACCGCGTGTCGGGGATAATTACATCGGTAGAAAGAATGATACGGAATTACGCGCAGCACGATGCCACCTCGGAGATAACCGACGCGATGAATTTGTTACCGTGGAAAAAAAGAAACCCGCGGAATTCTCGGCACTCTGCCGTTTTCGTTCGACAAACTCCATTCAAATCTTTCATTTTTCAATGAAAACAACGTTGTCAAAATTATAATTGTATTCATTGCCAGGAGCTACGTAGACATTTTTTTCGGAATCATTTTATAGAGTGACAATACAATAGTATTTTTAAATTCTATATTTTTGTCCTAAATAAATTAAATCCGTATTCTACAGATGAGCTACGTTCTTTTTCTGAATAATTTTATATAGTTGAGAACGATACAACAGTATTTTTAAATTATACATTTCTGTTCTGAATAAATTAAATCCAAAGTCTAAAGATGAGCTACGTTCGTTTTCTGAATAATTTTATAGAGTAACACCGCAACAGTATTTTTAAATACTCCATTTTTGTCTGGAATAAATTAAATCCAATGTCTAAAGATGAACTACTTCCTTTTTTTGAATAGTTTTATATAGTTGAGAACGATACAACAGTATTTTTAAATTATACATTTGTGTCCTGAATAAATTGAATCCGCAGTCTAAAGATGAGCTACATTCTTTTTTTGAATAATTTCATAGCGTAACATTACAATAGTATTGTTAAATACTACATTTTCGTCTTGAATAAATTAAAACCAATGTCTAAAGATGAGCTATATTCTTTTTCTGAATAGTTTTATATAGTTGAGAACGATACAACAGTATTTTTAAATTACACATTTTTGTCCTGAATAAATTGAATAAATTGAATTCGCAGTGTAGAGATGAGCTACGTTCTTTTTCTAAATAGTTTCATTTAGTGAGAACGATACAACAGTATTTTCAAATTCTACACGTTTGTCCTAAATAAATTAAATCCGCAGTCTAAATATGAACTACATTCTTTCTCTGTATAGTTTTATATAGTTGAGAACGATTCAACAGTATTTTTAAATTCTACATTTTTGTTCTAATTAAATTAAATTTGCAGTCTGAAGACAAGCTACATTCTTTTTCTGAATAATTTTATGGAGTAACATCGCAGCAGTATTTTTAAATTCTATATTTTTGTCCTAAATAAATTAAATCCGTATTCTAAAGATGAGCTACGTTCTTTTTCTGAATAATTTTATATAGTTGAGAACGATACAACAGTATTTTTAAATTCTACATTCTTGTCCATGCGATAGATTCTATCCATGCGATAGATTCTATCCATGCGATAGATTCTATTTTCTTCCAGCTAACAGTCTTGTTCAATAGTTCAAAAAGATTGTTGTATATGGCAGCTCTTGTCTTATTATCTCCTGGGAATTGAGTCAGAATCAGAGCCCGTTTGTCAGAACCCAGGCCATGGGAGTGAACCATTTCGGAGTATTTCCAAGTTCCATAACCGGGGCGATTATGAGAGTATTTTCCAAGGACTGGCTGGGAAACTACGAAAAGGAGGCCGCTATCGCGAAGGGCCTGCATCGTTTTCGACCAAGTGACAGCCACCGTAGCTTGTCTCGGGTCTCAAGTGGCGCCTGCCTTTTCGGATAGAGACACCAGACGTCGTTTCCCTCTGCGTTTCGAGGACGAAAAGCAGATACTCGAGAGAGTACTCGTACTCAAATAGAAAACAAGCCTGTGGGACACGACTTCGTGATTTCCAGATAGATCTCTGTTTCCTGATAATTCCAGGTCTGGAGTCTCGGTTTTCAACCCCCCATTTCACGATCTTCAAATCTTTCCGGTCCACTGAACTCTGGCACCGAAACTAAAACCACTTAAAACAAAATGTTGGTTGATTCTTGCACCGTATATCAAATTATGGGGCAAAAATGAATTTCGGTATAACTCGTGTAAACCTTCCAAAAAATTAATAATTTTGCTATACGAGCATTTAAAATTAAATTTTGAGAACCTGCTGCTTTTATCGTACTATTTAAAAAATTATGGTAAACCATCCAAAGAATTAATAATCTTGCTATGGTCACTTAAAATAAAATTTGGATAACCTGCGATATTTATCGAACTATTTAAAAAATTATGGGGCAGAAATAAACTTCGACATCGTTCGTGCGAATCTCTAAAAAAATCAATAATCTCGCTATGTCAGCTCAAACCAAAAATTCTCCAGAACAACGTCTTCAAAAAACGAGATTTCCTCGCTCCATTTGTCCATCTCGCGTTCACCAAATTTGAAATGAGCTTCTGCAACACGCACGCGGTCTCGCAGCCGGAGAACTCGCATCTGCAGAGCGCATCCCCGGCATAATAAAAATAATATAAACCCTAAATTGGCACGGGCGGCTCGTGAGAACGTCGGAATCTCGTTCGATCGCATTCGGTTGCATTTTTAAACACGTTGGCTTTTCCGGTAGAGGTAGCAAGTAAGCGGGTGCAGCTCGCGTCTCGCAGCTCGTTTGCATAGCCATCGCGGCGAATAATAAATAACGAGCGGAGCGAGAAAGAAGGTAGAAAAATCCTCGCGAGAAAGACGGAGAAACGGAGTCGGAAAGAAGCGTACGGGTGTGAAGAGTAAGACAGAAAAAGACGAGGAAAAGAGATCGGTGTGTGCGTGCGACTCCTTAGCGATCGTTCATGTAGGTGTGTGCCAGACTACAAAGCGGCCTCACAATGGTGGGAGAAACGCGGCGCGATATCCCGGGCTGTGTTTCCGTTCAAATAGAGGTCCGCGTGGCTGCTCCGCTTCCACTCCGCTTCCACTCCGCTTCGTTCTCAAGGCGCAGGTGTCAACCGAGCCGCGCGTTTCCGGACGAGATTTGTGCCATCGCGTTCGGGTACGAGCGAGGCCCGGGTTGTTGTGTTGTGTGTCGCAGGTAGGTGGGACAGGTGCAACGGTTTCCTCCTTCCTTCACTGGGGACGATAAAGGCCCCGGTTCCCTCGCGACCGCGATAGCCATATCGCGAGGAGGACGATCGAGCCTCTCCCCCCAACACCCCCTCGCATCCCCTCGTCGCTCCGTATCGTCTACTCACGGCGCATCGGCTTCGATTAATTGGGGGTTGCGCGCACGGTCCCGAAAAGGGGGACAAAGTTACGAGCCTTTTAATGCCTCGCTGATAATCCGACGGAACAAATGCTTCGCCGAGGAACCGGGCGCGAGACAAAGCGTGTTCCAACGCCCTCTCGATAGCGTCGAACTTCGCGCTAATGCAAACTAAAAATCGCGGCCATCTTTCGATATCTTCGATACTCTTCTTCTCTTCTCCATTGGGTTTCAGTCCTCTGAAATTAGCTACATTCTCCGCGGACGACATTAGGGTCCTCAGGTTTCAATATCTACAATGTTTAATCGTTTGAGTCCCAAGCAGGGCGATCGCGCTCTTCAGATTTTGTGTCGAAAAATCCCAGTACATTTCGAGCGCTGGTGGACAACTGACGGTGCAGTCACCGACTGTCGAAGTAGCGCGCTCAGATTTACTGACGAACGTAAATCGCACAGCTCCTTTTTCAAATGCAAATAATACATTTTACAATAGGTACAATACTACAATAATAGTACTCATTTCGTACTCGTTTCGAGAAAGCGCGGTCGCGCTGTTCGGGATTTTTCGACAGTGTTTTTTCAATATCCCTTGGGATTCAAACGGTTAAACATTTAAGTGTTGTACGAGGTATCGTATCAATTTCATATCGTTGAAACAAAGTTGAAACAGCTCCGACAGCAAAGGGTTAAACATTTTTTGAGAAGACTGTAGTGGTAATGCGAATGGTAGAACACAGAAAATGAAGAAAGATAAAAAAGATGAAGAGAGACAGGAAAAAAGAGATGAAGAAGAAAGAGAATTCTTCAGGGGGTTTCGTAGGAAGCGGCGATTCTGGAGAAGTTCGCGATTGACAGCGGTCCCCTGCTCGTTCGAGTGGTATATCGTACGAGTGGCTGCCGGAGCACAGTGTCAATACTATCCTCCAGAGAGCGAGTTAACACCGTGGCTTTTAACCTTCCCTCGGAACAGAGACGAGTGTGCGAGAGAAAGAGAGAGAGAATGCGAGAGGATAGGAAGAGAGAGAAGAAGAGAGTCCGGCTCGATTGCCGATCTAGCTTTTACGATTCATAACTCAAATATAGCTAGGCGAGCGAAGAGAGAATCGGGGAGAGGAAGGGATCGTCCAGACCCCGGACATAAACCGTTTATTTATATGTTCTACATAATGTTCGTTCGTTCGTTCGCCACCCCACGGAATTTATTTATTATGGCTGCCCCGGGAGCGAGGGGCTCGAGTCGGGCTGAGTTCGATCAACCCGTCATCCAACTATTTTCCCTGCAATTAAAATGCTCGAACAAGGCCTCGCCTCGGCTTCAATATTTTCATCATTGTATACAGGGTGATCGCGTTATTACCAGCCAGAGTTTGACAGGACGAGAGAATTATACTGTTTTCGCAAGCAATGTAATCTTCTTTTAACTATAGGTTTCTATCGATCGTATTTGTCGTTAATGAAATTGTTAATGCTTTCGCCGCGACGGTTCGATCATTTGTTGCTTAATTTACAAAGCCATTTTGCAAATTGCTAAAGTAATTCCGACGTTTCGATCTACATTCGGATCGTCTTCAAGGATTACTAGAATTGCGTCTGTGAAATTTTTTTTTTTAACAATTTAAGAAATACGTCGGAGAGAAAGGGAAAAATGCTGGTAATAAAACTACTCGCTAGCTTTGACATGAAAATGAATAAATTCGACGTGAAACTGTAATATTCGTTGAGTACATGCCGGTTATCGGGACACTGAGGTAAACAGTAAACATTAGGCAAGAACGTATAAGATCGTAGATCGAAGTATACCAATCAATATTAAGCGGTTAATTTAAAATTACTTTGAAACGCAATAATATCCATGAATTTATGGTAATTCTTTGACATTCATCTGTCCATGAAACAACTACAAACTGCTCAAGTTGTATGTAAGAACAATTGATGTTAAATCGTTGAAGCAAAGAAAAATTTAATTTGTAAATTAAGTAACGTATGGTTGAACCCTTGCGCCGAAAGCATTAAAAATTTAATTATTCACAGTATTGCTGATAATTAGACTGCGGATCTTTATGCGTTTACTACAAAATTGAGTAGATGAAATACAAAATTGTTGGAAAATTGTAAAAATTGAAGATGTCGATATATGATTTCTCCTCTATTAAAATCATTAAGGGAAGAAATAACATTCTATTTAGTTTCTATTTCTTGTAATCGATGCAGACAATTTTATACCGTATCTATGAATTTATGGTAATTCTTTGACATTCATCTGTCCATAAAATAACTACAAACTGCTCAAGTTGTATGTAAGAACAATTGATGTTAAATCGTTGAAGGAAAAAAAGGTTTCATTTGGTAATCTTTTTTTATCTGCATCTTTTCATTTAGGAAATGATGGTGACCTTCGATTTTTTACATGAACGCATTGATCTTCGAGGTAATGCAAGGTCACATGATCTTCTGTATATTATTATATTAATTTCTACTGTTGCATTTCAGTTTTCATATTTCGTCCTGCTATTTAGGATTAAATAATATTCTTCTAATTTTGTACATAAATATTTTTGAACATTCCTGTTAGAGACCTGTCCCGTCTCATCATCTGTTCGCGTTTGCATACATCGTTCTTGGCACAGGAAATTCAATTGCACAAATCAAATGAGTACGAATGCAAACAAACCAGATAATCCCATCAATTGACCGGACACCTAATCTGCATAGGAAAGTAGATCTTCAGTTACGCAGTTATTTAACGCACACCATCCCTTGGTGGTGAATCATCGCAAGCCTGTGTCGACACGTGCAAATTTATGAAAAAGCCAATTATATAATTATTAAAACAGAACAAATTTAGTCGGGGAGTTTAGTCAAGGAAACGTTTCCTTTAATTTTTAGAAAATTCACTATGAAAATGGGAAATGAAGATCCACAATCTAATCGTCACTGGAGCGTGGAATTTAGTGCAAAGTAAAAATCGTTTGCATTAATTTATTTCTCTAGTGGTTCTATAAATTTGTAAAAAAACGTAATAATCTTTAATTCTTGTAATATATTTATTGTTTGAAACGACACCCTACGCCACCAATACATGCGCACATTCTTGGTATAATGATCACACACACACCTGTCAGCGACATCACGGGGCGATCTCGTATATCGTTTCTGGATGTCGCGGTGGAAGAATTGGAAGGAGACGTGAATATCCGACGGAAGAGCGATGGATCGGGCCAAGCATTGTCCTCGGGACGAGCAAGTCGAACGAGGACAGAGTAGATAGCATTACGCAATGAAATCTAGTTGTCCAGCCAATGGATCCGCATCCTCTGCTGGAGCAGCGAACAGATTCACGCATCGAAGCCGGTTGCCCGCGTGATTCGAGCTCGACCAACCGCTGGAACGTCTGTCACCGACGGACCTAACCGTCTCCTCTCGGTTAACGACGTCCACTTAACGCTAATAATTATTTTCATTGGGGGCCTCGTGTACACGGCTCTCCCCCATACTACGGGGCCAACTTCCTGCACGAACGGATATAAAAATAGAGCCGGTACCGCAAGCGCGCGGACATTATTCTAAACGGGCAGACAACGCTTCAAACGATTTGTTTTGCTCGGGTCCCGTTCCATTCGCATCTACGTCTCCAGAAAATGTCCACTTCTGTGCCCTAACTGTTATCATTCAGGAAAACCTGTCCGGATGATAACAGTTTGAAAAATCTCTGAGAAAGAGAGAGAGAGAGAGAAATTCCCGAATAGCAAGCTGACCGAATTTTGGCCTTGAGTGTTCACCGATTAATTAAATAATTATTTCCAATTTCAATTATTTTCTTGAATTCTCATATCCAAAACGCGGCAATTAAATGTACAAGTTCACCATGGTCGCTATCAACGATTCCATACAGACACCTTCCAAGCTAGAAAATAGCGACGTCTAAGGGGATGATGTGTAGGGGTGGTTCAGGGTTCCAGGATCGATTTTACTTGTTGGTTCATGATCCGTGCCGAGTCGAAACGCCGGATACGCGTAAGATGAGTTTCCCTCGGACTTGTCCGACACGTGGGAGACGCGTCCAGGGTGAGCAACGAGCCAAAAGGGGGTGTACAAGGGTGCGGGGGTGGAGAGGGAGTGGGGTGGATAAGGCTCGTAAATTATTTAGGAGCTCGGGCCGGAGGTGTCGGCGTTGGTCTTCGTCGATTGGCCCTCGCTGCCCAATCCGGGAGAAAATTAAATAACAACAAAACGATAAAAGACAATTGTTTCTAAGTTTTATGGCGCTGGTTCTCGCGGCCTGTCCGACAGCCCGACGAGACGGGAGGGCGTTTTATTGTCGCTCGGGGTTCTCTCGGCACGACCAGCAGCCCAGCAGCCCGACGCCACCCCATCCCGTGATCCACGCTCACTTTATTTAGGAGGGAAACGATGGGGTGGCTCGACGCTCGGCTGGATTTCTCCTTGACGCCCCCGCGTCGACCGCGCGTTCCATTTTTCTAGCCTAATTCGCTCCCCCCCTCGCGGAACGTCCCGGCGCTGATCGTTGACCTCCAGCTACGCGGAAATTCACGTGACAAGACGATTTCTCCGAAGTATTTAAATCGAGTCATTCGTGACTCCTTGGCGACTCCTTGGTATCCTCATCCGAAATACGTCTTATATCGGAATAAGGAGTCCGAGGGTCGAGTAAACAATTTATTCAATCCTCGGTGACCTCTCTGAACCAGGATCTCTGTCTCTCAAACAACTGCAACTCCGCCTTCGATGAAATAATAATTAGACGAAGCATATTACAGTCTACCAACCCCATTTAAGGGTTAGTAAATAAGTAAAGAAAAATGAGGATGGAGGGGGAGGATAGGGAGCACGCGACCCGTTGTTGTTGCGAGCGGGTTAATCGACCCGGAGGATTCTTTAGGGTCCGGCCTTTTCCAGGTTTCTTTCGTGTAGCGCCACGTAGAGAGCAAGTCTCTCTATCATCTCCGGCTGGGCAATAAGAGAGGGCTTACGGTTCTCGCCATATATTGCGGCCACATTTTTATTTTGACACTAATAGCCACGTGGTATCGACCTCGAGCATGACTCGAGTCCGTCCGATCGTGCTAATCCCGGCTCGATATTGCCCGTATAAATCCCCGGGACTCGCAGGACGTTTATACACACACACACACACATACACACAGACACTCTGCACCGAGTCCTAGCGAGAGAGAAAGAGATCGCAGGATCCAATACGAAGTGGCGCCTAATGCTATCCTGATTTATCGATCGAACCGGGAACGCTACCATCGGCCGTCTCTCGGCCGGAGGAGCAAGAGTTGGAATTAGAAGAACCTGTTCCACAAATCAACGCCCTTTCTTCTACCTCTCCTCTCCCCTCTCTCTCCCTTTCTCTCTCTCCCTTTCTCTCTCGGACTCGTCCCTTTTGTCTCGTGCACGCTCGCAACCGGGGTCTCTGTCCAGGTCCTCTGTGTTGATAACGATACCGCAAACGAGTCCACTCTTCTCAGGCTCTCATCGTCATCATACTGTTCTCACTTTTTAAATAATTGCTTTTTGTATCCTGAAAGAATTATTTTCTACGTGGGAGTAGAAGGATTCCTCTCCTGGAGCTTCTAGAGGAATTATTTTTCCTGCGGTAGTAGAGGAGTTTCTGTACTAGAGGTCTTCGATCCATGTCATAGAGGTCCTAACACTTCAGGTGTCCTGGAGCTGATAGGGGTCTAGAGCTCGTAGAGGTCCTGGAGCAGATAGGGATCTAGCGATCCTACAGGTCCTAGAACTGATAGAAACTTAGAGCTCCTAGAGGTCCTAGAATGGATAGGAGACTTGCAGATCCTAGAGGTCCTAGAAATGATACGAGATTTAGGGCTCCTCGAGGTTCTAGAAATGATAAGAGACATAGGGCTGCTCGAGGTTCTAGAAATGATAAGAAACATAGGGCTCCTGGAGGTCCTAGAAATGATAAGAGACATAGGGCTCCTGGAGGTCCTAGAAATGATAGGAGACTTAGGGCTCCTCGAGGTCCTAGAAATGATAGGAGACTTAGGGCTCCTCGAGGTCCTAGAAATGATAGGAGAGTTTGGGCTCCTCGAGGTCCTAGAGATGATAGGAGACTTAGGGCTTCTCGAGGTCCTGGAGCTCCTAGATGTTCTAAAACTGAAATAGGTCTTACAGCTCCTAGAGGTCCTGGAGTTATAGAAGATCAAGGAGCTTCCAAATGTACTAAAGCTGAGTGCCCCAGTCTTAGCGCTCCCAGTCTTAGTGCTCTCAGTCTTAGTGCTCCCAGTCTTAGTGCTCCCAGTCTTAGTGCTGCCAGTCTTAGTGCTCCCAGAGGTCCTGGAGCTGATAGAAACTTAGTGCTCCTAGAGGTCCTAGAACTGATAGAAACTTAGAGCTCCTAGAGGTCCTAGAACTGATAGGAGACTTAGAGCTTCTAGCGGCCCTAAAACGGATAGGAGATTTACAGTTCCTAACGGTCCTAACCATGATAGGAGACTTACAGTTCCTAGCGGTCCTAAAACGGATAGGAGACTTACAGCTTCTAGAGGGCCTAGAATTGATAGGAGACTTAGACTTTCTCGAGGTTCTGGAGCTCACATAGGTGTCCTAAAACTGAAACAGGTCTTATAGCTCCTAAAGGTCCTGGAGTTGTAAGAAATCCTGGAGGTGTAAGAGATTCTGGAGTTGTAAGAGATCCTGAAGTTGTAAGAGATCCTGGAGCTCCTAAATGTCCTAACTCTGATAGAGGTCTTATTGCTCCTAGAGGTCCTGGAGCTGATAGAGGTTCTAGAATTATTTTACCCTCCAGTATGATTCCTCTGGGACGCAGCTCGCGCCCGAAAGCATAACAGCGCGCACGGTATCATAAGCGTGTCCGCGCCAGCTAACCGGTTCTTTTTCTCTGTTTTAGGTATGTATCGGATTGGATTCGGCCTCGTATCGACACGGACGCGGCTTTTCGAGAACACGAGCCGCAGACGAAACGTTTGTCAGTCACGCGACTGCACGGACAGCGGTTTCCAATTATTCGGTGAGCAACGTTCCCCGCTCTGTCTCGCGTCGGAGGCCGGCCCCACCGCCGATTTTATGCAACTCCGATACAAAGTACCCCTTCCGAAAAATATTCCGACCCTCCCTCTTCCTTTGCTCGGAGTTTCCGCCCAAGGATAACAGAACGGACCCGAAATTTTTCGTGCCCGACGCCGCGCTCCTTTGTTCCTCGGCCGGTCTCACTCACTTTTATCCCAGCCTGCACTAGTTAGTATCTGTTCACCGTATTCTCAGCATTATTGTTTCACTTCGAGTGATTTTTGAGTACTTCGTACATTAAAAAAATACTACTATAACTAATTAATGTGTCTAACTGACGAAACATCTGCCATTATAATTCTAAAGAAATATTTAATTCTACTGTTTCCTAGGGACTGTTATTCAAAAAAATATTATGCATCTTCCTCAACATGACATAGTGTCTTAGAAGCCTAGTAGATCCTGCTAGATCCTGTTAGAGCCTAGATCTCCTGCACAGAAAAGCGTTGATAACGAAAAGATTGAGGAATGCCATTATAATTCCAAAGAAAAATTGAATTCTTCTGTGTTTCCTAGGGACTGTTATTTAAAAAAAATATCTAGCCTCTTCCTAAATGTGACATAGTGTCTTAGAAGCCTACTAGACTTTGCTAGATCCTATTAGAGCCTAGATCTCCTGTAGAGGAGAGCGTTGATAACAAAAGGATTCAGGAATTACGAGTTTCACTTGGTGGACGGTAAGGGTAGACTCGGTGTTTTATTTTTCACGGAGAAATCCATTTGGCAGACGTCGCCTAGTGTCCCACGTAAAGCTAGTCCCCCGGTATCCAATCATCTAAATTATTCCATAAGACGGGACTCGACTGTTGTCGCAGAAGGGACCACGCGAAAGAGACAGATACAATAAGCGAGACAGAAACACCGGGGTTTACTGCTTCATAACTCGACCCGAGGCCCCGGACAATCGCCCGTTATGATTTCGGCTTCTATTTTGACTGCTCTGATCGCGGTGGGTGGCCCCGGACAACAGAACGCTACCAGAAATATGCTACCTCGTAAACCGCGACCCTACCTCGTGGCCGTCTCTGCCAGCCTAGCACGCGTCCGTTTCTCTTCCTGCTTCCTCTCTCTCCCCACACGCTGGGTACGAGTTAGGCGAGTACCACTGTTAGGCGAGCAGGAAGCCCCTTTCTGTGTCTGTACGATGTGTACTACAGCAATTGGATTGATACGGAGAAAACGGCGCTCTCCCGATTAGGTTTCCGGAGACGATCGATGCCTCGCACCCCTGGAGAATACCACCCCTTAATAAATTTGCTGAAATCGTTGCGTAATAGGCAGCGATGTCCGCTTTCATTTAGGGATGCACGAACGTCGTCATCGGTGCTCGCTGGATACATTTACTTTTAGGTACTTTGACTTCTAAGTATTTTGATTTCTAGGTGCTTTGATTTTAAGGTACTTTGAAATGTAGGTATTTTGATTTCTGGGTACTTTAAATTTGAGGTATTTTGATGCTTGGGTGCCCTAAATTGTAGGTACTTTTACACTTAGATACTTTGATTTTTAGGCATTTTGATTTCTAGTTACCTTAAATTCTAGACCCCCTAAATTCTAAACCCCCTGAATTCTAGGTATTTTGATTACTAGGTACCCTAAATTTTAAGTATTTTGACTTTTAGTTACTTTGACTTCTAGGTATTTTGATTTCTAGATACTGTAAATTTTAGGTCCCCTAAATTCTAGGTATTTCGATCTCTAGGCACACTAAATTCTAGATATTTCGACTTTTAGGTACCTTGACTTCTAGGTATTTTGATGTCTAGGTACCTCAAATTTTAAGTTCCCTAAATTCTAGATATTTTGATGTCTAGGTATCTTAATTTCTAGATATTTTGACGTCTAGGTATCTTAAATTCTAGATATTTTGACGTCTAGGTATCCTAAATTCTAGATATTTTGACGTCTAGGTATCCTAAATTCGAGATATTTTGACGTCTAGGTATCCTAAATTCGTGATATTTTGACTACTTTTAGGTACCTTGACTTCTAGATATTTTGATGTCTACTTACCTTAAATGTTAGGTCCCCTAAATTCTAGATATTTTGATGTCTAGTTATCCTAAATTGTAGGTACTTTGACTTCTGCGTACTTTGGCTCCTATAGGTACTTCAGCTGTTGGGTACTTTGATTTCTTGGTACTTCGACTTTTAGTAAAGCAGAGCCCTCCCATCACCACAACTGCATCCCCATGCAGTTAGGTTAACGCGTCCAGGCCAGACCATACTCGTCCCGAGCGTACTTACACGTTTCATCTTGTCAATTTTCCGCGTTTAGGCGAGTGCCCATGTTGTTCTCGGGGCGACGATGTTCGGATCGCGGTTTTGCACGAGGCCGCTAAATCATCGGTTAACGTTCGCGCGTAATGCCGCCGCGAGGGCCAGTGACACGCCTCGGCCATAAAGGACGACCCACGAGCACAAGCGACCCGGCTATCTCGGAGAGCGGGTCGGTCGCGGGTACACGCCTTCGCGACACAACTTCTCTCTCTCTCCTTTTTCTCCTTTTTCTACCTGTACTCCTCTCCGAGTCTCGCCGGCGAACGAGATGAGAGGGCGGAACAGTGCACAGAGCGGAATATCCGGCAACGCGGTTCGATTATCGAGGCTTATGGTTAGGCGACTGCCGATTTCACGCGTTTATGGCGAATGCGGCTCTACCAAACACAATAAAACGACAATCTTTGCCCAGTCTTCCGACAATCTCTATACCCAGTTTTCTTTTTATTGCATTAAAATACTCGCCAGAGGTGTATCTCTGACGTAGAAAATCGTCACAACTTTAATTTCTTTAGTTTTTTAATATAATTATTAGGTATTAATTGTAGCCAATGTAACCATTTCTATCTTTGTATTTCTGACACGTTTATCTTGTGCATGAGGGAAATGTCCGTGTGGTTCAGAAATGACTGGCAAGAGAGGGTTAGTATCAGTATATCTCTTTAACGTCAGACAATTTATCGAAACCAGTCAGTTCATCAATGTTTACGGAATCGATCGCAGGATTTCGAGCGCTATTTAAATTCCCGGTCGCATAATCGCAGATCCAGAGCGTTCGAAAGCCCCGGCATCGCCATAAAACAGTATCTCGCCTAAGTTTTTTCCCTCCCGAACACGGTTCCAGCGGTTCGAACAACGTCGTTAGGCAAAATCGCTCGCTCGAGACCCGATGTAAGAATCCTTTATACTTCGAGTTCGAGATAGTAGTGCGCGGAGAACAGTAATAAAGGTAAAAGGGAGAGGGGCGTTCAAGGGGTGGAGCAGGTGGCGCGAGGGAAATAATATTAACATAAGCTTTATCTAAATGTTAATACGCGCAGTCGAGAGAGCGTCACGCACACGGAATTCCCCGAGTGTCGCGAGAGACCGTGGTACCGTGTTATAGTCTTTTTTCTCTCCTCCACCCCCATGGATTCAGAGGGGTGGGGAGGGTGAATCCACGGGGGTTGCGCGACTTCGCCGCGGGCTCGAAAACGAACGCTTAAAAATGTAATAGCGAGAGGAGCCCGGGGATCGTCGGACGCGAAAACGACGCCGGGCCTCTTTATTTTCCCCATTATTCAAATATAAATGTAAATGTTGATACAAACGGATAGGTAAATGGAAAGAGAGAATTCAATTGTTCGTCGCTGTACGCCGAGCGCAGACAGCAGGGAGCCGGGCCACGAAATTAGTTTATAAGGAAGCGAACAGCGCTTCGCTGAAAAACTGCAAGAGAGAATCGAGAGAGAGTGGAAGGGGATGAAGAGAGAAAGAGAGGGAGGGATGAAGAGAATGGACCGGGTCCTAGCCGACAGAGTCCCCCGAGTCCTGTACAGTCCTTCCAACAATTTTTCTTCATCATCTGATGTCACATAATGACACATTCGTTAAAATTCTCATGCATTTCATTCTCTACATTTTTAAAATATATAATAAATAAAAATTTTAACACGTAGAAATGAAATAAGAATTTATTTTTCTCTTCGGTGATTTTATTAAGTGGTAAGTTATTTTAAATTCCACCGTGTAAAACTGTAAACACCTATTTTTGCCGTGATTGCATAAAATCCCGAATCTAACGATTTAAAGTGACTAGAAAATTTGAAAGAATAGAAATGGAAAATCTTTTTTCCACCTCCTCGAGGAACACCATCGATCGCTTGTTCCTCGATGGTTTACGCCTTTATTCTCAGCCATGGAGCAAACAGATAAGACGCGGCCAGCAATAAAAGCTGTTTGCTGATAGCTGGTTGGACGACAACCTCTCTCATTCTCGCGGATCGCTCGATTCGAGGCAAACAACTTCCCTGTTTATTAGGCTAGCTTCATTCTCAGTCTGTTACACTGAATTCCGACTTCCCACGTTTATCCGAGACACTTCAACCCCTTCAAACACCCCATGAGAACGCCACTGGGTCGCACTTGTCCCAGCATTCCTCGAATTTTTACGAGCTTTTTCGATCCTGCCTGTGACTTTCGTGTACCAGCCACTTTTTACGAGGCGGCTGTTCTTAGTTTTTGAGTGCGGTGGTTGTGTTCTGTGTTTATGTTACGCTGCCATGCATTTCGAGGAGAAGAAAGTATTCGATCACCTCATAAGTGTAAACGTTCGTATTTAATTTATACCTTTGTCGAAAAATTCATCAAAATTGCGATGCAAGGTGAGGAGAAGAAATTTTTAGAATTTTAAATATTTTTCTTTCTATTTTATTAATTCGTATTCGAGCGGCTGCACAGCATACCTGTCATTAAAAATCAATCGAACGTTCCATTTTGTATCCCGAAGGATTGTGTACAAAAGTTGCTAAAAATTGAGAGTCTTATTATTAAAAATGCACGACGGTTCAAAGAATGACACATAAATGTTCGCAGACCTATTCTTGAATTTTTCTTTCCCGAAGAATGGTCAAGGACTCGTTTATCCGTACAGGGGTGCAGTATTTTTGCGGATCGGAAATGGAGGGCAGAATGATCTGGCATTCCGCGAGACTCTTGGCAGGAAAGAGGGTGGTTCGGTAATATCGTTCTGTGTACGCTTGGTTCTCGTGTTACCCCCGGACGTGCATTGTTCTCGCCCTTCGGGCCAGCATTGTGCCACGGTGGCGTAGATTCGTGGAACAGAGTACGGGGCCATGGGGTTGCACCGACGCACAGGGTGCATATGCGCTGATAGCTCGTAATGCCATCTCTAATTCCATGCAAGAGCCGATTTGATTTCGGCATTAAGATAAAGCGACTCCCTTCCTGCGCCTCACTCACCCCCATTTCGCTCGACCAAACCATCCACCCCCGCACCCACAAACTCTCCGCCGACTCATCCTACGTGTACAGCAACCAACCCTGTTTCTATACCGACGATCACTTTCGGAACTCGAAATAATACGGGGGATGAATCCGAACTTGAAACGCGATATCGATGGCTGCAATAACTGCGTTACCGTTCAACCCCATCGGGACCGATATGTACCGCTCGATGCCCGTCTGGGATAAGGGATGACAAAGAAACGCTTCAAGATCCACATTTGGTCCGTAACACAAATTGTTGTCTGGTAAAATCAATTCTTGCTGATTTTAATTTTGACCATCGTTGGAACATGATACAACCCTTGGTGAAGCCATTCCATCCCTGTTTCAATTTTTATAAAATTTCCCATGAGATATACATCGAGATCTCTGATCTAGAAGATAATTACAATATATAACCAAATTTTTATCATCGGTGGAACATGGTGCAACCCTTGGTGAAGCCATTCCGCTCTCATTTCAATTTTTACAAAATACTCGTCATGAGATATGCATACAGGTATAGAAAATAATTACAATATATAACAACATTTTTATCATCGGTGCAACATGGTGCAACCCTTAGTGAAGCCATTCCGCCCTCATATCAATTTTTACAAAATACTCGTCATGAGATATGCATGCAGATCTAGAAAATAATTACAATATGTAAAAAAATTATTATCGATCACTAAAATATCACACAACCCTATGTAATTTTTTTGATATCTTAATTTTTAACAATTTCTTCAGAAAGTCTAGAATGATGTAGAGTCTACTGTCGATAAAAATAAGAAACAATTATAGTAATTAACGTATGTACCGACTTGTGGTAACATTTATTACAAAGTTTATGGAATTCGATTTTGAACATTGTTAATGAAAAGACAGTGAATGATGTACTATCTCTCGGATGCTTACGAGTCTGCAACAAGGTGTGTCGAATAAACTGGAGCAAAATAAGAATAGCGACGACGTTGTATGCAGATTTAATGGACGACTCGTCGCGAAGGATGACGAAGCGTTCGGCTAATCCTGCTCGATCGCGTGCCTCGAGAGGGCGCGAAAATCCTGGCCGCGATCGATGATCCTCTCTTCCGCTTCAATTGCTTCGGAGACACGGCCAAGTGTTCTCCGGGATCGATCAACCGCAAACGAAACTCGCGACGAGGATTTTTTCGTCGATCGAACACCTCTCGCGTCCGTACCGGAGACATAGTTTTCTCATCGACTGATTTCGTTCCCCATCGATCTTCGTCGTGACCAAAATATGCTGGGGGACCATCGTCTTTAATGTCAGCAAATTAGTCCGTAATTCTTTCTCTTTTAATATTCTTTCTGTTTTCCATCCATTCAAGTTTGTAGTTCATCTCATACTTGTCTCTAGTGAAAAGGTACCATTTTCGTTAGCCGTTGCCTTGTTAATACACAAATGAAAGAATAGATCATGCAGAAGTAACTGTGAAGCTGATTCTGGGAAACAGAAAATTCCGAATATAAAAATATTTGCCTTCCCACTCAAGCGTTACCATTTTCCAGGGAATCATTTTCCCAAAGAACAGGTCATTCTGTGGCCCAAAAAATAGGTTGTAACTTTGAAACCGATTCTGTAAATCACAAAATTCCATAACTAAAAATATTTGGCCTTCAATGAAAGAGTTACTATTTTTCAGGGAATTATTTTCCCAAAGAACAGGTCATTCTGTGTCTCAAGAAATAGATTGTAACTTTGAAACTGATTCTGGGAAACAGAAAATTCCGAAACTAAAAATATTTGTCTTCCAACTCAAGCGTTACCATTCTTCAGGGAACCATTTTCCCAAAGAATAGGTCATTCTGTGGCCCAAAAAATAGATTGTAACTTTGAAACTAATTCTGTAAAACACAAAATTCCATAACTAAAAATATTTGGTCTTCAATGAAAGAGTTACCATTTTTCTCAAGAAAAGATCATTCTATGAGCCAAAAACAAGATCGTAACTTTAAAGCTGATTCAGTGGCCAATAAAATCGCAAGTTGATAAGATCTAGTTTCCAGTGAAAAGTTACCATATCTAAGGGAACCATTCTTCAAAAATATCATTTCTTAAGAATTATATTGTGACAGTGAAGCTGATTCGGTGGCCTAGAAACGAGTAAGCTGAATGACAAAAAAAACCAGTGTAAGAGTTGCCATTTCCACTGGGGTTGTCACCGAGTGTTCTAGGTAGGATCAGTGACCGTCGGTGGATAATCCCGGTGATTCTTGTCGGTCAGCGGGATCCTTTGCGTGTAACGGATCCAGAAGAGACACAGCGGCGGCGGATTCTTAGAGCGACGTCGCCTCGACATCGTTATTGGCGATGTGGTAGCCCGGGGTGTGTCGGCGTAGCTGCGACCGCAGAGGTATCGGAGTGTGGCATGGCACGGGTCAACCGCAAACCGACAACGTCCACGCGCTCTCTCCTCTCTCCCTATCTCTCTCTCCTCTCTCCCTATCTCTCTTCCTCCCTCTCGTGCTCTCTCTATCTCTATCTCTGTCGCTCGACGAGCTGTCCGCGCGTTCTGCGGCTCCTTCGATGGAGGATCGAGGCCGTGCGCACCCGCACCGCACAATGCAGCGACTATGTCACCGTAACCCGAATACTGTCCGCAAATTGCGACAGCATCGAAAATCAAAGGGACCCCGCCGAATAAGACTGCACGCTGCAGTCGCACTGCACTCGAAAAATTCCCTCACCAACGTAAAACAATAATGCACGCGTCCTAACTCTTCATTGTTCTTCAATTGTTTTCTTTTCTTGATGTGGAATCCTCATTATTATTCCTAATGCATTTTTATTGCATTGTGCATTGCATTATTGCATCGCATTATTGCATCGCATTATAGCATGGTGCACACGAAAAATTCCTCCAACAATATAAAATGTAGATGTACAACCCAGTGCAGCATAAAACTTAATCTTCGTTTTCGACACAATATGTCACGGTCAGCGATTATTAACAATTTTTTTATTACACGGACAGCTGCAGTTCGATTCTTGGTTTGCTCGATGTAGAATGACACATTGGACTCGTGCATAATTGAACGCGATTAATAAATTCGCCGGTAACGACGCGCGAATTACGAACGGATGCACGGAATGTATTGAAAACCGATTATACGTATTTCAACGGCATAAAATGATCGATTAATTCGCGTGCGAAAACATTTATTCCATTAAATAATTCAGAAAATAATCCGTGCCATTACGGAATTATTATTCGACCATTGTGGCTAGTTTTCAGAGATCTCGAGATCTTCTTCGAAGTAACATCAATCTATAAAACATTGAAAAATTATTCTAAAAAAGCTGGCGACAGGCGCTGTCATAATTGATCAACAAAAATGTTATTCTGAAATGCAATTCTTTTACAATCATTGCAAGAACCTTTACAATGATTAAATACGTTCCTTACAAAGTTACATACACTTATGTCCGGCTAAATTAAAAATTGTAGGCGACAGGCGATGTCATAATTAATTAACAAAAATGTTATTCTGAAATGCAATTCTGAAATGCAATTCTGAAATGCAATTTTGAAATGCAATTCTTTTATAATCATTGCAAGAATCTTTACAATGACCAAATACGTTCCTTAAAAAGCTACATACAATTTATTCCGGTTAAATAAAAATTGTTGGGGACAGGCGATGTCATAATTGATCAACAAAAATGTTATTCTAAAATTCAATTCTTTTACAATCATTGCAAGTACCTTTACAATTACCAAATACGCTCCTTAAAAAGTTACATACAATTTATTCCGGCTAAATAAAAATTGTTGGGGACAGGCGCTGTCATAATTGATTAACTAAAATATTATTCCAAAATGCAATTCTTTTACAATCGTTGCAAGAATCGTTACAATTATCAAACACATTCCTTAAAAAGTTACAAACTATTAAGTCCGGCTAAATTTCTTGCCTAATCGGTAAAGCACAAATGACTGACTAGAATGAACGAGTAGAGTGAATGACTTCTGAGACTGCAACTATCGAGGCATTACCGTAAAGAGAGGATGCTCACGTATAATCGGACGGCCACGATCTCGGTACCGGGGGCCAACCGGTTTCCCATCGCGAAATTCGTCGGTCTGCTTGTCCAGCATGGCGGCTAGGCGGAAACGCGCCGGCAGGTGCAACCCGGTAATTGCAAACGTTTGATATTTAATTATAATTTAGCCGTGGCGCGGCGGCGAGGCGGCGGGGGCCGCTCGGAGTCGCCCTGTTCGATGGGATCTCGAGATCCTCTTGGAAACAAAATAATTCCCTAATTATTCTTCCCGCGACGCCGGGCGACGTCGCGCTCGTTGAGTTACGGCCTCCGCTTAATTACGTTATTATTAGGTCGGTGCACGCCCGTTTGAAGCCGCCCGTTTCTTTCAATCAGTCTCTTCAAAGCTTCCCTTCCGCTTTTCCTTGTTTTTTTTTCGAAATATTCCCTGGATACTACTGCTGTCGAGCACGGTCTTATAATTAATTTAGCTGTTGTTATTTGTCCACCCCGCCTTTGCCGATTAAACTTGTTTCTTCAATTTGGGGATGGAATCACTGCTGCACATTCTGCGTTGACGTCAATATAGTCCACTGTATCGAATTCCTTCTGAGCTAAAAATATTTTGTTACATTATTTTATCTATTTTAAAATATTCTTGAATTGAAATTTATTAAAAATCAGGTATTATAAATTCGATATAAATTATTTTCGATGACCCTGACACCTCGAGGTCTCCAGCAATTTGGACACTCGTACCAATGAGTCCAGAATTAAAAATGAATGCGAATCTCAGGCAGTCTGGTTTAGGGGATGATTCTTCTCGAGCTGTCGCGACTGGACCGTTTAAGTGTGCCGCGGAATTCCCCGTTTTAACGACTCAATAAGAAGCTGTTTTGGAAAGGTGTTCGGTCCCGTGGGATGACGAAGGGCCCGGGTCCCTTCCAGGACGGGACAGCCGGGGGTCGTAAGTCGGCGTAAGTTTATGTATCGCTTGTCCGCTTATTATTTCGATCGGACGTCTGTAGCTGTGACGCGCTCGTAAAATCCCTGCTAGACCCCGAGACTGGATAGCTGTTTCGAGTAAAAGAAACTGCGAAACTTGCAAGAGAGAGCGTATAAGAAAGAGAGAGGGAGAGGAATAGAGAGATACGCGGCGGCGTTATTATTTATCCCGTCGTAAGTCGTAAAAGGGACCGGGTGCGGATTTATCGTAGAAATATTGAAATGAGAGACACTGCTTTCGGCGTTTCCCACCCCCCATCCCCGAGAGGCCAGTTCCCCGTCGTTCACCGACAAAAACCTGACCACCGCCGACGCTTTACGAGTCGATATATTTTATTCCGACCGACGCCCTCTCACCCTTTTAACCACCCCCTGCTTCTCTCCTCGCGAACTACCGAGGCTAAACGCCTCCGGCCACCGGTCAGTGTTTGACTCTCGAATCAAAGTTTCGCAATCGAGCCACCCACCCTCGCAATTCGCAATACTCCGATATAATCCGCCGTCCAAATTGGCTGGATTATACTCGTTCCGAAGACGAACAGAACGCGTTCTCGAGATTGCTCGGATTACGCGATGTACGCGGATTCGACACCCCCAAATACAGGTATTATCGGGTATTACTGGGGTGGGTCGTGAAGGAATGTCGACATTCTTCCGTTAAAGCCACGCGATTGTTGGAACACGATTTTTCTCGCCGGAACGAAATCATTCCTTGTCCGCGATTTTCCCCTGTCTTAGGCTGAAATTGGGGGTGGGAAGCAGTACACACCTGAGCTGTGAAAGCCTCCTTCGTGATCTTGGAAATGAGCTTCCTACGGTGGACGAATTTTTGCTCAATGGTTGGGGCTAGGTTTCACCCTCGTTTATCCCTCACAGTGGGAATTCTACAATTTGTATGTTTTTGAGACTGTAATTGATTTTTGTGATTGCGAAATGTATTTTTATAGAATTTGGCACAGCTGAAGTAGATGAAGTAGATGAATAATTAACCTTAGGATCTTCTTCTGTGCAAATATTTTTATTGAATAAATTGCCTATAGTTCTGGAATTAATGTATTTTAGTTAAGGGTTGAATGTCTATTCATTTCTATAATTTCAATAATAGGAATTATCCTTAGGATCTTCTTTTGTACAAATATATTTATTGAATAAATCGCCTATAGTTCTGGAATTAATGTATTTTAGTTAAGGGTTGAATGTCTTTATTCATTTCTATAATTTCAATAATAAGAATTATCCTTAGGATCTTCTTTTTGTTGTGGATAAAGTAGTTGAAGCCTTGATCTTTACACTATATATTTATTCGTACAACTAATATGTCCATATCTACTTTGTTTAAATACACGTGGCGTACATCATGCACACATCACGCTGCGCACCATGTGTCTCCAACATCACCTCTCATCGCATCGCTGTGTCTCCCTCTCAGATTATTCCGGCTTTTCACTCACTCACGCGCGCTCACACTTTCGTACAAATATATTTATCGAATAAATTGTCTTTGCCTTGGAATTAATGTATTTTAGTTAAGGGTTGTATGTCTTGAATAAATTTCCCATTTTTATCATTTCCATTTTTTATCGAAAAAATATTTTTCATTCTTGTATGATCTGGAAGAGGTTAAATCTAAGACCCAGGTCAAATTCGGCCACTTTATCGGGTCACAGGGTTTTTCGAATTAAATTTCGGCAATTCGCTGAAGGGTCAAACAAGGTGTCACTGGGATCCGCACCCTTGGCCCGAGGCAGTTGAAACGTTCCGTTTGTATCGCGTGATAGTTGTCGTGAGAGGGGTAACGAGCTCGATGATAAAGCTGCTTTGTAGCCTGTGCGAAAAGGCGAGGGCTGCCGAAATTGAAACTGGCGCACGAGCCTCCGCGCGAACAGCCTCGGAAAAAATATTAGGGCAAGCGCCTCCCGGCGCGAGTTGCCTCGAGACATCTGCCTCGCGCGCTTACACGCTTCGTGGCCGGATTAATCGCGCATCTGCGCGGCAAATCGTCTCTTCGTCTTCGTCTTGTTCGCCGATCGACCGGCCCGATTACGCTTCGCCAGCGAACGAAGCCAGCTCCGGGCGGTGCTGCGCCGACTTTCTGATCTTCTGTCGCTTTTGGTACCCTTCGCAGCATCCTCCATTCGCAGCAAACTTCTGGAAAGTTCTGCTGTTATTCAGTCGCAGAAAATAAACCTGTCAATAACACAGGCTTGTGAACGAATTGAGAAAAATGTTGATAATAATGTTCATTCTTATGCAATTGTGGAAGTCAAGATACTCCTTCAACCCTTAACCAAAAGATATTAATTCGGCCCCCCGTCGAAGGAGCATTAACTCGTACGTAACAAACGTAGAAATAAATGTATCTTTCTCAACCCTTAACTAAAAGACATTAATCTTTACAGCGCAGGGAAATAAAAAGTAAATGCATTTTATCAACCCCTAACAAAAGGGCATTAATTCTTGCACGATAGAGGAATGTAGAAATAAAGACACTCCTTTAACCCGTAACTGAAAGAGATTAATTCATCCCGTGTTTAAGAAGCGTTAGTCTTACACAATCAATAAATGTAGAATAATAACCCTTAACTGGAAGAGATTAATTCAACCCCCGGCTAAGGAGCACTAACTCGTACATAATAGACAGATGTAGAAGTAACTGTATCTTTTCAACCCTTAGCTAAAAGAATTCAACCTGTGTTTAACAAGCATTATTCTTACACAATAAATAAATATAGTATTAACAACGAAATAAAATTAGTCTCGATGATGGAGGATCCATCCCCATCACCCAGAAAAGGCTACTAAAATCCGCTCCGACCGAAGTATAATTGAAACATTCCTGTAGCAGCATCAGCATAAAGAAACTGGTCGTTTTTAGCGCCGGTGTTTCTGGTTTCCTCGCGTAGACTGCCGGCATAGGAATAAGGAGGCTAATAAGCGCAGCCTCGAGACATAAATAAGTAAGCCTCGCTGAAATCGTAATGCTCCCCAACGCGGCGCGGCATCGAAATTAAAATTAGCCTCGTCGAAACTCATGGTAGTAGGAGAAGAAGAACCGGAAGGAGGAACCGCGTCGAGGGAGAGAATCCGCCCCCCGAAACGAATATTATGCAAAGCCGCGAGCAATAAAAATAACGTATTGCGACCGAGAGAAGCATAAGTTTTAATCCAATATTACTAAGATAAGTCTCGGACCCTATCCCCGGCAAGAAAGATTTCTTTTGTGTAACGCACCCCAACTTTACATCGTGGTTATTAGAAAATGCTCTCTCTCGATGGCGCGGCGGCGCATCGCGAGGGATCCCTTCTTTTTATTCTTATTCCCTGCAGCCTCTCTCCTTTTCTCTCTCTCTCTCACTTTTTTCTTCCTCTCTCGAGCTTAATAGTGCCGCGTAAAGATCGCGTGATACGCTAAACCACCGAGAGATCGGTTACGCGGCTTAACGAGGGGGTGAAACTCACCCCAGAGCGTGTCTCGGCGTTTTTTCTTCGCGTGGAAATCAACCATGATTAGCAGGCCGAGCTTATCCATGCGAATTCAACGTCTCCGATGCTAATTCGCCGCGAAGAAAATTGGACAGACCTCGTCCTTTTGCTTGTCGAGTTAGGGGATGATTCTAGGCTTGACTAGTAGACGTAATTCTCGGACGTAGACATTCTTGACACTGACAGACAGCATTTTTGAAAACTATATACAATTAGATTTATTAATACATTTTATATTAAATTACTTAGCAAACCTCGCATTCATTTACTATGCTAAGGGGTGATTCTAATTACAGCAAACACAATTCTCAAGTTTTACTGGTTAGATGCATTTAAGATGGTTCTTTGTTTCTGTGAAATTTCTGCACTTCACCAACCCCTAAATTAATTTCTTATCAACGTGTCAAGTGGCGAATATCAACCCCCGAAATCCCACAAAATCAAAATAGTAATTCGATTTTCATTACGACTACAGTCATTGGAACTGTTTTATTCTCAATAATATCTCAGAAGACAGTAAACATTAATTTCAATATTATATGTCTAGATTTACTTGGATATTCGAATATTGATTACAAAAGATCCAAATATTATTTCTATTGTAGATTTTCATCGCGAGACTGACTTGTCTACGGAGCAAATAAAAGTGGAGAATTAAAATTAACTAAAAATCCAAATCGATGTCAATCAAAATTCTAGATCCAACACGGTTTCACCTAACAGGAAAAAGATAGGCGTGCCGTAACTAAAACAATTTAGCCTCCAGAGGATAGACATATTTATTGTACAACTTCAGGACTTAGGGGACACAGTGTACGAACATTTTTCCATGAATCACCTATTATGTCGACCAGTCAGCTCTTTTTCTGTGCCAACGCCCCTGGATTTTCTATATTCTCACCCCCTCGCTCAATTTCCGATCTAGAAAACGTTCCACCGAATCCAAAGATTCTCGCAGAATCCAAGATATCTATCCCGTGACCCTCGATTCACGGAGCACAATCACTTCGATCATTTTATTGTATCTGTTCACGCGAGTTCATAAATGGCAGTCCGAGCGGCCGGGCGCTGAAATAAAGGGTCCTGTCTCGGATTCTTTGTTTCTCGTTCCTACGGACGAGAGAACGAGCGTGAAAAGGAATAATATTCCAGGGGTGGGTGGAGGAAGGGAGGGAGGGGGAAGTTGCGGAGGCGGAGGTTTGCACATCCAGACCCCAGCACGTTCTTTTCCACTCCGGGCGCGAAATCGGACAAATCCAATCTGACTGACGGGATTGCCGCGATCCACGGTTAGGGTGAATGGCGTCGGAGGTGGGGGTTTGGGTTGCGAGGCAGAAAAGGAAATAATAGAAGAAGAGAAACCTGGAGAGAGAGAGAGAGACAGAGAGAATGGCCCCGTGAAGTGGCGCGAGCCCTCGTAAAAATTTATAATTTGGAAAATGCCGCCTCGCGTCGGTTCTTGGATTTGCCAGCGCCGGCAATCGAGTTTATAAAGCGAGAAATCGAAAGGCGGACCCGACCGATCTCCCAACAGAGGAACAGAGAAGGAGAGAGGGTGCTCTCGACGGTGGCGACGACGATAACGTCGAAAGACTTTTGACGAAAATTGAAGTCGTTGTTATGACGGGAATTGCGCGCGACGACGCTTTACGAGGGACGCTCGCTATTTTTGCAAAAAGGATACACGTCTGGAACAACGTCGCGTCGCAAAATTATTGTTCGCACGTTATCTTTCTCTCCGACGCATTTGTCCCTAATAAATCCTCGCTTGGTGCTCAATTTTATTCGAGTCCTCCGGAGCTCGTTCTTTAGACGAAGATATTCATTTATTGATTCCCGAAATTGATTAAAAATTTTATTTGACTACTCTTGGTCTGATTCTGCGTGTGAAAATATTCATTTCTCTGTTTTGCAGTTCAGTTTTGTAATTCAGCGATGGATATGAGGACCTTGTTTCCTGAAATTGATTAAGAATTTTATTTGACTCCTCTTGGTCTGATTCTTCTTGTGAAAATATTCATTTCTCTGTTTTGCAGTTCAGTTTTGTAATTCAGCGATGGTTATGAGGACCTTGCTTATATTGATATTGATTAAGAATTTTATTTGATTCCTCTTGGTTTGATTCTTCGTGTGAAAATATTAATTCTTCTGTTTTGTAGTTCAGTTTTGTAATTCAATTTTGTAATTCAGCTATGAATATGAGGACCTTGTTTCCTGAAATTGATTAAAAATTTTATTTGACTACTCTTGGTCTGATTCTTCGTGCGAAAATATTCATTTTTCTATTTGGCAGTTCGGTTTTGTAATTCAGCGATGGATATGAGGACCTTGTTTTCTGAAATTGATCAAAAATTTTATTTGACTCCTCTTGGTCTGATTCTTCGTGTGAAAATATTAATTTCTCTGTTTTGCAGTCCAGTTTTGCAGTCCAGTTTTGTAATTCAGTTTTGGAATTCAGTTTTGGAATTCAGTTTTGGAATTCAGTTTTGGAATTCAGTTTTGGAATTCAGTTTTGGAATTCAGCTATGAATATGAGGACCTTGTTTCCTGAAATTGATTAAAAATTTTATTTGACTCCACTTGGTCTGATTCTTCGTGCGAAAATATTCATTCTTCTGTTTTGCAGTTCAGTTTTGTAATTCAGTGATGAATATGAGGACCTTGTTTCCTGATATTGATTAAGAATTTTATTTGACTCGTCTCGGTCTGATTCTTCGTGTGAAAATATTCATTGTTCTGTTTTGCAGTTCAGTTTTGTAATTCAGCGATGGTTATGAGGACCTTGCTTATATTGATATCGATTAAGAATTTTATTTGACTCCTCTTGGTTTTATTCATCGTGTGAAAATATTCATTGTTCTGTTTTGCAGTTCAGTTTTGTAATTCAGCGATGTTTATGAGGATCTTGTTTATATTGATATCGATTAAGAATTTTATTTGACTCCTCTTGGTTTTATTCTCTTGGCGAATTGTATTTGGATACTGTATCGTTATTTCATGATCGATAAGAACCTTGCCTTCTGACATATATTAAGATCGAGAATTCTCAATGCCACTTCGTGCTGCATTCCTTCTGCTTTATTGCCTGTTGGCTTGCCCCTCATTTGTCGATCAATTTTATTTATCCTCGTTGTGCCGATGTGCAGGCTGCGTGTAAGCTGCAATTAAAAATCGGATGAAAACAAAACTGTGAAATGACACTGCGAACATAGAAGGTGCGGCACTGGAACCCGTTCTCACAATCAGTCTTAGTCACGATTACATTTTAAACATCCGACGTTGATTAAACAACGTGTTGTTGTGACAAGCGTGCAAGACTTGAACATATTTTTTTAAATATTCTATTCTTGAATTTTCACGTAAAAGAGTAGTAGACAAATTGTAAAAAATATACTAACGAAATAGACAATGTTGAAGGGACTAATAAATTTCTAAAATGTTGAATTGATTAAATATTGCCATAGAAATCTTTACGAACTAAAAATTGGTGCAGAGAAGAAATAGACGAACTAGAATTAGATAATTTCTAGAGATAGTAATAATTTTTTTAAATATCGAATAGATTAAATATTGCCATAGAAATCTTTACGAACTAAAAATTGGTGCAGAGAAGAAATAGACGAACTAGAATTAGATAATTTCTAGAGATAGTAATAATTTTTTTAAATATCGAATAGATTAAATATTGTCATAGAAATCTTTACGAACTAAAAATTGGCGCAGAGAAGAAATAACCGAACTAGAATTAGATAATTCGAAGAGATAGTAATAATTTTCTAAAATATTGCAGAAACATAATAGGTCTCATTTTCGGATTAAGGGCGCGGTGCAATTACCGTCGATTTCCCAACAAGCGAAAAATTTCAGCGAGCGGTTTTCGCGAGATGTACACGATACCACACAAGCGGAACGATTACAACGGGCAGAAACATCCGGGGCAAGACGTAAACGCGAAACTGACAATTAGAAGCCTCGGCCACGAACGTTCGTATTATTCGTTCTATCGTTTTACGACTGCGTCCGCGTTCGCGTTAAGCGGTTTATAGTTTTTTTAATTGCCGCGGGGTGTAAAACTGCGTTACAAGAGGACCGACGATGCCGGGCACAGAGGAAATCTGTATCATTTCTACTCGGGTCACGCGAGCCTCCAGTCGCATAAATTGAGTCGCGAGGAATCTTGTAATTGACAAATTACGAGTCCCAAGAATTATCTGAAGACATAATGTCGCTTTCAAACAGGATTCGAAGGGAAACAGGTCCATTTAATTGAGTCTCATCTTTCGAAACTAAACGATTGCTGGACAAGAAAGTTTCAATGTAAACGTGTACTGTAGGAGCCTCCTGGAACAAGATTCTAAATAGAATTATTATCCAATTATGATTAAAATAAATAGGTGAAGACATTACAAAATTTTTAGAATGCTGTACTATTTTTATCAACTTGCTACAATTTTTCAAAGAATTAAGACATTTTTATCCAAAATCTGTCCCTAAAAATTATTTTATAACATTCTTTAAAAATCCACA
The DNA here is from genome assembly GCA_028455805.1 of Lasioglossum figueresi. NCBI lineage: Eukaryota > Metazoa > Arthropoda > Insecta > Hymenoptera > Halictidae > Lasioglossum > Lasioglossum figueresi. Next base: position 3,822,701 of record CM052203.1, on the reverse strand, counting down.
GTTTAATTACAACGAATAGATTACACGGAAATCTATTAAAAGAATGAAGAATCCAATTGACTTCTGTCCCTGAAAATTATTTTATAAAATTTTTAAAAAATCCACAGTTTAATTACAACGAATAGATTACACAGAAATCTATTGAAAGAATGAAGAATCCAGTCAACTTCGGCCCCTGAAAATTATTTTATAAAATTTTTTAAAAATCCACAGTTTAATTACAACGAATAGATTATACGGAAATCTATTAAAGGAATGAAGAATCCAGTCAACTTCTGTCCCTGAAAATTATTTTACAAAATTTTTATTCTAAAAATCCGCAGTTTACTTATTGCTGTAAATTGAGCGGCTCTTTCCCTACAATTTTTCGGAAGTCTGGTAATTCTACCCAGCAGTGTGTACACACCAGAGGCCGAGCAAATACGTCCAAGAGGCCGTACATACGCGTTTCGAAGCCGACCTTGTCACGCCACGTAGTTACAGGAGAGCGGAGCGTAACAAGTAGCAAACGGAATTCTCGTTGCAGCGTAGTTTTCCGACAACTGTAATTACATACGCGCCGCTCGCGCGTCGATTTCTGCATGGTTCCACCGAACGAAATCACTTATCCTTCGCAGGGAAAATTGTTTCTTTACGGTGCTCACAGTTTCGCGTCGATCGGTCGGCGAAAGAAACTTTCCGCTCGGATTTTACCACCGCGAATTCTCCCATTCTAATCGGCGCTTGACCGGCAACCGAGAACTATTCTTATTGCGTCGAGCTCCACTATTTTTAATCGATCACTGGCCTGTTATCAGGAAACGATCAGGTGCGAGGGAAGTCGGACACTGGAGGAATATGAAAACAAGTTTATTATCAGTTATCGTCGATCGAATTAAAAATTATCCTTGTCTAAAAAACATTGCAATTTACCTGGAACATTTTTACTTTACAAGTAAAATCTTTCAACTTACAATTTTTATTTAACCCTGAAACCCTTGCATACATTTGAAGTCATATTAAGTGGTGAGAAAGAATAAAATAAAAAATCTGTTAAGGGATGAAATGAATTTTTATTTAACTCCTGGTGCCTACAGTCGGGGCAAAACATTTTTATTTTGCGTAACGATCCGCAGTATAGTAGTGACTGCTATATTGTAATTTATTTCTCAGTCTTACGTCGTTTATACAGTTTGTAAAGATTTGTCATGATTGAGGTTCTTTTTGATGTCCACAAGTACGTGAATTATGCTATTCTGTCGGTGCTACAATTCCGAATGCTTGTACATTTTCTTGTGAACGATTGTACCTTACTCATGGCAGCATGGCCGGCGGATTCCCAAGATTCCCGCGTTTTCGGCAGTGTGTTTGAACGGCGGAGAACGGTAGCAGGATACGCTTGATAACGAGCTTGGGCGTCGTAACTCAAAGATAGCGCGTTTGTTTAACAGGCAACAGTGGCTCCTTTGTCGAGGCCAACCTCGCGATCGTGAAACGATCCGGTCTGAGAATTCCAAGAGGTGCACGCGCGCATATACATATACATATACATATACGAGCGACAGAAAATCCGGAAGCGGCTTTTCGAAACGCGGATTAGGTACCGCAGGTTTCGAGCTTGCTAGTGGGACTCGGTGCAACAACTTCAGAGAGCATTTAATCCGAAATGCCGAATCGCCGAGAGAGAGAAACCAGACCAACGTGCATCGACGCAGCCCCGAGCGATAGATTCGGCCAGTGCCGCGAAAACGGGGTTGCAACCCCTCCGCACGAACTGCACCCTATCCCTCGCCGACCCATTAATAATATACCCATATTGGACACAATTCACCTTGAAATTAACCGGCAGCCGATTGGTAAGCCCAGGCAAATTGACTTCGAAATTGACAATTTATGGTCGCTCTCCTATCCTCACCCCTCACCCCCCACAGATATCATTTTTATTCGGTTTTTGCCTTTCTTCGGAAACTGGCTCTGGCCACTCGAGGAGTCAGAATGATCTCTTCTGTGCCAGTCTGATCAACCCCTTTACGAAGGGTTGCTTATCGTTACACTTGTTCACTTAATTATTTATTTCTGCAATTTATTTGCGCTCTCCTCAAAGTCTCCGGACACTGGAAATTTTTTTGTAAGTTGCTTGCATTTTAACATTATTAATTTTGGATCATCCGTTGTATGAGATTCGAGGAGTTTATCTCACCCAATTTTAACATTTTTTTACTATGAAACAAGACAACTTTTCTGAACAAGACCTTATTGTACATTTTCAGTCATGTTTGAACAATATCCACAAATTTTTTCAACAGCCCAAAATCAAAACTGACTTCGCTGTAATCGATCAACTACACCCCTGACTCGAAGAAGTAATTGCTTTTTTCTCAACAAACTTTAACATTTTTTTATTATGAAACTAGACAACTTTTATGAACAAGATCTTATTGTACATTTTCAGTCATGTTTGAACAATATCCATAAATTTTTTCAACAGCCAAAAATCAAAATTAACTTCGCTGTAATCGATCAATAACACCCCCGAAACTAAGAATTAATGGCTTTTATCTCAACCAACTTTAACATTTTTTTACTATGAAACTAGACAACTTTTCTCAACAAGACCTTATTGTACATTTTTAGTCATATTTGAATAATATCCATAAATTTTTTCAACAGCCAAAAACCAAAATTGACTTCGCTGTAATCGATCAATGACACCCCTGAAACTAAGAATTAATTGCTTTTATCTCAACCAACTATAACATTTTTTTAGTATGAAACTAGACAACTTTTCTCAACAAGACCTCATTGTACATTTTCAGTCATGTTTGAATAATATCCATAAATTTTTTCAACAGCCAAAAACCAAAATTGCCTTCGCTGTAATCGATCAATGACACCCCTGAAACTAAGAATTAATGGCTTTTATCTCAACCAACTTTAACATTTTTTTACTATGAAACTAGACAACTTTTCTCAACAAGACCTTATTGTACATTTTCAGTCATGTTTGAATAATATCCATAAATTTTTTCAAGAGCCAAAAATCAAAATTGACTTCGCTGTAATCGATCAATCACACCCCTGAAACGAAGAATTAAGTGCAAGCTCGCTTGCTTGAAAAAGATTCTAACATGCTCAATTTCTGTTGAACCACTGATTAACATAAAAATATTTGCACCTTCCAGAATAATGGCGAATAAAAATGTTCGAGCGTCTCGAGCGGCTCGAGGCCACAAGGTGTCGGGAATTTCGCTTCGAAATTGCACTGGCGGATTCCGGTCTCCTTTTTAATTTTCGAGCGCGTGATCCGCAGACCGGAACAGTAAACGTGCGTTTATCGTCGTGCTGCTCGTAACGTTTCTCGCCGTGGAACACACGAATGATCTCGGCTGGTACGTGGACGATCTGTCTCTTTCTGGATCGTTAAACGGTTCGATCGACGTAAGGATGGGTTTGCGATTCTCCCGTCCCATGAATCGCACGTCCTTCCACACCGAATCCTTCGACGTTGGTCCCATGGATCGTCCAACGGACGATCTCGATCGTCGTGCAACGATCATTAAGGCGGGGAATGATCGAATCGAAGCATAGCACCTGGCGCGCGATCATCGGGAATCCCACACGCGATACTCTTGCACCGGATGCGAAACAGAGACGGATCCGATCGGTCTAGATCGCTCGATAAGATCCACCGACGACCGATCGATGATACGTAATCGTCTCTTCAGATTGTAACTCTTTTTCGAATCGATCGACCCTGTCCTTGCGAAAAAAAAAATATAAATATCAGTCTGCGAAATCGATTCTGCATTTGTGGGGTCCTTCAACCGGAAGTTCGACATTTAGGCTGTTTGCTCTGCGCCTGCAATCATTCTTTAATCAGGGTGTTCTTCTTAATTAATTTTCTTGTTCCTCTCTCTTGAATTAAAACAGAACAGCTGTAATTTGCTTTACTGAATGTGCATGTGAATCAAAGATGCAGTGACGCCTTGATTTAAGAAAAACCCTCGGGTCCGTGCAGTTTGTTAGATCGACGCGTCACTGTACTTTTTTGAGTCCCTCTCAAAGCAAGGTAATTAAACATTTCTTAATGTGAATAAATGTCGCCCACAACTTAGATAAAACCCGGCGTTTACGATAAATGAATAGATTAATAAATTAGACTGCCGGGCGTTGCGTTCGGCTCGAGCGATTCGCACGCGTTTCAATTGAACAGGAGAGACCCGTGCGGATCGGGCAACGGAGCAGAACGCCGAACGGACGCGGAGGAATTATTACTTAGTTACCGCAAAAACTTTTATTACGTCTGACTACTTGTCCGCGGGATTTATATGGACGGTAAACGCGAGATCTCGCCGTGCCAGATTGCTCGCGTTTTCTGCGTTAGATCGTGCAACATGAAACGTTCCTGGTTTCTAATCGTTCGCTTAATCATCGGCCGTGTGATTAATTCGCGGGCCCCGTGCTTTTCCCCCCCGTGGGCTTAACAACTCCCGGTACGTCATCATTATTTCTTCGGAGTTATTGCTGGAATTCTGCGCCGCGACTTCCACCCCGGTGATAACGCCTCGAATTTATCCGTGGGGCAGGCAATAATGAATTATAATTAGTATATCCGTGGTCACCGATCAAAGTGGATTCCTGAAATATGAGAAAGCAACGGACTGAAATTATTAAAGGATTTCTGCTTGGTCCCTCCTGGATGTAATTAATTCAAACAATTCTAAATGAACATCCGCAGTCTAGTTATTCAATTATTAAAATAGCTGGAGTAAAAAACGAATCTTCTAGAACATAATTTTTATTAGAATTTAGACGCTTGATTAAAATCATGAAAACAGGAAAACAGGAAAAGTATTTTTACTTGGTCCCTCCTGTCTGTAATTAATACACACAATTTTAAATGAAGATCCGCAGTCTAGATGTTGAATTATTAAAATTGCTGGAGTAAAAATCGAACGTTCTAGAACATAATTTTTATTAGAATTTAGAGACTTGATTAAAATCATGAAAACAAGGAAAGTATTTCTACTTGGTCCCTCCTAGATATAATTAATACAAACAATTTCAAATGAAGATCCGCAGTCTAGCTATTGAATTATTAAAATTGCTGGAGTAAAAAACGAATGTTGTAGAACATAATTTTTATTAGAATTTAGAGACTTGATTAAAATCATGAAAACAAGGAAAATATTTCTACTTGGTCCCTCCTAGATATAATTAATACAAACAATTTCAAATGAAGATCCGCAGTCTAGCTATTGAATTATTAAAATTGCTGGAGTAAAAAACGAATGTTGTAGAACATAATTTTTATTACAATTTAGAGGCTTGATTAAAATCATGAAAACAAGAAAAGTATTTCTACTTGGTCCCCCCTGAATGTAATTAATACATACAATTTCAAATGAAGATCCGCAGTCTAGTTATTGAATTATTAAAATTGCTAGAGTAAAAAACGAATGTTTTAGGACATAATTTCTATTAGAATTTAGAGGATTGATTAGAATCATGAAAACAAGAAAAGTATTTCTACTTGGTCCCTCCTAGATATAATTAATACAAACAATTTTAAATGAAGAATCGCAGTCTAATTATTGAATTATTAAAATTGCTGGAGTAAAAAACGAGTGTTTTAGAACATAATAACTATTAGAATTTAGAGGATTGATTAGAATCATGAAAACAAGAAAAGTATTTCTACTTGGTCCCTCCTAGATATAATTAATACAAACAATTTTAAATGAAGAATCGCAGTCTAGTTATTGAATTATTAAAATTGCTAGAGTAAAAAACGAATGTTTTAGAACATGATTTCTATTAGAATTTAGAGGCTTGATTAAAATCATGAAAACAAGAAAAGAATTACTAAAATTCTTAGAGTAACAAAAACGAATATTTACGTTGCCCAGGCGCCTTGCAATTGATGCAAACAATTTTGATTAGAATCAGAATTTATAAGAATATTATTTTTTCAGTTGATTAAACTCATGAGAACAAGAAGAGAATTTCTACTTGGTCCCTCCTGGATTTAATTAATACAAACAATTTTAAATGAAGATCCGCAGCCTAGTTATTGACTTTTTAAAATTGTTGGAGTAAGGAACGAATATTTATTATAATTTGGTGGGTTGATTAATTGAGAGACAGGAGGGGGTTGCGAGGTGGACGTCTAAACGCAGTGGAATGCTGTTCGCAGCAATGATATTAATTTCGTCGGGATTCGCGATTTCGCAGTGTCTACATACCTGGCGTCTAGTAGATCAAAAAGGTGAAAAAACGTCGGCGCCGAGGAACGGTAATCATTGCGTTAAGGTACAGTATCCTGTCTCGAATAGGCCGGCAGTCGATCGGTGAATTAATTCTGTCGAGCCGAAACGAAATCTGGTAGCTGCGGGGCCGCTGTTGCCGCAACTCCCCGATTACCGTCGATCTCTCGATCTCTTGGCCAACGATCGCGGCTCTCGCTTTATCGGGCCCCGGACGCGGGTTTCGCAACCGGCTTTCTCGATATCCGTGCGCGATTTTTCCTTCTTTTTTTCCCCACTATTCTTTATTATCAATATAAAGATTCATTTCACTGCCGACATATTTACTCGTTATTCGCAGGCTACAATTTCGCGCGCACGGAGAAAAAGCGCAAACAATTTTTACGCTCCGCTCGATTTACCCACCGATTAATTCCCCCCGTTGTCGAATCACAAGACGCCGAACAATGTGATTAATATTTCGAATCTCGTCATTACATTCCCGTTTTCGGCGATTATCAATTTCTGCGGGCCGATCCGAGGCGATGCGTTCAAATTGCAATGGCCCGGATTAATGGTAACGATAAACTCGCGTGAAGGATGTTTATAGCGCAGCTTCGAGTTTTCGAGGCTGATTTTCCCTCTGAGAATTCGACCCGTCGGTACACGTGCCTAGCGAGATATATCTCGAGATTTATCGACCGGCCGTTGAAGAAATCGCAAGCCTAATTCACTCCCGCTGAAAGAAATCGGCGCCATTTCGGACTTTTCTCCAGGAAATGACTGAATAAATTCTGCTCTCGAACGGGGCCGATAAAGTGGACATTATCGTTCTCGTTATACAATCTTTCCTGGTCTATGGTATTCAGACTGTTCGACTTTTGTGAGAATTTTTCTCCTTCGGAATTTTGTTCACGTTCTTGAATTTATTCTGTGTCTATATTGAGGCCATTATCTACGAATTCTTTTCTACGACGTTGAATAATATGCCACCCATTTATAATAATCTAAGTAAATTTATAATTACCTCGAAAAAGTAGAAATCTATATATCAATTCTGCTGTTCATCGACAAGAACGTTCAACCAAATATCAAAAACGTAGTCCAAGTAACCCAGTACTGAAATTGGAAGAAGTTAAAAAAGATTTACAAATCACCCATTTATAATTATTTAAATCAATTTATGATTGGCCCAAGAAAGTAGAAATCTGTATATCAAATTTTGCTGTTCATCAACAAGTCCAAGTAACCCAGTACTGAAATTGAAAGAAGTTACAAAAGAATTACAAGTCACCAATTTATAATTATTTAAATAAATTTGTGATTGATCCAAAAAAATTGAAACCTGTATATCAATTCTGCTGTTCATCGACAAGAACATTCAACAAAATATCGAAAACAAAGTCCAAGTAACCCAGTACTGAAATTGAAAGAAGTTAAAAAAGAATTACAAATCACCCATTTATAATTATTTAAATCAATTTATGATTGGCCCAAGAAATCTGTATACCAATTTTGCTGTTCATCGACAAGAGCATTCAAAAAACTTTAGAAAACGAAATTGAAAGAAGTTCAATAAGAAAATTGAAGAAAAATAGGAGAAGATAAAGAAAATGTAAATGACTGTGGCAAGTAGCGAAGGAATGTGATCCGTAATGTATCGAAGGGAGGCAATCTAGTGTGCAGGACAATTAACAGAGATTTCCCCGCGCCGTTTCTCGTCCATAGTCATCTCTGGAATAAGAGCAGAGTTACTATGAAAACCGTGGGGGAGAGCGTCCCGATATTTATATCCCGGCGCCAGTAGGATCGGTTGAGCATCTCTGGGCCGGTAAGCGAGCAATCTCATAGTAGTCAGGACAGATTTGTAAATCTAATTTTTCATCCCGTCTTTCTGCCTCTCAGCCCTCTCTCTCCGATCCGTCCTTCACCGCCGCAGTCTTCCTCGATCCTCCGTTTAACTCTCCCCCACCGTTTTTCGCTCATCCTCGATCCATGGGTCTCCTCGATCTCTCGCGTTCTTCGTTCCCCTGGCGCCCTCCCACTCTTCCCCAAAACATCTCTCTTGCTCCCCTCGATTTCTCGTCCGTTCCTCTCTGTTTCTCTCTGTTTCTCTCTGTTTCTCCTCTCTCAACCCCTCTATCCCTCTCGCGTTCTCTCCGCCTTCTCTCACGCACGAGATCTCTAGACGATTCTCAGACGGCCGGTTTATACGGCGTTGATCTCTTAAACCGCTTAGCTTCGGGTTACACCGAAAACAAGAACGCACTCTCGAACGCTTAGACCTCGCATAATACGCACTTGTTTGCGTACCGGTCTATCCGCGAAATAAGAAAACCGATCGCGAGAGGTGCGTCGCGATCGCGATCTTTCTCTCTCTTCTAGGATCGATCAATCCTGACACTTGCTCGCCAGACAATTCTTCTAGATCTTGCACCTAAATAAATGTTTAAGGATTCAATACAATCAAATTTGTAGCCAAACAATAGAAATTATGTTGTACAGACCTTTCCTGTTATCCAATGCTCAGTGAAATGGGACTAATCGAAATATGAGATTAATCGAACAATGAGATTAATCGAACAATGAGATTAATCGAACAATGAGATTAATCGAACAATTTTGGGACATCCTGTACAATAATTCAATACAATAAAATCTGTAGCCAAACAATGGAAATAATAATGTACTCTTCTGTCATACATTGCTCAGTAGATAAAATCCAAAAAATGTTTCAATAAATGTTCAATAAATGTCCAATAAATGTTCAATAAATGTCCAATAAATGTTCAATAAATATAAATTGTACAGACCTTTCCTATTATCCAATGCTCACAATCAGTGAAATGAGACTAATCGAACTATGAGATTAATCGAACAATTTTGGGACATTCTGTACAATAATTCAATACAATAAAATCTGTACCCAAACAATGAAAATAATAATATACTTTTCTGTCATACATTGCTCAGTGCAAAAAATCCAAAAATATTTTAATAAATGTTCAATAAATGTAAATTGTACAGACCTTTCCTATTATGCAATGCTCAGTGAAATGAGACTAATCGAACTATGAGATGAATCGAACAATTTTGAGACATCCCGTACAATAATTCAATACAATAAAATCTTTAGCCAAACAATGGAAATAATAATGTACTCTTCTATCATACATTGCTCAGTCGAAAAAATCCAAAAACGTTTCAATAAATGTCCAATGCTCAGTGAAATGAGACTAATCGAACTATGAGATTAATCGAACAATTTCGAGACATCCTGTACAATAATTCAATACAATAAAATCTGTAGCCAAACAATGGAAATAATAATGTACTCTTCTATCATACATTGTTCAATGAAAAAAAATCTAAAAATGTTTCAATAAGTGTTTAAATTAAATATTCATTGACCCTCCACTATAGACTTTGTGGAAATTGATCACCCTTTAAAAATGTTTCAATAAATGTTTCAATAAATGTTTAAATGAAATCTTCGTCGTTCATCGACTGTAGATTTGTTTGATACTTGCAGATGAAATTGGAGATTGATCACCATCGAAAAATGTTTGAATAAATATAAACATTGAATAAATATATACATTGAATAAATATATACATTGAATAAATATATACATTGAATAAATATATACCTTGAATAAATATATACATTGAATATTCGTTGTTCATCGTGGATTTGTTCACGACCGATGATGATCAATATGGTCGAATACAAGCGTTATTGCGAAGTTCCGGGAGACGTTCCGAGTTTGTTCCGAGTTTGTTCCGGTGCACCCGCGGACCATAAAGTTCTCGCGACGATAACTTATGCAAATGCGCAGCCTATTTGGCGCGTTTTGTCGTCCCACGCGCACCTTTATCTTCCCCTCTATTAGGTTTATCGCGGCACCGTCACTACGTATTAGCTGGTATCACCCGGCTAACTCGTGGCACTTTCGCTCGCGCCCCGTGCACGCTAATCGTGGATTTCGCTGTGCCTCTGTGTTGCTGCGAGTCTCAGAGAACCAGTTCTCGAAACGTGAGCTCGTTCCCCGCGTAGACTAATTGACGCTCCTAGAGAGCTTGGAACTCGGTCATCGAGTCTCCCATTGCCGAGTCCTTTCGGACCTGACGTTGCCTTTGGATGCAATCTATCTGTGCCAGGACTCGTTATGCTGATCCAGGAACTGCAAAACTATCCATTCGTAGAAATTTAATCTCTACTCCAAAGCAATTATTTAATTAAATGCTTTCAATTTTTCATGTGATTGTTATTTCATTCTTACTTCCTTCTTCGTTCTGGTGGGTTCAAATATTTATTTGAATAGTAAATGATAATTACCATTTTTGTATACAATCGATGCACTGGCAGCCTTTTGATACATGAGAGAAATAATTCACTATGTAAGACAGTGATGGACCAACCTCTCTTTGCTGGTGGAGGACAGTTTGATCTCAATTGAGACAAAAGTGCCCATCCCAATTATAAGAAATAGAGAATATAAATCTGGGGTGTGATCTATAAATATTGTCAATTATTAATTAATTAAACTGTGGACTTTTCAAAACAGTAAAAAGGTTAAAATGATTTAAAACCGCCAATCTATTATTCTCAGCTTGGTAAAATAATTCAAGTAAAACCGAACTGTCCTTCTGCAGTCTCCCTTGAAATTATTTTTATTTACCTAACCTGATGACACGTAAGAGAAAGAGTTATCAAAAATGCTGAGAATACAAAGCAGAATATAAAAGTACATATACAAAAAAGAAAATATTAATTCTCAATTCTGAACAACCATATAAAGATTCCCAAATAAAATTCGAGATGTTACCAGAAGGGTGTTCCTAATGTAATTGTTGTGACCTCTGTGCTTGCTGGGGTTCATCATCGTGCAGAGGTGGGCATTATTTGGCGAAACAAATATTTCAACTACTATTTAATATTTCAGATTTTATTTTGCTTAAAGAAAATAGTATTTTAAATAGGATATACAATTTTGAAAATAAAATATTTCTATTTTAACAATCTGAACATCAAAATAAAATAATTCTATTTTAACAATCTGAAACACGAAATAAAATATTTTACTTTCCGCATTGTTATAATACCCTGAGAAACCGCATAAACGTACAGTTTATCATATGGTTAAGAAACGACTTACACTCATAAATGTATCGAATTCGGACCATTATTTTCAGCAATATTTAAAATTAAAATTGAAAATAACGAAAAAATACAAATATTTTCTATATTCAAATAAAATACTATTTTCAAAAATTACTGCCTCAAATAAATTTTTTTATTTTCAAAACTTGCTGCATCAAATAAACTATTTTATTTTCGAAGTTGTACACATACTTTAAAATAAATAGGATTATTTATTATTTACTATTTAAAATGCTATTTTCCCCAGCTCCGTCATCGTGAATGACGAGTCCCGAAAGCACAGTGCAAAAATGCTGAGAATACAAAGCAGAATACAAAAGTACACATACGAGAAAGAAAATATCAATACTCAATTCTGAACAACCATATAAAGATTCCCGGATAAAATTCGAGATGTTACCAGAAGAGTGTTCCCAATGTAATTGCTGTGACCTCTGTGCTTGCTGGGGTTCATCATCGCGAATGATGAGTCCCGAAAGCACAGTGCAACAGGCAATATCGCGAGTCGATCCACTTACGACCGACGTAAGCGCGCAGGTCGGGGTAAGACGTTACCTCGATGACAGGTGTCTCTAACCACAGTAACTCTCTACCACTGTACAGCTCCAGGCCAGGAAGACCACCGAAGAGGGCATCCGTCGGCCTAAGTCTCGCAGCAAGCCACCTGGCCGCGGCGACCGGTCACCATCCTCAGCATTCCCTCAAGAAACACAGAATGGACAACGGGGACTACTACGAGAACGGCCATTTGGGTGAGCATTCATTCTTCCATATTATCCATTGTTCAGGTGTGTCTGGCTCGATCTTCCGGTTAGGTGTCTGCGAACCACTAGCTGTTGTGTCCCCGTCTCTCGGTGTGCTTCGTTCTTTTTATCGTGCAGAGTTCGACAAAATTTAACACATTACCGACCGGTAATTATTGCATAATTTTGAAAAATCTATGGTACATGGCTAAACACTTTTTAATGGAACCTTCAATAGCAACAGAAATTTTTATTGTGAACTAACAAGTCACTCTCAATAACGTCATCCAATAGTTGCATTTAAGATTGCAATATGAAAGAAAATTTCTATAGTTCCTTTTGGTACAGCAAAATTATTCAAAATCTTATTAATAAGCTTCCGGTAGGTAAAGTGTTAATATTTTCTGGTAAAAAAGACAAATTTGCTGGAAATTGTCTGGTAAATCTGGAGGCAAAAATAAGTAGTTCCGTGTCCGAGTGTTTTTGACAATACTCATATTGGGTTGGCAAGAATGTAATTTCGGTATTTTAAGGTGAAATATAAGCCAATTCTTTTTTATTCGAGCAATGAACTTTAATCAATATAATATTTTTCATTTTGTTCGATGATCTTCTGCCAACTTTCTGGTAGCTTCATAATTCCGCGATTATAAAACTTCTGGTGGTTAATGCGGTTAAATTAATATATCAATGCTGTTAAAGTCTTTTAATATTTTCACTGTTTTAAATTGCACTTTATCATTTTTGTTACAAATGCATCAAATCCGGAGTCTAATTATTGGGTTGGCAAGAAAGTAATTTCGGTAGTTTAAGGTGAAATATAACCCAATTCTTTTTTATTCGAGCAATGACCTTTAATCAATATAATATTTTTCATTTTGTTCGATGATCTTCTGCCATCTTTCTGGTAGCTTCATAATTCCGCGATTATAAAACTTCTGGTGGTTAATGTGGTTAAATTAATATATCAATGCTGTTAAAGTCTTTTAATATTTTCACTGTTTTAAATTGCACTTTCTCATTTTTGTTACAAATGCATCAAATCCGGAGTCTAATTATTGGGTTGGCAAGAAAGTAATTTCGGTATTTTAAGGTGCAATATAACCCGATTCTTTTTTATTCGAGCAATGAACTTTAATCAATAAAATATTTTCCATTTTGTTCGATGATCTTCTGCCATCTTTCTGGTAGCTTCATAATTCCGCGATTGTAAAACTTCTGGCCCTTATCGACAAGAAATTGATGGAAGTGCGATTTCAGGTCATCATCATTAGCAAATGTGTTACCATTCAAAGAGTTTTGTAAACTTCGGAATTAATGGTAATCTGATGGTGCAATGTCCGATCTATATGGTGGATGTGACATCGCTTCCCAACAAAGCTCTAATAATTTTTTACGTGTTATCAAAGATGTGTGGCAAAACACAATGGTAAAACGTTCGCTGATGATGAGGACTTGAAATCGCACTTGGATCAGTTTTTTGCCGATAAGGACCAGAAGTTTTATGCGCGCGAAATTATGAAGCCACCAGAAAGGTGGCAAAAGATCATCAAACAAAATGGAAAATATTTTATTCATTAATATTCATTGTTTGTGTAAAAAAATTCGGTTTTATTTCACTTTAAAACACCGAAGTTACTATCTTACCAACCCTATAATTGGACTCCGGATTTGATGCATTTGTAACAAAAATGAGCAATTGCAATTTAAAACAGTGAAAATATTAAAAGACTTTGATAGCATTAATATACTATTTTCACCACATTAAAATTATTAATGAAGAATATAAATTTATCTTTAGCTTCTGCGTCGTGTAATTGATGCACAAACTTTTGAAACTACTCATCATTGATCAATATATTTACTTTTATGATATCCAGAAAATGGTATTGTCACAATGTTGTCACATGACTGATCCGACGCTATCAGAGAGGGGGTAACTCTTTCCCCTCAATTCATGCAACCTCCAATCTGGCGATTCTGTTTCGATGTTTCGTAGATTATGGTTCCTCGCTGGACGATCGCAGATTAAACAATTGTGGCGTAGAAATATTGAAACTATGACTTATTGAATATCGTAGAATATTTCAGGCATTGATAGTTATTTAAGGGTTGAAAAAGAAATCTAGTTATGTCCAGCAAAGGTTCGGGCTTCGGGAACTCGGGGACGGGTAGGTGACTCTGAGGATCGAAAATTAACATCAAAAGCGGGAAAGACGGCAAGTCGAGAGGGTTAGGGTTCTAGTGTGTGCTCGTAGCCCTGGTACCAGGGGCACGCACTTGATTACTGCCATCCGTATATACGCGGGCCACGGTGACCCCACCGATCAATTAATTAGGGGAATCAAACACACTTGGAGTGAGCAAATTAACTGCAACTGCACCGTCGCGTTGCGGCCGGCGGTGGCGGTTGCCGATAACCAGAATATCGGGCCGGTTCGCTCGGAAAGCTTCTGCCGTTTCTACTAACAGTCTGTCTGTGCCGTTGCCATTCGCCTAACTGGCCTCTAACCCTCCAAGACATTCCGATCGTTGCCAGCCAATGTCGCGGGAGTTACAGTTGATTTCCGGGGTAAACCGATGGACGATCGGAGTTCGAGTTGCGAAATCGACTGAGCAAATAATCGCGGGCCACGGCGCGGGCCCGTGCAATTTTACGGGCAAATACGTTCGACGGTGCAACGTTAATGAATTAATACCGCGCGGACGAGTGCGGCCGGTTTCCAGTACCGGCGCCGGGGTAAACGTTGAAACGGCCGGCAATTAATTACGAGCTCGCGGTAATTGTATAATTGTTTTACGATTCGAGACCTCCCAACACTCCCCCCGCGGGGACGATTGATCGGGGCTGCCCGCGAGCCGACGTTCCTTGATTTTCATTGCGATCGGAAGATGTATAATGAAGATGAATAAAATCCGCAGTCTGACGATTATTATCAGCGGTAGCTCTTCTCAAACATTTCAATAAATTGTCACACCTGGTCCGGGAGATTAACGATCGAGTTTCTGACACTCGGGAGGATCATCCCCTATAACGTCTCGAATAAAAGAGGCAAGGGGATTTTATAAAATCTAATGATTGCGAGGTCATCAAATAGCACTCGAGGTGACCATCCCCTAGCGTCTTGAGCGAGGGAAGAAAAGCGGGGGAGATGGTAAGAGCGAAAGGGGTAGCCGATGCACTCGGGATTTTTTTCAATTTGGCTCGGTAGGCGAACGGCACTTGCCATAACGCAATTAATAAACTGAACGAGCGAGATCCGATCCCGATAGCGGCGGCGTAACATCCATTCGGGACGTAGCGGCGCACAATGGCCGGCACAATGGCCGTGTGTATGGGTGCACGCAGCGCGGCCGATACGCATCTATGTTGTCTCTACGAAATTAAAACCGATGAGAAAAATAAATAGCCCGGGGAAAGGGCGGTTGGCGGGGCTGTGTGCAACGATAGCGAGAGAAAGAGAGACAAGAGTGAGGGGGAGGGAGAGTGCAGGGCTTTCCTTGGCGTGTGCGGGTCGCGTGCAACTCCGATGGGAAGCCAGTAGAGGCCCGTTCCTCGCGTCTTTTTCCTCGGCTTACGGCCCGGTCGATCGTTTTCCGATGAAAACTATATTCCCGTGGCTGCAACTAGCCCGGACTACGTAATAAACTAATGACTATCGGCTAACGTCGAGTCGCTCGCATTCGCTCTCCCCGCCACGCCCCCTGCCCCCCCCCCTGATCCCCACTCTTCTCTGCACTCGCCCCGTAATTATTTAATGCATCGATTACCGAAATAGCATTAATCAAATTGGCCGGCCGCAATTTATATTATATGACCTAATGCATAGCGAATCGTACATTAATGCGCAAACTAAGTCAATTATCCAGGTATCCGCGTTTACGCGCCGCAGGGCCGAGGACTGCTCCGCGGATCCATTTTCCCTGACTAGAACGACTCCCGGCTCCCCGGTGGCCCCCTGGGGCTCTGCGCGAGCTCTTCCCGGACAAACCACGCCCACTTGGGACAGGGACACGCAGCTCTCCCAGAACAATACTAGTCTATTCTTCTTACAACATACTATTTCCTTTTTTAATATGTTTAATAACCTGAAAATTAATAGAATATTTTTTCAAATTTATCGTCTTTACCGTCTGA
Organism: Lasioglossum figueresi; assembly: GCA_028455805.1. Classification (NCBI taxonomy): domain Eukaryota; kingdom Metazoa; phylum Arthropoda; class Insecta; order Hymenoptera; family Halictidae; genus Lasioglossum; species Lasioglossum figueresi. The sequence goes on along the minus strand of CM052203.1, from coordinate 3,806,432 downwards.
ATCGTCAAATTCTTCTATTGTCTTTACTCTAACGGTTCTAGTAATAATAAAAGGATGAAAGTAAATATTAGGGTCTTCGCATCTAAATTTTGGGAGAATATTATTCTAGCTTCAACGAATTTCAGAGCTAAAACGCCACGCCTACTCGAACGACGCCCACTCAAGCCACGCCTACCGAAGCTACACACACGTCTGAGAAAAAATCAGACTTTGGGCCTCCGCCTCTAAATTAAATGGATAGTGTAATACGTAGAATATATACAGTCTAGAATAATGGAACACGAGCACGGATTATATCGTATTCCTTTTCCGAATTGTTCCTATCCCATCCTCGCGTTTAATTTTGGCGGTAATGAAGTCGCAATCAGGTTGGTAATTTACGAATCCAGTTGCGCGATAGAGACCTCCTGCCGGCTGGAGGGAGGCAGAGGGCGAAAGGCGTCCCAGGGGTGGCAAAAGGGTGGTTTGGCCAGTCGCGGGTGCAATGACGTACTGGCTAGCGAATGCTCATAAAAGCATTGATTAACTGTTGCCGGTCGTAGGTCGGCCAACGCTGCTGCTGCCTCGTGTACCAATAAAACCCGGTTAATAGGGGGTCAACGTCGCGTCATCGACCGATCCCGAGGTCGTTTTACCTGCCTGATGATTTTCACGCTTTTGGAGGGGTGGGTACCGAAAATAAACAATAGTAAGAATTTACCTACCTCGAGGGTCTAGTCGTGGAGTGAGGGAGATAGTCTGTGCATTGCTCGAGCTCCTGAAGAACAGTGGATTATTATTTATCGGCATTAGTATTAGTCAAATTACGGCTGCTGCGTCGACCACGGTGAGTGAATTACACGTTTCTCTGCGAATAAATACGTACGTCGATCAGCATTCGAGTGTTTAACAGGTGGTCCAAGGAAAATCTTCAAAATTGATCTAGACGAGAGAGCAGGCCCGGTAGAACGAAAACGCGATCGATGCGGTGATGAAACGCGTCGCGAGGCGTCCGTCCCGCGTTCGCCCTGCGTAATAATCTCGGCCCCGGTTATTATCGCTTTAATCGCGAGGATTATTTCACTTTCGCGTCAAATCCGCCGGTCCGCTCGGGTTTGGCCTCGGTTTTCGCGCCCTCCTCCCTCCCCCTCGGCGCCGAGCGTGTCCGACCCGCGCGTAATTTCTGACCGCAGCCTGAAAATTCCACGTAAGCCAGTGGTTCTCGTCGACCGACACACGGTCACCGAGATTCCTCTAAACCCGTCGTTCCCCCGCCGAACTAAGCATTCCGTTTCCCGCAAGAACCTCTGCGAACCCGGGACATCCTCCGCGCGTTTTCCGCTGGAGAAGCCCAGCCTACCCCTTGCCACCGGATTCGTTAATTACTTCGCGCGGATATCCGATCCGGCTCTCCGTGTTTCCACCGCAAATTCGCGGCTTCCACCCTGCCACTGATCTCTTGCTCTACCACCATTATCCTGGAATTTTGGCGACTCCGACGCCGAATAGATTTTCCCGATTCCCATCCCACCGGGGCCAAAGTCAAAATCTGTGTACAATGTTCACGCCTACTCAAGCCACGCCTGAGAACATCGAAGTAGATTGTCTGTAGTCTAGGATAATCACGAGCACAGCTCCATAGAACATTATTCTGGTTGCATTGAAGTCGAGAGCAAGAAAGTCACATCTCCTTAAGCCACGCCTGCTTTAGCCACGCCTCAGAAAAATATCAGACTAAATGTTAGGGCCTTCATATTATAGGGTCGAAGTATAGGGTCGAAGTATGGATGATGTATGCGTGCGTGTTGACAGACAGCCCTATATATGACGGAATTTGTAATAACAGAGAATCGGAAATAACGGTAGAGTTGTGGAATTACGATCGCCAATGTATTGTAAGAAGAAGACCAGATCGAAACGAACGCCCGCGACAAGAAACACGTCACGATTGGTTATTCGTGTGTCCTTACGACTTTCCTTACAAAATCTAAATTTTGTAGGTAGTATCGTGTAGGATAATTGGAAATTAACACAGATTGCTCCGTAGAAGGGTCCGTGAAAATAGGGAGCCACAAAGCCACGCCTCCTTAAGTCACGCCTCCTTAAGCCACGCCTGCTTTAGCCACGCCTCAGAAAAACATCAGACTAAAGGGCTTTCATGTTATAGAGTCAAAGTACAGATGATGTATGTGTGTATTTTATGAGTGTATGTGTGCGTGTTAACGTATCGCAAGAAGAAGATCAGGTCGAAACGAACGCCCGCGACAATAAACACGTCTGCTACCAGCGATTGGTTATCCGTTTGTCCTTACGACTTCTCTTTACAAAATCTAAATTTCCTTCGTGAAAATCGGGAGCAACAACGCCACGCCTCCGTAAGCCACACCTACAACGATCATCCTATACAGTCTCTTCGTTCTGGACAGAGTCAATCCTTGAATTTCCTGCGAACAGGATTCTTATCCTTTTCCATAAAACCAGGCGATTATTAATACCGAAGGAGGGCAAAGAAAAAACGAGGTAACGATTCCAAAAAGAGACGGGAGGCGTGATTTATGCGGGGAGACGACGGTTTAAATGAGGCTTCTAATTTGAAATCACGAAGTCGGGGGGCCCGGCGAAAGAGGCGAAAAAGTATCGCGGGGTCTTGTCGCGGAGGCGAAAGTTACAGAACCCCGTGGTCCGCAACACTGTTTCGCGTGGCGCGGGGCCGTAAATCACCGAGAAGGAATTTTGCGCGTTTCGCCGGTTTTTGCCCGGTAACGAAACCCTCTCCAAATGAAGACGTTATACTCCGTTGGGGAAAAAAACTCGGCGAGAAGCAAGCAGCCTCTCGTTCCCCGGCGAGGCGAGTAACGTTACGAGTTTTAACAGCTCGCGCGCGCGCGCGCCTGCGGAACCGCAGAGCAAGCTGCGGTGCCATTCTAAGCGGAGTGGAACTCGAAACGATCGAGCGGGGCGCAAATACGGGCCGTTATTTCGCGGGTGGAACGTTTCGCGGTCTCGTTCTCCCCGGCAGAGCAGCTCGTGCATAAAACAACGCGCTCTCGCGCGCACACGCTTGCCGGACCTCGCCGCGAGCAAGCTGACGCGCGTCCGACGAGCCGCGCCGCCATAAAACTCGCGACTGTTTTCTCTCTCTGCAGCACTCTGTGCCGATGCGCGCCTACGACTTAATTACCATGGTGTCCACTCGCCGTTTGGTTACCCGGAGAACAATCAAATTTTTAGATAAACTGAGATATTCAGAAACGTTGTTATTAAACACTCGGTGAGGTCGATCGAAGGTCGGATATATCTCAATTATTTCTATTCAACCGTTTGTCACGGAATAACGAGTCAGACTCCCGACGACCTTCTTCGTGGATTTATCGATCGTTTCACAACCATTAATTTACTTCGTTTTACAAATGATTAATACGGTGAATGAAACATTTGAATTCAAAATACAAGTTGCTACCTTCGGAGCCACGTATCAATTTGCACAGTTAATAAATGGCGTTGATCGTTTTTTAGAATCGAAATACAATTTTATTTGTCATTTTATAAAAATGGCGAAATCAGTCTCGACTGGAGCGGTACAGGGATTCTCCGGACGCTGATTACGATGAACGCAACGAGCGAGCGGTGGCGGACGAGGCTTTTTAGCCGAGTGACGTGAATTTCCTGCGATGAAAACCGAGGCTAATTGCTCCAAAAATCTGTACTAATTTCCCGACTGTTCCGGCGTGGCGTGGCGTGGCGTGGCGTCGGAGATGATGGCGGCATGCGGCGCCGAGCCGAGCCGAGCAGAGCGGAGCGGAGTCGAGCAGGTCGTAGCAGAGAACAGTGTGTTCGCAGCACACGATGCCGCTGGTGGTAGTCAACAATTTACTCGTTAGCGGCCGGCGAGTGCCGCGCCGCTCAATTAACCCGCGAATCAACGAGCGGGCCGCTTTGTCCGCGCGCTCGCGGCCACCGTTCGCGAGTATTTTTATAATTTGCACCGGCTCCGCTCCACTCCGCTTCATTCCGCTCGAATCTGCGCGGGCGGCGCGGCGCGACAGGCCCTCGTGACCAACAAACGAACCTCGGAAGTGCTTCGGTGTATAATGGAGGGAAAAAACACGCGACCGAGAGAAACAGAGAAAAAGAGAAACGGCGGTACAAGTGAGACAGAAAGAGAGAAAGAGAGAAAGAGAGAGAGAGAGAATGTGTAGCATGGGCCGGCCGCCGCGAGCCGACGCGAAAAAATGCGCGAGGGAAATGAAAACCGACACCACGGATCGCGGCTTGTTTTCAGCGGGTGAAACTCCCCTCGACAGGGGTAAATGTCTACATTTGGAGGGCGGTTGCTCGTTTACACGGGCGCATGTCAAAGGTCCTGGTTACGCGTGTACCCACGCAAACGAGCCGCGGTTTTTTACCGCGCTATTTATTTTCTTTTCATTTCCGATCACAGTCCCGGAGCTGAAAGCGCCGACTCTACACACCATTCGACATCGTGTTCTCTCTTTTTCTCGATTTCTTTCTCTCACTCTCTGTTTCCCTCTCTCTCTCTCTCTCTCTCTCTCTGTCTCTCTCTGTCTCTCTAAATCGCTCGACACTCGAATCCCCGGCGAGCGTACACCCGGCTCGGCCCGGCCCGTTAAAACCCGCCCGTAAAAACTTCGCGGACGTTTAACTGCTTGTACTGGCTGTGGATTGTAACAGCCCCTCGTCGACACTCCTCTTTCAATAGATTTCCGCTTTCTCAGCTTCTCCGCGCACGTGTTTCCTCCTGTCAACGACCACCGATCTCCGCCGACGTGATTATTTCCTTCGCGATTCGCTCTCTTGTTAGCGCTTGGGATTTCCAGAGGGCTGAGAGAGTTATGATCGGTATAAAAATTGTCTGCTTTCGTCATCGCATACAGGAAACACATTTTCAAATCGTTCGTTAACAAATACTATCCAACAGCAAGCGCTTAAATCAAGCTCGATAATCATTTTATTTGACGAAAAACCAAGCGGTTGCAGGTTAAACAAGAATTGAAAAACTTCATTATATTCTTCTTTGGAAGAAGAAAAAATTGCTGGAAGAACTAAATGTTTATGCAGCTCCCGTGTCTAATGCGACGCGAAACAAGATTATGCGAAACGTGCACGTTGAGGAACAAGGATCGGTTAGTACCGACCTCGGAGGAGTCGTGTTTGAGCAAACACGAAGCCAGCTTAACATCCCACTGAACACTGCATTCCAATTTCTCAAACCACGACCCACAAATGCACAAAGACGTCTAGCATCGCGGAGAAAGGGAAGCGCATCGAAGAATACGCTCGAGTGACCCGCTTCTGCCCGAGGAATGTTAATTACCGAACACACCGCGCGACAAGGCCTCGCTCGTCAATATTATCATTCGAGGAGCCGGCCGAACGGGTGGATGAGTGACAGGAAACGTTCTCGCAGCAAAGGGGTTGGAAAATCGAGAAAAATATTCGATCGTCGAGGAATCGATGTCGGGGGCTAATCTCGAAGGTAAATCTTCCCCGCGAGCTAATCAAAACCTCGGATCGAGCCTCGGGGCCTGTATTCCCGGTCGAGCCATCTGCCCGATGGGCCCACCGAGCTCTCTATCTCTCTCTCTCCTTGAAATCTCTTCGGGGTCGATACTTTTTTTCATGCGCTCCTCGCAACATCGGTTAATCCTCTGCATAAACATTGTATTGTGTTTCGCCGGGGATGCTCCCATTATATCATATTTTGTTATTAATATCTTCCGACTGGCTGGGCCCCGGGAGCCCGGGCACTTTTGTGCCCTGCCAAAGGTGAGCTCGCGCCGGTTTGCCAAAGAGACAGAGGGAACGAGAGAGACGGCGAGAGAGGGGAGAGCGAGATAGAGTAAACCGGGGACAGTGGAGAGTGACAGAGAGGGGAGTAGAGCGAGGGAGGGTGGAGAAAGGTTTCTGAAAAAGGACGAGCAGGTAGAGAAAGAGAGAGAGAAAGAGAGACAGGAGATAGCGGGGGCTCTCGATACCGGTTTCCTTTATCGTACAATGCCTACCGGGATTTTTATTATCCAGGATCCTAGCGAGCGGCCACGTCGATTTCGCACGACCCTGCGCAGCTCTGTACATACTAGGTTGCACAATGTCTAAAAGTGAAAATAATTTTCTGGTTTATGAACGAATCGGTGTTGTAGCAATTTTTTACAAAAATTCTTTACCTAAAAGAACGACGAAGAATGGATTGAGTGCATCGCAGAACTATACAAATGTACGTCATTTCTTTTAGACGTTCTTCAGCTGAAAGAACCACGGAGAAAGAAAGGATTAGGTGCATTGTAGAAGTACACTCTGCAAATTCGTTCCACAAAGGACACACCGACGAAACTTGTCCCAGCCTTCCAAACCTGAACCAGTCTTTGCCAAGTGATCTATATTCAAAAACCACCAGTCGAAGGATCGGCCGGAGGATCCACGGGAGGATCTAACACCTCGAGTGCCACACGTCTGTCAGAAATGGCAGACAGAATTATTTATCTCGGTGTAGCAAATCTTGCTAGGATCGCAATAGAGTACTTTCAATATCTTAGCTTATCAATTTTCATAGAGTTGTCGAGGTTGCTCGCTTGGGAACTCGAAGGGCAAGGATCAGTGTCCCCAAATCGAGACTTGTCCTCCGACTCTACGTTCCCCTTCTACGCAGCTACCCCCACGCTTCCATCCTTGGCAGAGAGGGGGTAAGTATTTCCCCTCGATTTGCGCTCCCTCCCCTCATGCGACACTGCTACGTCTTCCAGAAATGGGGGACAGTACAATATTTCACCGACAATATTTCACCGACTCCAGATTTGCACGATAATAACTTTGACCGACAACGATTCTAACCGACAACGATTCTGACCGACAACGACTTTAGTCCACGACAGTATTATTTGATATTAACATCGTTTGACAACAACGTTAGCCGACTACAGTAAAGTCGCGTTTACTGTTTGCGATCGGGTACGCGATCACTGTCCAGCACATACCCCCTCCACTCTCATGCTGTCCTTTTCTACGTTCGGCTCTCTTTTGAACTCTCGGCGCGGTAGTCGCAGTCTGTTGGACAGTAAACGCGACTTTACTGTACATCTAATTCTTCTTATAGTGTAATAATTATATTTTTATACAAAAGTCAAAGTGTAGAATAGTTAAAGGAAAAAATATCAGCACCATCTGTAGAAACGATGTTACTATCGGATAATACTATCAACTAAAATCGTTGTCGTTTAAATTCGTCGACGGTCAAAGTCGTTGTCGACCAAAGTTATTGTCGGTCAAATCTGGAGTCGGTGAAAACTGTGTCGGGTGATTACCATGGAACCCTCTTAAATTGACAATGTAATTTTGCTGTTAATATAAAAATTTTGTTACTGTCGCATCTACTATCGTGTACATCAATTTTGATTTCGTTGAATCGATTTGATTTTCTAAAATTTTTGAGACTACACGCTGGGATCTCGAAGTGTTAGGGATCCACGGTAGGATCCAGAGTATTGAGACATAGCTCCCGCGGGATCGAGGGTGGAGAAGCGAGAGAAGTAAGCTACGAGCAATCTTTCGAGACCGTCGCGTCAACGCTGGCCGAGCGTATCCTCACCTAACCATCCTACCTTAGCGCGTCCTATACCTTTCAGGAACCCTTCGCGATCTCCCCTTGGCCCTTCGGCCCAACCACGCGTCGCCTCGCGAAAGAGCAGCCCAGTATTTGTTCTTCCAGGGTCTCCTTCCAGGGTACGAGCATCATCCGAGGGCAGTAAACCTTTTGATATATAGTCGAAGCTTTTTAGAGTTCTGTCAGCCACGCCCACAATCAGCCTTAGTATTATTTACACTCCTGGTGGTTTGTAGTCGGTTGTCCCGCTTCCCTGCACCGTGTCTGGGGTCCCGACGTTGTTTCTTTTTTAACCCGTTCACCATACTCCTGATCTTCTTGTTTCGTTCTCGGGCTCTATTCCTCTTCGGCAACGTCATCCCGCGATCCTCCGGTAGTTTTTCCGTGGGGGTACCGTTTTTCCTTTCATGTGGAATCGATATTCCAATGGAGGCCGATCTGATTGCCTGCGCCCGTCGATCCTGGAGTCCCAAGAACCACTTCGGCAACGTCATCGTGGACCTGCGAGCGTTTTTCTTCGTGGTGTTTGTTCTCCTTCGGGGATCGATTTGCTCTTGCCGAGGACCCAATTCGTTTAGGAAGCTTCTTCAGAGATTGCTATACTCACTTTATAAACTATGCTCTGGAAATTCATATATTTCTCGGGGAATCGACTTCAGTCTATACCACAGCATCTAGGAGACTGTAGGAGCTAGCAGACTCTAGGATTCCATCAGAACCCTACCTACTTGCGATCCAGGGATCTATAAGCCTAGAGCATCTCTGTGTACCAACGTCGTAGCTCCTAATCTACTCCTTGCTGCAAACACCATTTTTGTTTGCATCCAAGGTAGATTTATTGCACCAGGACCTTATTTTCACATCCATGGATCCAGATTGAGAGAACCTCTTCCTGGATTCGTACACTGACTTTTTCAACAGAGATCAATTCCCTTGCACCTGGACTGATATATTCTTGCTACGACGTTGTCCATGATCTATGGATTCGATTTTTCTTCGCATCTGGGACCTACCCACGATCAAATGATCCACGAGCTTAGCTTCGTCATTCTTTCACATAGGCTTTCCTAATTTTTCTTCCCATCTCTATGGATCTAAGGAGCCTTTCCATAGTTTATTTCCTCCGGACGAGCGTCCAGCCTTCAGCCGGACCGCGAAATTTATAAAATTAGACACGATCCTATACCCCGGCTGCATCCCCGCGAAATTATCTATTCCGAGCGGGTCTGTTATGCGATCGCATAGCCCGCGGGCTAGATGTCGGATTTGGTCGACCAGAGAAGAGGTGAGCGAGCGAGAGAGTGAGAAAGAGAGAGGGAGAGAGAGGTGAGCGCCCAACGAACCCGAATCGGCTCTCCACTCGGAGAACGAACGCGGTCCATCCGAGAGAAAGGGACGCATATTTTATTCCGAAAATGATGATGATACGCACGGAACCTTCCCCCGACCCCAGCTGACCGACCTTCGCCGTTTTATCGCCGCGATTCCCCCTTCGGTGAACTCTCTTTCCCATAGCCTCTTTCTCGTTCGGGAGATCCCTCTTCCAGGTTCCAGACGCCCTGGATCCCGGATTGATAGATCCTGGATCCTCCAAACTTTGTAGACGTTGCTCATTGTCCTAGATAGTATCCACAATTTTTCCTAGGGCTCTCGCCAACTGCAATTGAAGATTTCTATCCAGAGACAGTTAAATTAAAATTACATTTATTATTAAAAATTGCACGGTGAATTTATAACAATTCTATCTGCGTCGGCCTGTTTAGACTTCAATGGGTTCTTGAACACTGTCACGAAATGGGGCCAGTGGGATTTTTATTAAGATTTTCGACAGCAATGAATTCGACTCAATGAAGCAATTCCTCTGGCAGGTACCTGAAACACTAAATTCAAGGAAAGAAGCATTGCTAAAAAGTGAATAGACAGCAAATAGAGATAGCAAGGCCAGCTAATAGAGGATTCAGCTGACCCCAAGTGTTTCTACGCGACAGTCGCTATTTCAATAAAGAAATTCCTCTGGTAGGTACCTAAAACACTAAATTCAAGCAAGGTAGCTTTGCTAAAAAGTGAATAGACAGCACACGAAGGCCAGCTAATAGAGGATCCAGCTGACCAGAACTGTTTCTATGCGACAGTCGCTATTTCAATGAAGCAATTTTTTAATAAAGCAATTCCTCTAGTAGATAACTAGTAGATATCTAGTTGAAACACTAAATTCAAGCAAAGAACATTGCCAAAAAGTGAATAGACAGCACTCCAAGACCAGCCAATAGAGGATTCAACTAACACCGACTGTTTCCACGCGACAGTCGCTATTTCAATGAAGCAATACCTCTGATAGGTATCTAAAACACTAAATTCAAGGAAAGAACCATTGCTAAAAAGTGAATAGACAGTACTCTGAGGCCAGCTAATAGAGGATCCAGCTGACCCCAACTGTTTCTACGCGACAGTCATTATTTCAATGAAGCAATTCCTGTGGTAGGTACCGGAAACACTAAATTCAAGCAAAGAAGCATTGCTAAAAAGTGAATAGAGAGCACACGAAGGCCAGCTAATTGAGGATCCAGCTGACCCCAACTGTTTCTACGCGACAGTCGCTGTTAAAGGCTGAACGGGGCAAAGCCTCGTTGTCCAATCGGTCAAAAACTCAGCTGCGAAGTGGGGTACGGGGTTCTGGATCGGGTTGTAGCCCGCGAGACAGCGAGGACGTACGTCTCAATACGTGGCCGGTGGAGCGATTAAGAAGAATGGGTGTGGTAAAAGAGGAAAGCGAGGAAAGAAGACCATCGAGCGAAGGAGGAGCGAGGAGGAGGTGTACATACCCATGGCATCCACTCTCTCTCCTCGGTTCTTTCCAGACTGGACGCAAAGGGAGCTACCTCGATGGCTGTCCGCCTGCCTGTCTGCCTTTCTGCCTGCCTGCCTTTCTGCCTGCTTGCTTGCCTGCTTGTTGCTTGCCTGCCTGCCTGCCTGCCTGCCCGGCTTCTCGACTCTCTCGATTACTTGAAAAACCGGATTCCTCCTGCGCGAAACTGTGTTTCCCGTCTCGTGTTTATGTACCACTACACGCCGGGGGAACAATGTTGGATGCACGTGCACGCTAACGGCGCGATTCTCGCCCGCGTACGCGAGAGTTCGGCTGCCGATCTCGATCGAGATCGAAGCCCCCAAGCGGGGGCGGATGCAGGATTGTCGGGAAAGAATGAAGGAACTTAAGGGGTGGTGGCAAGTCGAAGCCACTTAAAAGGGCCGCACACCACCCCTCGAGATGTCGCAGGGGAAGGTGTTCGAGGGTTAAATCCGAGGGTTTTCGAGGGACCGAGGGTAAACAGATACATGCCGCCGCGCAAATAGCTTGAAAGAGGACGGTGCATAGTGGTCTACCATGTCATAGTTGTCCACAATAATTCATAGTATCCGAAAAAGTATCATGGTAGGCGACGAAGTCTTGTAACTGGCCTCGTAGTTGAATAGAGGGCGATTTTATTTTATTTTAAATAGGTAGAATTGATGGTAGAATGGCGTTGCTTTGAGGAATTGCGTTGGAATTGTACTTGGAATTGCGCTGGAATTGCACTGAAATTGTACTGGATTTACACTGAAATTGCACTGGATTTACACTGAAATTGCACTGGATTTACACTGGAATTGTACTGAAATTGCGCTGGAATTGCACTGAAATTTTGCGCTGGATTTACACTGAAATTGCGCTGGATTTATACTGAAATTGCACTGAAATTGCACTGGATTTACACGGAAATTGCACGGAAATTGCACTGAAATTGCACTGAAATTGCACTGGATTTACACGGAAATTGCACTGGATTTACACTGGAATTTCGCTGGAGTTACACGGGAATTTCTCTGGAATTGCACTGGAATTGCATTGGAATTGCATTGGAATTGCATTGGAATTGCACTGGAATTGCACTGGAATTGCACTGGAATTGCACTGGAATTGCACTGGAATTGCACTGGAATTACATTGGAATTGCACTGTAATTGAACTTTGAATTGTAGTTCAATTTGCATTGAATTGCGTTGGAATTGCATTTTAAAGAATTTTACTTTGAACGGTACTTCGAAGGATTTCACTTTGAATTGCACTCTGAAGAATTGCATCTTCGAGAAAAGATGCTTGTACTGACTTGGAAAAATTATATCTTAGAGGAAAGATGCTTAAACTGTCTTCGAGGAATTATATCTTTGAGAAAAGATGCTTGGACCGATGCTTGTAATTTTTAACAATCTATAAGATCCTTTGAAAGTGTATGTTTTGTTAATTTTGAGGATTCTTAGAGCCCAAATGTTGCTGACTTCGAAGATCTAGATCTTGATTTGTGCCCGCAGTGGTCAAGTGGTCAGTGCCGAAGCTGTCATCGGTTTTCTTGGTCGCTTGGTAAGAACAATAGCGCGAAAGGTCCACGGGGCTCGTCCCACGGGGAGAGCGTTCCCGGGACAAAGGGGAAATTTTCCAAATAATTTCACGTCGTTTGCTCTCGGTCAGTCGGGCCAGGGATCGCACGGTGGATAGATCTCCTTTGCGGACTGGCGAAAAAAGCACAAAGGGAAGACGACGGGCTCGACCTGCTCGGTCAGGGTACACCGGTCACTCTGTGGGTGAAGCTGTTCGAGTACATAGGGTGTTCTATCGGCTGTAGGCAATTTTATGGGGTGGTTCTACTCTGGTGAAAATAAGAAGGCTGCGGACGTGTTTTTCACTGTAGAACTACCTGCTACTTTCCCCGAAAGAATTTTTAAATTTCTTGGTTATTATTTTTCTGGACGTTATATTGAAATTCTGTTGTAGATATTAGACGGATATTAGAAGAGATTATTGGTAGAGGATGTTAAAAGACATGTTAAAAGACATGTTAAAGGACATGTTAAAAGAAGATGCTCTGTTAGAGAAATTATTAGATGTATTGATCCACTCAATTTTGGTCTTCCAGGTTTACAATGTGTGCTATAAAGGTGTGCTCATAGAGGCGTTCGACTGTGACCATAACTAATTAGATGATCAACATTTTTGAGGAGCAATAAGTGGCTTTTAAAATAAATGTAAAATCATGAATTAATTCCAGAAGTCCTAAGCAATCATTCTTGAAATTATAATTTGTTTTTTGAAATTTTAATTTCTTTAACCTCTTCCAAAAATTTCGAAGTAACAAACTTGTTGAACTTTAAAACAACTCTTATTTTATTTAATGACCTCGTAATGGGATGAATATATTTAATAATTTTCTATTTCAAAATCTTCAGGTGCAAAAACTGAGGAAATAAGTTATTTTAAAATCAGGCAAACAGCAGTATAGAAAAATCCAAAGAACTTCAGCAAGTACAATTCGATTAAAAGTTGGATTTTCGCATCTCCAGTTTGAAATTAAGAAATCTGATAGTCAACGATAAGTGTCACTCTTGCAGTGTCACCTCTGGCAATCGCTAGAATTAGACAAAGGATCGACGATTTTCCCACCGTGTTTCATCGACCAGCCCGTTTCCTTCGCATGATCTTCATCGCGTTCTGCGAGGGCCATAGCATTATCTCGCCGAGTGATTTCCAGCTGTCGGCCAAGGGCTCGCCACGAGTAAAGGCCCGTGTTCGCGACGCATAACAAATTCCACCTGTGTAGACGGACTCGCCTTCCATTCATCTGTCCGTCGCCGGGGAACGGACGCGACGATAGGGGGGGACGCACCGGGCACTCATTTAGCCCGGCAATTTATTCTCGCGTTTTGTAATTAACACCAGTAAAAGAAGTAGCTTGCTCGTTCCAGGACCAAGAGAGGGCTGCGGGGGAGGCGACGCCTAGGGTCGCTGGCACACCCCCACCCTCCTCGATTTAGGCTCGCGTCTCTCGCGTCTTCCACCATTTTTATCCTCAAATTCATTTTTACACGTATATCCTACATTTTGGTATTACAAAAATGTTCTTTCTTCAGGTTGTAGTAATTCAATTTAAAAATTAAGATTTAGGCTCGCGTCTCTCGCGTCTTCCACCATTTTTATCCTCAAATTCATTTTTACACGTATATTCTACATTTTGGTATTACAAAAATGTTCTTCCTTGAGGTTGTAGTAATTCAATTTAAAAATTAAGATTTAGGCTCGCGTCTCTCGCGTCTTCCACCATTTTTATCCTCAAATTCATTTTTACACATGTATTGTACATTTCGGTATTACAAAAATGTTCTTTCTTCAGGTTGTAGTAATTCAATTTAAAAATTAAGATTTAGGCTCGCGTCTCTCGTGTCTTCCACCATTTTTATCCTCAAATTCATTTTTATACATGTATTGTACATTTCGGTATTACAAAAATGTTCTTTCTTCAGGTTGTAGTAATTCAATTTAAAAATGATTAATCCTTCGTTTTTAATTGAATTATTAAACATTTCTTCCCACGTAGAATATATTCCTACGAAGTTTTTAATTTGATTAAATTGCCGCAATTTGCTCAGAGAATACCTAACCCTGCAATTTATTAAACACAGATAAATTTAATAATGTAATCACCTAAGGATCGTCGCAATTTTCAATAATTTTTCAGTCCCAAAATTAACCTTAAAAATCCTCTCACATTTTAATCCCCAACGAAATTCCTAGATGACTGGGGCGGACTTGTTGGTTCAAAATTGAAATTGTTGTAATTCAAGGCTCGATTACTAGGTTTACGGAGCTGTAGAAATAACTATTTCACATTACTATATAAACATAACAAGGATGTGTCTATCCAAATTTTTGGCTATTTTTCCAATAATATATACCCAAAGAAATAAATTTGGTAAATAATTCCTCAGGGAAGCAATGCAGCACTGTCGCTCCAGCATTTCTTCTCGCGTCTCCGCTAAATTCTGTCGAATAATGCGAATATCGCCTGAAAAACGCAAAATTAGGCTTTCTGGGATAGTAAACGCGCTAGATGCATCTTTTATCTAGCGATTGCGACTATGGAAAGATCCCGAATATTCATTAGCGAGACGCTATTTTCCATATCCCGGACCCTTGCAATTCTCGTGTACTTACATGCGTCTAGCGGTGTGTGGTGTACCACACAACTCATCGAGTCTATTCCCTTAACGATCACAGTCGTCTTCGGCAACCAGCATCGAGTGCGTCTCTCGGTGACGGAGCATAGAAAGAACGACGAAGATAAAAAGAGAGAGAGAGAGAGAGAGAGGGGGAATATGTGGTGGGGGCGTCAGGGTGAAGATGGGTGAAAAAGGCGAGATGGCCAGATAGGAAAGAGGAGAGTCAGAGGGACACGCGGTGGTAGAGTACGAAGGCAGGTCCGTAGAAGTCGAAGAAGAAGAAGAAGTCGAAGAAGAAGAAGAAGAAGAAGAGGAGGAAGAAGAAGCAGCAGGCAGGGTCGGAGGAGAAGAGCAAGGGGACGTGGGTAGGAGGTGGATGATGGAGGCCTCTCTCCTCTGCATGCCACTGCAGTCAGGCCAGACAGAAAGCGGTCTGTATAATTATGGGTTGTCACCTCATCAGCTACGAGAGGGGCAAAGGCGGTGGCGTCGGCGCTGGTCCGACTTGCGCGGGGGCAGGGGTGGGAAGTTATAGGAGCGCGGTCTTTAGCTCAAATTGTGTTTTATCGTCCCTCTCGTCTGGCCCGGGGCGATTCGCGACCAGATATCCTTCTGCGGATCTTTTTTCGAGAGCGATTCATTCCTCCCTCGATCCATCCACACGGAGTCTCGAGATCGGTACGGTCGCGATTCCGCGAAGGGTGGTGTACGGTCGAGCCCGTGGTCCGATGGTTATACTTCGAAACGTCTTCATCGGTCGAGCGGGAGATCGCGACCGCCGCAAATACCTATTGTCGGGGTTATAAAAATCGGCGGACAAGCGTTTTAAGCATCCTCGACGATCGGAACGTGCCACGCCGACTCTCCTCGGCCCCACGTCACCCCGCCGACCCCCTGTTCGATCCTCGTTTCTTCTCCGTTCTCTCCGTCCTCTCCGTCTCGCTCGGTCTCCCTTCTCCCGTCTCTCCGTGCACACGTAGCAATCTGCGCGCAGAGCACATACACGAAAAAAGAAGGGAGTGCACCGCGCGAGAAGGTACTGAGGCTAAGTGGAGAGTTTAGAGGGATTTCATTAAATCATATGGATTGGGGATAATGTATGTTATTGAGCGGAGCGTTCAAATCGCGCTCTATAAGTTGTAATAAGTCCAATTTTAGGGCCGGTCATGGGCCGGGTCCCACCAGTGGTTGTCAAACCGCCATGTTCCGACCCGTCGGACGACTGCCATTCGGTGTGGCAGCGGCCACGATCGACAGTCACTGACCAGCGAACCCGCCACTTACTCGTCAAACGGCCAGCCGGTCCGCCGAAATCACTGCCATTTAGATAATTTGTAATGAATAGGCACCGCTCATTTTCTACCCCCTTCCTTGCTAGCCTCGATACCTCCGATCCTCTTCCCCTCCGCTTCATCTCTCCCTCTCTCTCTCTTTCTATCTACCTTCGCAATCCTCCCAATCCAGGGCCCAGCAATAGCATCGTCTTCAGCGTCCTCTTCGTCCGAGGGACCCCGTGCAAACGATAATCGTCGAATCGTTTCGACGTAAACGAGTTCGATTCTCGATCCGCGGAACAACGTGCAATACGATCGCCGAGATCACGAGCTCTGCGGATATCTTGTCGGGGATCTAGCCTGACCTGTTTCGTGGCCAATCATCCCCTAAACGTTCCCACTGACGAAGATATATCGCTGGATCTAGATCATGTCGATCCGATTGCAAACATTGCGCAAGTATTTGCGCTGGGGACGTTGAGCTTGGAGGTCTAGGGTTGGCGGAGGGTTAATGCAAAAATGTGGAGGGGCTATGTGGTCCAAATTGTTAGCGCAAAGCTCGAAATCATTTATTTATTTATTCGTTATTCGCGAAAATAATCACAAAAGTATTTTAGCTCTTGGAAGACCTAAAAGTTTGATTTCTTCTGGATAGGGACACTCGAAAGGACACGTAGACTTGCCGAATAAATATCGAATGTCCCTTTAGGGGATGCGAAGGTTTAATATTTGCTACCAACGTGTCAATTATTCCAACTCCCAGGTTCCCAATGATTGATTCATGTTCTGATGGTGATTATTTTTTGGTTTCAGATGTACCAAGAATGGAGAAGTCCCCGTTGCTAGCAAACGGGTACAACCACCCTCCCACACACCTCAGCCACATGCAGTTCATGCAACTAGGTGGACATCCTGGTGCAGGACACACTGCCATCCTCTCGCCAGCTAGTCTGCCACACCACCTGCAGGCTCAGGCACAAGCGCGTGCCGAGCAGGGGTTGAAAGTCAACCCTAACATGTCCAACATGGAGGCGCTTGCGAGGTGAGTCTTCTAAATGTGATTGACCTGCTAACTAGTTCACTATCATTCGTGACGTCACGTTAGACGTTGTTTCACACCTTGTACCTCTTCAGCCTTTCGTTATACTCATTGCGGGAGCGTATAAATGAATACTGTCAGTTTAAACTGAACGATTGAAGTTTAAAAAAGTTTTCTTAAACGAACTTCTTTATCGAACTTCTTTATCGAAGCACACGTTCTAATAAAAATTGTATGAAGTCTGAATTCACTCTTGCCGTGGCAAAACAGTAGATTATAAATTGCCTGGCATCTTTCAATTAAGAAATTCTGAGTAGCCTGCGAGGATTAAACCACCCGCGCCGAAGATAGATCTGCAGTCAGGGGGTGAGTTTAGGGTGTCGAGGGAAAAGTTAACAGGTAGAAGCCTCGCCGTCAGATTAGAAGGCCCGTCGATTCGTCGATTGAAGGCGATAGCGAGGAAAAATAGAGAGACGGAGGGCTCGCGGGCTCGTTTCGGGACGGGCGGCGATTCGGAAATTGGATTTGCTCGTTTCTCCAAGCTCTTCCGCGCGCGCGGACTCGTCCTGTAGCGGGGTAGGTCGTAACGAAGGGCCGGCGAGGCCAAAAGAATACAAGTTTAAGAGGATTGGAAGAGACGGCGAAGCCGTGGAAATCCAAGGGGTCTCGACACTGCTTGATCTTTTCTTTCCCTCTCTCGTCGTTGCCTTCTATCGGAGTCGACGCGACGATGGCCCGGCTCCGGAGTCCGTTTCCTCGGGTGCCTCGCGCGTTCCTTCTAGGTCGTTTACTCGGCTCGAGTTACCTTACCCGAGCGACCTCAACCGAGGCACCCTTCTTCCGCGTGTTTGCCACGCGATCCCGTCGTCGCCGATCTTACTTCTCGCCCCGCGGACTAGGTAGGTCAAAACCGGAGGTTTTACCGAGATCTTCACACTACACCTCTTGACCATCTTCCTGCAAAACCTCGGAAAATTAACGGTGCTCTACCCTGCAAAAGTTACCCTCTTCGTTAAGCCTCAAATCAGTGTTTATATAATTATTTCACGGAAACTGGTACACCGTCTTGGCTAAAGTTTGACATAGTAGATACCCATAGTATGAGCTATCTTCAAGATATTTCATATTCTTCAAGATTAATATTGATTTTTTAAGTAGCATGGTTCACTTTTTGTAAATACTGGACGTCTCGTATAACAAGGTTCGAAGATATAAGCAGAAGGGTAGTTAATGCACCTGTTCTGATGGATTCAGTCACTTCCGCAGTTTTACAGATTAGAGGATGAAATTTACAGGGTATACAGATGAAAGTACGTACTTCAAAACGTATATAACAATTTTTCGATAAAAAATTTATCCACCCCTCCACAAATTGTCAAAGTCCACACTATCTAGACACCCTCTTCCCCCAAGTGTGTGTGTGTAAATCTGCTTCATTGAATACAGTGCCACATCCGTAATTTTATGGATAGGTCGATGAAACTTACAGGATCTATAGACGAAAGTACACCCTTCAAAACGTATATCATAATTTTGCGATAAAAAATTTTTCCGACTCTCCAAAAACCGTCAAAGTCCACACTACCTAGACACCCTCTTCCGCCAGTGTAAACCTGTTCCATTGAATTCAGAGTCACATCCGTAATTTTATGTATAGGTCAATGAAACGTACAGAATTTATAGATAAAAGTACACACTTCAAAACGTATATAAAAATTTCTCGATAAATAATTTTTCCATTCGTCCACAAATTGTCAAAGTACACACTGTCTAGACACCCTCTTCCTCCAGGGTAAACCTGCTCCATTGAATTCAGTGTCACATTCGTAATTTGATGGATAGATCAATGAAACTTACAGGGTTTATAGATAAAAGTATATACTTCAAAACGTATATAACAAATTTTCGATAAAAAATTTGTCCACCCCTCCAAAAATGGTCAAAGTGCACACTACCTAGTAGGCACCCTCTTCCCCCAGTGTAAACCTGCTCCATTGAATTCAGTGTCACATCCGTAATTTTATGGATAGGTCAATGAAACTTACAGGATTTATAGATGAAAGTACACACTTCAAATCGTATATAACAATTTTTCGATTCCTCCAAAAATGGTCAAAGTTCACACTATCTAGACACCCTCTTCTCCCAGTGTAAACCTGCTCCATTGAATTCAGTGTCACATCCGTAATTTTATGGATAGGTCGATGAAACTTACAGGATTTATAGACGAAAGCACATCCTTCAAAACGTATATAACAATTTTTCGATAAAAAATTTTTCCACCCCTCCAAAAATTGTCAAAGTTCACCCTACCAGTCGCATGCAATAAACATCACGAGACCCAATCATTTAATGTTTAAGAACCATTGTAAATGTATTATTTAACGAGTTGAGACATGCTCGAAAGGGGTAGATAGAGCCAGACACCGTTTCTTATTCCCCAGATTCCCGTCGGAGGGGTTCTGTCCGTTTCGGTAAACCGAACGAGTAAATCCCGGCGGTGCCGAGACGTATATCGCGGATTACGCGTTTCGGAGTCGATCGAGGAGGTTGCGTGGTGGGGGAGGATCGGGCGGTGTCAGGGTGGAGCGTCGAAGGAGGACCCTGTTCCCCTGGAGAGGGTAAACTGCGGGGCTAATCCTGGCATTTGTTAACGCGTTTCTAATAGATGCCGTTAGCGGCGGGACCCTCTTCTCTAAGACCTCGGCCTCAGCCACCGGGGGCTTCCGAGGATACAGACGGTCGCCTTAATTTTCGATTACATCCGCCTGCTGCAATTAGCCTCTACCCAGTCGCCATTAGACTCGCTTCAGACCTCACCTCTCCGTTCTTCTCGATTTTACCTTGATTTTAACCTATTCACATTCTTCCAACCAACTGGAAGTCAGACGAACCTCCTTCACACAAAAATTCTTACAAAATTTCTGAGACACATTCCCGAATCTTCGGACACCACGGGACAGATTCCCGAAGCGGACAGACCGTATTCTTTCCAAACAAAACGCGTGCTTCACCTCCAGCACTCCAACAATTCTAAAAAAATTCTGACAAAAATTCTGGAGTCTTAGAAAGGGCTCGGACACGTTCCTGATTCCTCCGAACGTCACGGGACAGGTTCTCGAAGCGGACAGACCATGTCCTTCCGAGGCAGAACGCGTGCTATGTGCGGAACGACGCGACGAAGGCGGCGCCGCACGTTTCGCATTATGATTTCAGCGCTTTGCTTTTAATTAAAATGCAAATCTATCGTGGAGGAGTGCTAGAACGAAGGAGAGCGAGAGAGAGAGAGAGAAAGACAGAGAGACCGGGAGGTAAGACGGATTACGTCTGGGGGCGGCACGACAAACACCGGAATATGATTAATTCAACGCAACCCCATCCTGGCGCACCGCCGTCACCACCGTTGCCCTATCGCCACCCTCTAATTCAGTCTCGAGCCTCACCCCCGCAACCCTCTTGCCACCCAGCACATCCTAGAGTCCATCGTTAGCCCTACCTCCTATCGAACGTCCACTTTCCCGGATCGTTCGACATACATACTTCGAGAAATACGATTTCTATTTTTTTCTACCACGACCCATCTCACCGAAAAATCTGTAAAAATTCATGAACAATACCTGCACCTATAACACCGATAGTGTAAAAATATTAATGATGTTGATTCTACACTTCAATACGGAATGTGCATTTTCCCGACTTTTTTGAGATTTTTGATTTTCAATTACCGGGATTGTCGACTTAAAAATCAGAATTAATTGTGGTATATGTATTTTGGTGTTGGACAGCTGTTCGATTTTTTTCAGAATTTTCGCACACGAGTGACCTGGGAAAATAGCGTTATGACTGATTTTGGAATTTCGTCCTTTAACTACCCTCCCGGTGGAGATAGAGGATTGAAATTTCATACAATCTGTGTTTGGCTCTCTGTTCCGTATCGAACGTCCAGTTTCCGGGACCGTTGGACATCCGATAGTTCCGGGACGTCCGCGTGACTCTGCCGACTAGTTATTCGCTTTCATCTCGATTATTTCTTTTTCTGGCGGTCGATAGCCAGCGTTGAGAGTAAATTAGCCGAGCCTAGCGACGACGTCTTTTTTAATCAGCCCGGGAGACTTCAAAGCGTCCATCGTCTTCGTTTCGAGAGTCGGGACCAGGCACGACGATCGAGTCAAAGGACAAACGAAAGACGAGACGGAACGAGGAGGACTCTTAATCAACTCCGCGGATCCACTTTCCTTCGAGGATATCCCGTGGCAGGGCTTATAATTAACCGATTCGCTTATCAACCCCGGTGTCCCCCCGTTCCATGGTCTTCTCCCCTTGATTCGTGTCACCCCCTCTGTTACCAGCCTCCCACCGACGTTCTTCTTTCTGCTGAAGGACTCGAGCGACGAATCCTGTTCGCGTTTCACCCGTCGTCTGTCTCAAGTGTCGTTTTTTTCTGATCCACAGGTCCGGGACCGTTTGGGAAAACTGCCGAGCTGCCTACGAGGATATCGTGAAACATCTCGAAAGGTAAGAATCATCGCGTGTACCTAAATCCGTCGCGGGGGATGTAGCAACCCCAAACGGGGGTTTGAGATTGGGGCCTGAAACGTTTTTCCACCACCAAAAAATAGTCACAATTCTTCCAGTAAACGCGTTTCAACGAATTCAGTGTCAGGTCTGTAATTTTACAAGTACCTCGATGAAATTTACATGGTACGCAGACGAATGTACACTATTTACGACGTATATA
Organism: Lasioglossum figueresi; assembly: GCA_028455805.1. Classification (NCBI taxonomy): domain Eukaryota; kingdom Metazoa; phylum Arthropoda; class Insecta; order Hymenoptera; family Halictidae; genus Lasioglossum; species Lasioglossum figueresi. Next base: position 3,784,755 of record CM052203.1, on the reverse strand, counting down.
ATAATTTTTCCATACAAACTTTCTTTACGTCCCAAAAAATGGTCGAAACTCATCCTTCGTGTTCTAGTTACGTTTCTACCTCGGTAAACTTGCTCTGGTAGATTCACCGTCACATTACCAATTTCACGAATATCCCAACGAAATTTACAGGATATATAGAAGAAAGTACAGACTTTAAGACGTATATAACAACTTTTCCAGAAAAGATTTCTTCACATCTCAAAAGATTGTCAAAACTCATCCTTGCTGTTCGAGGTACCTTTCCACCTCATTAAAATTGCTCTGGTAGATTCACCGTCACATTCGCAATGTCACGAATATGTCAATGATATTTACAGGATATATAGAAGAAAGTACAGACTTCAAGACGTATACAACAACTTTTCCATAAAAAATTTCTTTACCTCCCAAAAGATTGTCAAAACTCGTCCTTCCTGTTCGAGGTACCTTTCTGCCTCAGTAAAATTGCTCTGGTAGATTCCGCGTCACATTCGCAATTTCACGAGTATCCCAACGAAATTTACAGGATATATAGAAAAAAGTACAGCCTTTAAGACGTATATAACAACTTTTCCATAAAAAATTTCTTTTCCTCCCAAAAAATGGTAAAGACTCATCCTTCGTGTTCTATTATAGTTACATTTCTACCTCGGTAAACTTGCTCTGGTAGATGCACCGTCACATACGCAATTTCACGTATATCTCAACGAAATTTACAGAGTATATAGATGAAAGTACAGACTTTAAGACGTGTATAACAACTTTTCCATAAAAGATATCTTTACCTCTCAAAAAATTATCAAATCTCATCTTTCGTGTTCTATTATAGTTACGTTTCTACATCGGTAAACTTGCTCTGGTAGATTCACCGTCACACTCGCAATTTCACGAATATCCCAATGAAATTTACGGGATATATAGAAGAAAGTACAGACTTTAAGACGTATACAACAACTTTTGCATAAAAAATTTTTTCACCTCCAAAAGAATTGTCAAAGTTTACCAAGGTCTAGAGTCTCTGACGGTCAGAGTTGTTCGACCAGTTCACGATGAGGGAGTCTAGGGTTTTATGGTGGGCTGGGTATCGCAGGACCCGCGTGATCGCAAAAATATCAACCGGGAGCGGCTGCGGCAGCCGCGGGCGTCGCTCGCGCTTCCGATAAATCAGCATTACCGTCCAGCATCGAGTTTCCGGTCGCGCGACACGTTGAGTCCGGCGCTTGACGCCGTAATGCCCGCGTGATTTGTACGGTGCGAGCCACGCACCACCCCCTCAAATCCATCCGCCACGCCGCGCCGGGCAGCCCCCGGGTGTCCCGTCACCGATACGACACCGACGTCGACCACCGACGAGAGAGAACCCACCCCCCAAGCCACCCCCGTCATCCGCCGCACCGAGGTTTCAACCGTGATCCTAACCACTTGTCACTTCACGGCACGCAGATCATCGTCGCGACGTGCCCGTCCATCATTCGGGGATTAAATCATTCGACTGGCTGGGAAATGGTCCCGCGTGCACCACCACCGACGCCATAGCTATACACCAACCCCCGGGAACTATTTTCCACCCCCGCGACACGAACCGGGCTCCAACTCCTTTTCGACGACGGGGAGCTTTAATCCTCTTTCGCTTCGCGGACCTGCTACATCGAGAGACCAACTTCTGCCTCAAATGATCTTTATCATAGTACATGCTGTCACCCTTTGAGTGCCGGAAAATGGAGTGGAAGAGCTTCTCCAATTTCTCGAATTTTTACTTTTTCCATTCCCAAGGTCAGTTCGATTGAATTTGCATTTCTGGACCGAAGAATCTTTCTGGATAAATTTTTACTTATTCTACGCTTTTGTTTCCCTTTTGTTTCCCTTTTGTTTCCCTTTTGTTTCCCTTTTGTTTCCCTTTTGTCTTGTGAGACGCTTCCTCTAGATCTTGCTCTTGCTCTACAAATATTTCCTCAACATCTTCACCACCTCTATAGTAGTCGGCCTTGGTTGATGTCAGCCTTTGGAATACCTTCAATTTGAGTGAAATAACTTCTTCAGTCATCGATACTTCCAGGTTCTCCAATTTCTCTAATTTTTGCTTTTTCTACTCACTCTACTAGTTCAGTTCAATTAGTTTTTCTTCCTGGTTCGAAGAGGGTCTTTCTAGATTTTTTAAAATGGTCTAACCTTTTGTTTCCAGTTTTATCTCATGTGGTGTTAGCTCTAGATCTTGTTCTAGATCTTGCTCTCTGTGTCCACAAATGTAGAGTGCTTGTTCTAGACGTCGTCCTTGATGTCTTCTAGATATTCGTACCTTTCTCCTTTGATCATCGCCTCAAGCACTTGATTTGAAACAGTCAGTTCGGGTCCAGAGTCCAGAGACTGTATCCAGTTTCCCTCTTCATTATCACCGTCTATCTCTCTCAGGGGGTGTCGGGGGGTAGTTCGAAGTGAATCGAGGCGGCATCAGAGAAAGGTGCGAACCCCCGTGGTGGATCCGCGCTCGCGCGAGGGTGAAAATCGACACTTGACCGTCCGAAACGTAATTTCCAATTCAAAGGCAATGACCATTGCCGCTCCTCCAACCCCCAGCTCCCCTCTTCACGTGGGTGTCCACCCTTCTGGCTCTCTGCCACCGCTGTCCGTCTCGTTCTATTTGCTTTACCGGCTCTCTCTGCCGGCTCCCGAGTCGACTTCGTCAACCGGACAAACGCGTATTGTGATTTCAGCCTTTGACTGGTAGCCGTTCGATGGATATCGCAGGGGGTGGCAAATGGTCGCGGACCCGCGTGCACACCGATACACAACCTACCCCGAAGAGCGAGAGAGAAAGACAGATGAAATGAGGGGTTGAAGGGGGGTGGAAGCTGGAAGGGACGGACGAGCGAGCACCGTGAATATTCATGCCGAGAACCCTAGACGAATTCGGACTTGTTGCGACTGACACTGATGTAAACCTTTGTTTATCCTGCGTGCACCCTCGCCCCGACCGCCCCCGAACCACCCCCAACGCCACCCCCAGGCTACGAGAGTCGGCGTCGGGCGAGTATTTAACTGCGAGTTAAATTCTGATTAATCGTCGCCGCCCGGGGTTATTAATTGTTTGTCCTTTTGATTCTACAACCTCGCGGAGGCTCGGAAACCCTCCCCCTTCTCCTCCTCTCTTGGATATTCGCTCTCTTTCGATTCGTTCTTCCACTCTTTCTCTCTGTCTGCCAGGTCCCCGCACAGATCTCTCTGTCCGTTTCTAATCCCGATGATTTGTCGCCGTTGATCCGCCACCAGCGAAACCGAAATCCAGAGTCGCAGAAGTTATTCCGCTCGTTTGTCTTTCCGACGATACCGTCCATTAAATCTCATAAGCCGGAAACCTACCCCTTGCCACCCCTGCTTCGCAAAAAATCTGTTTCCACGTTTCTCTAAATTCAATCCTCGTACCAGATCCTGTCGCTTTAATACAGCTTTTAAAGCAATTTACAAGTAGCAATCGTTTGAAATAAGTTTTAAGTTGACTGTGGATCTTCATGGAAATTCTTTATTTCTCTTCTTGTCATTCTGTCTTTAAAAATTTTCTTATTAGAATCCACCCAATCCTGCTGTTTCATGTTTTATCATTTTCATCACGAATGTTGAAATTCTTTCTCTCTCTTCTTGTCATTCTGTCTTTAACAATTTTCTTATTAGAATGCTCCCAATCCTGCTGTTTCATGTTTTATCATTTTCATCATGAATGCTGAAATTCTTTCTTTCTCTTCTTGTCATTCTGTCTTTAAAAATTTTCTTATTAGAATCCTCCCAATCCTGCTGTTTCATGTTTTATCATTTTCATCACGAATGCTCAAATTCTTTTTTTCTCTTCTTGTCATTCTGTCTTTAACAATTTTCTTATTAGAATCCACCCAATCTTGCTGTTTTATGTTTTATCATTTTCTTCACGAATGTTGAAATTCTTTCTCTCTCTTCTTGTCATTCTGTCTTTAACAATTTACTTATTAGAATCCTCTCAATCCTGCTGTTTTAAATTTTATCATTTTCATCATGAATGCACAAGATCTTCGTTAGATACTCTTCGTCATGTTGTTCAATCTTTATTGACGAAGTCTTCCAAATTGAGTCAATGACTGAAAAACATGTAAGGTGAAGTGGGATAAGAGCAGACTGGTTTTTGTAAAGTTGGATTTTAAACTTGTATTTTCAGTCTGGTATGTAAATACTTAACGCTGTCGATATCGAACGCTTTGCACAGTCATTACTGGTGAATTATTATTACGTAGGATTCCAATTTTTCTTGAAAATTTTCATTTTGATAGGATATTGTACAAAATGTCAACTACTCTGCACTTTCCACCGAAAATGGGGCAGGAGCGTAACTTAGAGTTAAAAACGCTTTCAAACCTTGTTTCATGTGCAACGGGACAAACAGAATTATTAACAAGCCTGCTATAAAATGCTTTATTGCATTTTATTGCATTAAATTAGGAAAACACCTTTATTCTTGGGCGACATGTATGTCGAATAATTCATATTAACTTATAGTACATTAATAAATACAAGCTTGAAAAATTTCGCCTATATTATAATAAAAATAATCAGTATATGCACTCACCCCGTTTACAAACTTACCCTACTCCACCTTATTATATACAAGCTGACTGTGAATCTTCATGGAAATTCTTTCTTTCTCTTCTTGTAATTCTGTCTTTAACATGAATAGAATTAGAGAATTATTTAGAATCCTCTCGATCCTGCTGATATATATATAAATGTATTATCATTTCTACATCCTCGTACCGCAAAGTGAAAAAGAATCTTCCAATTAGTAAAAGCAAATGTTTCATTCATTAAGCGACTCGAGCAACACCGACGCTTGTTAATTCGTCTCCGAGCATCAGTTTAAATTACACAGTCGGTTGATTATCCCCGGGACAAGAAGTCGGGTTTTTCAATTTCCCCGGGTAAGTTCCTCTCCAACCCCCGAAAAATTTCGGTAAATAGGGGTAGGGTTTCGTGGAACGGATCCGAAACACGGAAACCGGCGAAGCGACGGATCCGACCACCCTCGCCGGCCGTAAACTAAGTAATATTAATGGTCGGGCCGATGGCAGTCCGCGCGGGCCCGCTATCAATGCGCTAATGTCGGCTTCCTGGCTTTAAAACTACCCCGTCATTCCGGGATAATTCGCGGCGCATTGTCGCTCGCTATCCGGCTTCGTCGGTTTTGCTATACCTTTCCCCCACCCCTTCGTCGCTTTTCCTTATCGTTCACCTCTGAAATTCTCCCACCCCTGCGAGCCACCCTAGTTTCTTTCGCCCCCCTCCATTCTTCTCCTCTTTCGAGAATCAGCTTCTCTCTCTCGCCCCGGAGACGTCATTAATTACTACCGACGACGACGACAACGTCGACGAGCTTCTATCGTCGGGGACATCTGCTGGAAAATAATATTCATAAAGTTGAGCCCCGTCGTTACGAGCCACGTCGTTCTCTATCCATCTTCGCGCGTACTCGATCCACCCCCAGACCCACCCCCGTCACGACGACCTGCACCGTCGACGGTCCTCGAGCACTGCGTCGACGACGGATCCGGGAAAAAGATTCCAGAGGGCTGTTTAACCGTGTAGGGGGTTGGTCTAGTCGTGGGGCAGGGGTGGATGCAATTTTCAAGCAGAAATCCTGAGGGCGCGACCAAAGAGATTCGTTTATTAACACTGGAACACTTACGGAGCACTAAAACTGACTGTTTTATATTAATTTATGAAAATATTATGGTGGCAAGAAAGTAACTTCGGTATTTTAACACAAACCGACCGAATTATTGCATAATTTTGAAAAATCTACGGTATATGGTTAAACACTTTTTAATAGAACCTTCAATAGCAACAGCAATTTTCATTGTGAACTAATAAGTCACCCTCAATAACGTTATCTAATAGTTGCATTTAAGATTGCAATGTAAAATATAAGTTCTATGCTTTCTTTTGGTACTGCACTGTAAAGTGTTAAGGTAAAACAGAACCCAATTTTTTGATTCAAGCAACGATCTTTAACGAATAAAATATTTTCCCTTTTGTTCGATGATCTTTTGCAAAGAGAACAAATAAGAAAATGTTTTATCGATGAAAGTTCATCGCTTAAATAAAGAAATTCGGTTTTATTTCACCTTCAAATGCCGAAATCACTTTCTTGCCGACCCAATAACAAGGATATATCTATACTAATTTTTAGCTATTTTTTACGTGAGGAGTTTAATTGCGTGTTAAAATAATTTTATAGAAAATTTTAGTATTGGAGGAGCAGTAATTACAATTTTATTTTGAGGGTTTATATTATTAGTGAATTTTACAATATCCAAAGAAGCACATTTGTTGAATAATTCCTTGTGGATAAAAAAATTTGAAATCAATTCCAAGACACACGAGCCAGATATAAATATTTCACCAAATTCTTCTAATCTTTTCGCTCTCTTAAATTGCTACTAATTTTTGAAATATAATCGATGGATCGCACAGCTTCATTCCAACGAATGCACACGACCGAGCATAACGCGGCGGGATCAATTTGTTGGGTCCCGGATCGTGGCGTAACCGACGCGACGATCGTCGTGATCGAGCCCGTATCGTTTCGCAACAGGGTCATTAGAAGGGTCTGTTTTCGGGTCAGGACGTTTGGCACGAGCGACCGATTCGTAGAACGAATCGACGTATTTATCCACCGATGGATCCCGATCCTTCTGTCGCGCGATCAACGATCCACGTCTAGACGGTCGTCCTATTCCCCTGAGGGATCGTCCCGTCACGCGAGCGACGATCTTCGGGATAAGGGATTGCAGATTCTCAAAATCGATCTGTGAATCATTGCCGGGATAATTGATCATTTGTTCTAGTAAATTTCGTGTCTCGAGGACGCGCGAAACGTTCTCGGAATGGGTCAACAATTCTTTACATCCTAAACTGTTGCTCATAATAAAATTTTAAATATAGTTGGAATATATTGATTCTCTAATATTAAAAATTGTATGGAACAGAAACTCAATAATTTTCTTTTAAATAATATTCTCAGAAGAAGTTGGTGCCAGATATTAATTCTAAAATCTGTTGATTTATTCGACTATTCAAAGATTGCTGGTAAATGGAAAAGAAGTTTTCCTAAAGAAAATGGTGTTCCCAATCAAAAATAAAATAACGTCGGTTATTTTATTCAGTAGAATATAAAGATGCTGAATCAAGGCTAAGAAAATGGACATGAGAAAAAAGTATATTAAACTGCTGAAGATTCCTGAAGCGTCCAGAAACTCAATAATTTTCTTTTAAATAATATTCTCAGAAGAAGTTGATGCTTTATATTAATTCTACAATCTGTTGATTTAATCGACTATTCAAAGATTGCTGGTAAATGGGAAAGAAGTTTTCCTAAAGAAAATGATGTTCCCAATCGGAAATAAAATAACCGGTTATTTTATTCAGAAGAATATAAAGATGCTAAATCAAGGTTGAGAAAATGGACATGAGAAAAAAATATATTAAACTGCTGAAGATGCCTGAAGCGTCCAGAAACTCAATAATTTTCTTTTAAATAATATTTTCAGAAGAAGTTGATGCTTTATATTAATTCTACAATTTGTTGATTTATTCGACTATTCAAAGATTGCTGGTAAATGGGAAAAAAGTTTTCTTAAAGAAAAAGGTGTTTCCAATCAAAAATAAAATAACGTCGGTTCAGTAGAATATAAAGATGCTGAATCAAGGCTGAGAAAATGTGCATGAGAAAAAAATATATTAATCAGCTGAAGATTCCTGAAGCGTCCATTATTCTTAAAATTTTGCAAAAGAAGATATTTCGCATTAACGATTCGTGTACGACGAGAGGAGAATAGTAATTGGTTCCGGATCGAAGAACGAGATAGTTTTAGGCGGTGAGAAAGGGATAGAAGTGGACACAAGAGTAGAAACGTCAGAGAGTCAATGGCAATAAACGTTTGGACGGAAGCGTAATTGGCGTATCCGGTGGTTGCGGGACGCTGACAAGCCGAAGCCTGGAGCCGTGCACACGCGTATGACGGCATTAATCATAATGCGCGCATTTGCACGCGGGACGCGCGGCTTAGATGCGAGTTGCGAGCACGCGTGCGTGTCGACCCGCTGACAGTTCGTTTGAACGCAATTAGCGTGCCGCTTGATAGTTGCCGGCTTAACACGCTCGGCTATCGCGGCAACGATCGTCGAATCGAATTAACCGTTTCGTCGCGCTCCTCGCTGTCGCCCGATCAAATCGCTGGACCGTTTCAAGAAACCCATTCTTCCCTCTCCTCCCACTCTCACAAATTTATTTTCCTCTCACACTCCTGACCAATCGAAAAACACTGAAAACCCACCCTTACGTACAAAAACGATTTTTCAAATTATTCATACGAACTTAAAAATATTGATTTTTGGGAGACTCAATACTATTTCATCAATCTATTTTACTTTTTATATTCTGGAGTTAAATTTTAAAGATTTTATATTCTAGAGTTAGATTTTAAAGATTTTATATTCTGGAGTTAAAGATTTGGCTCGTACATATGTATTTATATTAATTCTAAGATTGAATTTATTGGGATTTGATACAAGAGAAAATTCGGAAATAAAATTGTTGTTCTTGCAAACATTTTAAAAGAATAGAGGTGTATTAATTAAGGAAGATAATAGAGGACGACACGAAGTTAATTTAATAGAAAGAAAATACGCCGAGAAATTATGTCACGGATAATGGCAGCAACGCATGCACCGACTGCAAACGACCCTTACGCAACCCACCCTATCGAGACATTCCCCGGAGGAAATACGTCACTATGATATATTGATTAAGGATGTACTTCGCGAATCGCGACTAAAGTCGTCGCGCTTCATTCTCCATTGTTCAAAATCCTAGGTGAAGACGTTCACCAAGTTCGACCGAGGCAGCAGTCTCGGGTTAAATCGGGATGCACGGTAAAAGCTACTTTGTCCGTCGAATTGAATAAACGATGCTCACGGACAGTTAGCGCTCGCCGTTATAATCTGTTCTGATCAAGGAACTGGAAACTCGTAAAGCAGAGGCGGCTGAGCAAAAGGTAGAGGACGCGTTAACTATCTGCGGCCTCGCGCGCGATAAATCTTTGGAATCGTAAAGTCGAGCCTTCGGTCGAACGAACCGACGGGGAACGGCATTTATTTTATTAACTGGCCGAATTATTTATCGAATCGTTTTGCCGGGCCGGCGCCTCCAAACGCGACCGGTTAGGGTCACAATCAAGAACCGCTGCTAAAAGCGAACTCGATGACGCACGGAAGACGAACAATCTGAGAATTGATAAAAATTTTTAGCGTAACAAGCTTGACACTGTTTGGACAACCAGACAATTTTTAAATGAATACTACAGTGAAGTCTTGATCCAAGAAAAAATGTCGAGTTCGCGTTGTTTCTCAGATCCTGTGGTTCTACCGTTTCTTTATGAACGCGTCGAACGTAGAAAAGGACAGCGCGCGTAAACACGTGACATAGTCTGCGTCATCGACTCTCGGACCACGAGTTATCCAGGCCAGAATTAAAACATTAAATGCAGTTCAAATGATGTCGTGTCTAGTGTCATTTTAATCAGAAAGATGCCACGAATAATTTGCTGAAAGTTCCATAAAAAATTTGTATTGCTGTATTGTTACGTATTGCCTCATAAAAATGAAAAGAATTAATTTTTCCAAATCCTTCGCTATATTCGCAGAAGTCTCAGTAATATCTGTCAAAAGTATTTTCGTAATTTTAATAATTGCGAGAGACAAGAATTCCGTAGGTTGACTAGCGACGCAGCGTTTGGTGTTAACGAGCAGTTCCCATCCCGGCCGTGGCCGGACTATTTTTAGTGATCGTCGGCGACGGTTTCCGAGTCATTTACTTCGCTCGTAGGATTATTTCGATATCCGTCGTCTGCTCGAAGATAACGAGCAAATCGTCTTGTCGTGTTGGGCGTGCGCCGACGTCGCGTCCCATCGACGGACAGCGTTATTAACGGGCCTCGGTAACGAGCACGACCGAGTAAACTTTGGCCCGCGAAACGGTGATTAATTAAAAACATAATTAGTTCGCGGCATCCGCGACACCTTGGACCCACCCACCGGCCAGCTAATGTACCGTGAAATTGTCAACCGTCTTGTTCCATCGTCGTCGACGAGCGGCTTTCGATTTTTTCCTCAGATTAGGTTCTTGTCTCGTTAGCAACGTACCACCGGTCATTTCCTACGGAATACGCGAGCCGAGTATCGAGAGTATCTCGCGTGGGAGTATCGAGAGAGACGACTAACGAGCTCCCGCGATCGGGCCAGCCTCCAATTTGTCCCGGCGACGAAAGAACTTGTCTCGTTACCTCCTTCGCTTTTTACTTCTCCAGCTTTGCAATTTTCCCGAGACCTGCAGCGAAAAAATGGGATCGGAAAGCGGCATAATCTGTCGCGGATCTGTAATTGACACCGGAGCTCTCCTCTTTCGGACGATGCCATTATCTTTATTTCTCAGCACAGTAAAATCTCTTTTACTGTCCGGGGTCGTGGGCACGATCACGTGTCTACCCCCTCCACTGTCGTGCTGTCCTTCTCTACGTTCGGCTTTCTTTTGAAATCTGTCCGTGCAGAACAAGGCTGTTGGACAGTAAAGGGACTTTTACTGTATTCCTCTTCTATTCTTTCTAAAATGGTAGCCGAGTAGAATGAACACAGATTTTGTTTTGTACTCGAAATAATTAGTCATAATTATTTCGCTGATTATTTGATAATCAGTACTCTCTGAAACCTCAATTCCCAGAAATTCGTTCATGAAACTTTCAAGGTTACTTCTCACCCCTACGGGAGAATTACTATAACTCCGAACCAAGTGGATATTCCAAGCTGAAAAAGATCCTGCACATTCTCGAAACCCGCGTCCAGAAACTCTCCAAGTTGGTACTAATTATTTCGCTGATTATATGAGAATCAGTACTCTCTGAAACCACAATTCCCACAAATTCGTTCATGAAACCAGCTCGTCTGTCATCGAGCTCTTTCAAGCTTACTTCTCACCCCTACGGGAGAATTATTATAACTTCGAACCAAGTGGATATTTCAAGCTGAAAAAAATCCTGCGCATTCTCGAAACCCACGTCCAGAAACTCTCCAAGTTGGTACTAATTATTTCGCTGATTATATGAGAATCAGTACTCTCTGAAACCACAATTCCCACTAATTCGTTCATGAAACCAGCTCGTCTGTCATCGAGCTCTTTCAAGCTTACTTCTCACCCCTACGGGAGAATTATTATAACTTCGAACCAAGTGGATATTTCAATCTGAAAAAAATCCTGCACATTCTCGAAACCCACTACTAGAATGTCCCTAAGTTTGAAATCCATGCACCCAACAATTCCTCCGAAAAAAATTCCTAAAAATTGCCACTTGCTCCACATCTGGAAGTGAGGTTTTTGTCGAAGAACGAGCGGTATGGGAAAAGAGTCCGGATGAAAGAAAGTTCGGTCTCGAGACACAGGTCGTCCCCGTTGGCTGGCGTTAATCCGAGAAAATACCGATTCTAATGGTAAAATATCTCCGGCCCGAGTCGGCCCGGTTCGTCCTCCTTATTTCGACGCGGTTCTCGTGCAGTCTCTCTTTCGCGACGGCTAAGATATATTGTTATTAAATGGTCTCCCTTCGGCGGTGCGCGCACGCCAGTATATTACGTAGCGGGGCTTCTCTCCTGCCATCGTGCACGCACGCCACGACAGCTCGCACGCAGCCTGGCCTTCTACGCGCGGATTCGCCCTTTTATTTACGATCGCAGGGCATGCGATTCGTTTCGCGGACTTCCGGTCGCGACAGCTTCCCGCGAGACTCGATTTTCCTTCGATCGGATCATTTGTCCTCGGAATTGCCGAAAATCCCAGCAGAATCACCCTTACAGACATCCTAATACCATGAGAATAATTCATACAGCTGGATCGAGACAATAGAGTGATTTAAAAAATTGTTACGACTTGATCAAACCACCTGGGAGCTTCACAAAATTATTGGAGCTAGATAGAGCCACGAGGGAAACTTAAAAAATTAATATTGGTGGCTGGAGGCATTACGGACACTTTAAAAAATGCATACAACTGGATCGAGTGTGGAGAAAATTTTTAAAAATTAATTGAAGTAATACTATGAGAAAAATTCATTCAGCTGGATCGAGACAAAAGAGTAATTTAAAAAATTGTTACAACAAACCACCTGGAAACTTCAAAAAATTATTGGAGCTAGATAGAGCCACGAGGGAAACTTAAAAAATTAATATTGGTGGCTGGAGGTATTACGGACACTTTAAAAAATTCATACAACTGGATCGAGTCTGGAGAAATTTTGAAAAATTAATTGAAGTGGATAAACTCATGGGGAACGCTTGAAAAAATCGTACAGCTATGTAAAGTCGCGAGAACAAAAAAAAATTCGTGCAGGTAGAGCGTAGTTTCTCTCATAGATTCCAGGTACTCGAAGGTGGTGTAGAGGGGGGTTATAATGCGGCGTAACTTGAAGAATACAATCTAAGGACGTTTCTGTAGTTCCGTGTCGAGGGTGGTGCCGAGTGGGGTTAGTTACCTGAGAAGTGGTTTGCCACGTAAACAATACAAGCGTAGGACAGTTCAGTAGTTTCACGGTCGTCAACGAGTGCGTGTCGGCGATTGTGACAGTTTGAGTATAGCGATTATTCCGAACGAGCTGCTTAACCCCTTGCCGTATTTTCACGATACAAACTCATGATGAAGATTATTTCAAACGAAGTCTAACGAATATGAATGTTACGCCTTTCTTTTTAAACGAAATAAAATTTGATTCGTTTGTAATCAATATTTACGCTTTAAAATAAATATAGCCATACAAAAAATATAAATTTTCTTTTCTCTTCTACGACATTTTTGGGGGCAAAGACGGTTTTAATCGCTGTAACTGCGAAGAAAATGATACGGCAAGGGGTTAATTTCCATTACTCCGTGGCGAGCTGTAGTCGAGCGAGAAGAATTTCTCCACAATCTGTGAGTACATTTATACATACATTGTAGAAAAGTCCGATTCTCGTATAACGCGAAATCTAGAATTGCGACCGAAGGTCTGGATTAGGTCCGGGATAGTCGAAGTATGAGAAAATCAGGGAGACTCGCGAATGGTGGGGAGGTTAATTGAAAAGCAGCGGAAGGGTGTCATTAAATAAACCGCGAACGTTCCTGCGGTTCCGCGGCGCTGCCCGGTTCCGCCGGCACTTTTGGTAATGAACTAATATTTGCAATGTCCGTCCGGTCGGTGGTTTTCGTACCCAACGTGGCGGGTTCTGGCTTACCTTCCGCGTGTCGGAGGGTGATTGCCAGCAATCTCCGCACACGCGTCTCTCGTCAAATATATCCCTATCTCATCTTCGGGAACCACGTCAAACAATTCTCAATTTCAAGCTAGACGTACCAAGACAACATTTCTTTCTCAAAAATTAACTAGCCCTCAATACCCGATCCTCGACCTTAAACATCCACCACGTTTGACAACAATCCATCCAACTGGTTCTCTAAAAATAATTCCCAAAAATTGACAAGTGCTCTTGCCGGGAGGTTGCATGTTTTTGGTGAAGAAAGACAATGGTAAATAGGAAAAAAAGATTTTAATGATAAAACAGTGACTTACCGACGTCTTCCTCGAACATGTGGCTCGAAGAATGTCAGCCGAAAGTGTCCTCTCTATCAAAACCATTTCTATCCCTCCATTGACCGCATGAACACTCGCATAAGCTCCGGAGCGACCCTGAAACCCCGCCGAACAGTTCTCAAATCTCTGTAGTCCCTTTCCGAATTTTTTTTTTGTCGAACGCGTGATAACGAAGAGACGCGGAAACGTCGATGACAAACGAGCCGAAACGGTCACTCCGAGGGGAGTAATCGTTTCCCAATTGAAATCCAATAGCAAACGGTATCAGCTCGCCCCTCGAGACGCCTCGTCAACCCTCCCCCGACCATTGATCATCGGTCTAAAGTGTGTCTGACGCGAATTATGCGGGGAACGGGGCTCCCCGGCTGGAAAAACCGTGTCCAAGCCGCGAGCCACAGAGACCGGAGGAGTCGAGGAGAGTTTTCACGGATTTAAATAATATCCGTTTATATTATCGAGCAGCTCGGGCTGAAAGTAGCAGCCGTGTGCCGCGGCACACGTTTCCAACGTGTCGGCGACCATAAATCCGGCCGCGCAGAGAAGCGCACCGCACCGCACCGCGCTGCGCCGCGCCAGGGAGAGAGAGAAAATCTACAATTCTAAAGCTTTCCATAAAACACTCGACAAAACGCTTCGCCCGCGGTTTTCGAGTGGCCACACCGGGCCCACTCCACTTTTCCCGCGTCTTCCCTGCCGCGCCAGCCCCCTCGCACACCCCCCGCCCACCCCCGCGGATCTCTGTTGAAATATGTAAAACCGTGTAACCTCTTCAATTTACATAGCAACGGGCGAGAGAGGAACCGGCACGCTTCTCTCTCACTCTCTCTTTCTCTCTCTTTCTCACTCTTTCTCTCTCTCGCGCGTAGACCCACGCCGCCGCCGAGCTGAAAAGTGGCCGATCCTCCTCTTATTAATTGATCGTCCGAAATCCGACGATCCACTTCCCTCCCCTGCCGCATCACCGACATCGAGAACCCTTCCGCCCCTGTTTTTCGCCGGCCACCCTTCACGGTTTTCTATTTTGCGGATCGGAGACGCTTTCCGTTCCATCGATGCTGCAAAGAAACTGCAGGCATTTTTTTTACTTGGAATCCAAGCGAGTATTGTTTGGAAATATTGTGATCTTCAGCTTTATTTTATTTATGTATATAGATTCCGTGTTGATTTAAATTAATTTTGTATGTTGGCAGGAAGTTGTGTTTAGCATCGAATCTAACATTGAATTTAATATTGCATATATGTATATTAAATTTATATTGAACTCCTCGCTGTTAAATGTTCTGGTTAAATGGAAAAGAAAGAATAGAGAAAGCGCACGTTTCTAATATATTTAATTTCACAATGGTTCTGGGTATACAATATTTTTTGTTGTTTCATTGTCTGTGCTGATACAGAGATTGTCAAAGCAATCGGTGAAGAACTTTCGAAAATTTAAGATTTTGAACAAACGAACATTTACATTTTTATTTATATAGATGCACATTGAATTGAGCATTCAATTTATATATTGAATTTATAATTGTAGCATTTAGCATAGAAATGATACCATTGAATTACATTTATATTTTAGCAATTAACTCTATGTATATTTTAGCATTGAATCGCGTTTATACGGGAGCGTTGAATCAATAAATTTGAGGTGTCAGTCAACATCATGTAAAATTCACACGTTCCAATTGTCATTTCCACAAAGGTAAATACAGTGCATTTACCAGTAACAATGATCAGTAACGGGTCATAAAAAGTGATTAGTATATATTATTTTATAAAAATGACAAGAATAGTTGATTTATATTTTTATTATAGCACATACGTTCGACAATCTGGTAGATCTGTACACACAATACCACCAATTCTAAACTAAACATCAATTTATTAACCCTTAGCACTCGAGCGACGCCTCTCAGGCGCCATTAATAATTGATGTACCATTATTCAAAATATTGTTTACATTATTAGATCTGTCGGTATCGAATCAATTGCTCAACATTTAAGTATTGTACGAGGTATTACATCAATTTCATATCTACCAAATTTAAAAAATCATACAGAATGTAAATATTCTAGATCGGAAGAAATGTTTAATTTTTCAGTTAAAATCGCTCCGAGTGCAAAGGGTTAAATCTGAAATTAAAAATAATCTACTACACATTGAAATAGGTGAAATTAGTGTAAACCGCATAAAAATCGCATGGCAGACCTGCTAAAATTTCGAAACAAATTCAGCATCAACCCCCCACCGCGGTACGATAAAATCTATTTCGAATTTTCCTCAAATTTCCCGTGTATTTCTTCTTCCGAAATGATTCACGGAACCAGCGGTAACGATAAAGAACAAGCTCGCGCGAAGGGTAAAGGGGTGGAAGTCCCCCTCCCTGCAGAATGCCTGGAACGTTGTCTCACGTGATAGACGTCCATCATCGCGCACGACGAAAGCCTTAGCGTCGCGTCGCGACGCACGGCCGCGACACACGTAAATACACGTGTGTACCGTCGTTGATACAACGATCATCTTTTTTTTTTCCCCCGGTCGCTGTTCCGCCGCCTTGTCGACGGTAATTGCAGTCGCTCGGTTCGTTTTTCTTGCTCCACCCCCGTGTATTCCATTCTCTCTCTCTGTTCTCGTCGACGCTATCCGTGATCCAGGCCGACGCGGCGCGCCGTTGCCACTGGTATTTCGAAACTCGCTGAACAAACAAGCGCCGATAAAAGTACCGCGGTATATAGTACATCTGGAAGTAGGGACCATCAGTCACGGCGCATCTGCGAACCACTTTGGTTCCCCTCCGCCTCCGCCGCCTCCCCCCGCACTCGGAGTCTCTCTCTCTCGGTGCTAGTTCTCTCGCGTTCTCTCTCCTCGGCCCCTACGGGAGTGCAGCGGGTGTCCCGAACTTCTATACCACCCACACCCGCCCGACACTACGCTGCGCGCCGCTAAAAACCATTTGTCATCGGCCGCGTAAATATGTTCTCGAGCGAAACGTGCGCTCCACTCTTTTCCCCTTTTCTTTCCTCTCGCATTTCTCTCTTTCCTTATTTGTTTCTGCCTCGAATCCTCCTCTCCCGAACGATTGCGACAGCTCAACCACCCCCGGACTCTTGTGGAACGTGTCGGAGCACGATCGTTTTGTCGTCAGTGGATCGCCTCGGTTTTTTACGGACTTCGATGAGCAAGAGAACTTACAAACTTGCTTTTTAATCCCTTGCACTCGGAGCTATTTTAACTCGAAAATCAAACGTTTCCTCTGACCTAGAATATTTCCATTCTCTATGATTTTTTAAATTTGGTAGATGTGGAATTGATATAATACCTCATGTAATACTTAAATCTTTAGTAATTGATTAAATACCGACATATCTCATAGTGTGAAGAATATTTTAAATAATTGTACAGCAATTTTTAATAGCGCCTCAGAGGCGCCACTCGAGTGCCAAGGGTTAATACTTGGTTTACGGGACCCGTCAGAATGACGGGTTCTAATATTCTTAATTTGCAATTATTAAGATTGTAAAGATGCTTCGCTGAGAAATTATTTACCAAATTTAATTCTTCGGGTATATGCTATCGGAAAAATGGCCAATAATTTGGATAGACACATTCTTGTTATGTTTATAAATTAATGTAAAATAGTTATATTTAGACCTCCGTAAACCTAGTGTTAAAAAGCATTTAGTATGAAATTAAGTAGTAAGTAATTGAATAATAAGAACAGACATACACTCTCGCTCAAAAATATGTGGATAGTTTGTTGAAAGTATAATTTATTTTATAGTACCGAATTGTACAATTTAATTATTACAATCTCTTGAATAAATAAAAGTTTCTTCGGCTGGGCTAATACTGTTTCAATCCACGATGATCCATTAGCGTGGTTTGCTGTCTTCTCAAGACAAATAATAATTATTGGTGAGATATCTAATGAATTTATTATTAACTGTATAAACTAGACCGCATAAAAAAACCAAACGTGTTGTCCACATACTTTTCAGCGGAAGTCTATATACAGTAGCGGACAAAAGTTTAAGACGCTCTAAAAAAAAGACGATAACTATTTTAGTATTGCACTATACGATTTGAACTTTGTTGGGAAGCCAGAGCAATTAGTTTACTACAGGATGAGAAAAAAAATTGTTTCAAAAATTGCAATTGATCGGAATTGTTGAAAAAATAGTAAAAATCGCATTCTCAACTTTTTTATGTGGGCCTATATTGAAAATTTAAAAAATACGTTATGTCGATCCGTGTCAATTAAACCTATTCTGAAAATTTCGTCTAAAATCGGTCGACGTTGCAACGAGCTACAAACGTTAAAGACGGTAAAAATTGCAGATTTTTACGATTTTCGACTTCTAACTGCAATAAATCTAAGGATTCTTACACCTTTCGATGCCAGTCGTTTTTTCCCGAATCAACCGATTTCGATGACACTTTCACAGTGCATATAATTGACACAGATCGACAAAACGTATTCTTTAAATTTCCAATATAGACCCTCATAAAAAAGTTGAAAATGCAACTTCTACTATTTTTTCTACAAATTCGATGAATTGCATTTTTTGAAAAAATTTCTTTTCACATCCTGCAGTAAACTAATTGCTCTAGCTTTTCATAGACATAAAATAATTTTTTAATTTATCGACAAAAGCATTATAGAAGTTTTAAAAAGATATTTAAAGTGTGTACCCAGTTAACGATATAAGGGTTGAAAAAAGAAAATTTCGAAATACGGAACTCACATAATTATTATTAAAATATATATTCTCTGGTACTATGTAAACTAGACCGCATAAAAAATTAAACGTGTCGTCCACAGAACTTTGAGAGGGAGTGTATATATCATAGACATAAAATAATTTTTTAATTTATCGACAAAAGCATTATAGAAGTTTTAAAAAGATATTCAACCCTTTGCACTCGGAGCTATTTCAACTGAAAAATTAAACATTTCTTCCGATCTAGAATATTTCCATCCTGTATGATTTTTTAAATTTGGTAGATATGAAATTGATGTAACACCTCATAAAATACTTAAATGTCGAGTAATTGATTCGATACCGACAGATCTGATAATGTAAACAATATTTTAAATAATAGTACATCAATTATTAATGGCGCCTCAGAGGCGTCACTCGAGTGCTAAGGGTTCAAGTGTGTACCCGGTTAACGACGTAAGGGTTGAAAACAGAAAATTTCGAAATACGAAACTCACATAATTATTATTAAAATATATATTCTATGGTACTGTGTAAACTAGACCGCATAAAAAATTAAACGTGTTGTCCACATATTTTTGAGCGGAAGTGTATATCTTGGTTGAATTAATAGGTGGAAGAACGAACCATTTAGACAAAATTACAACCTTCATGCACATTGCACAGGATCGAGATAAACAATCATATTAACACGACGCGACGTTTAAAAAATTACTTCACGAATCACAAAATAATGTCTGCGACAAGTATGTACCCAGAAGAGAATTAACCCTTTAACTAAGGCTGTGGTCAATAGACTACGGTACGAAACTTTCGTGAGATACGGCCGTCGTCAATAAGCGATTTAATGAATTATGCCGGGAACGGGGGTCGCTTATTGACTTTTATTTATTTGATCGAGATAGCGTCGACGAAACAAGTGCGTACAGTGTTTATGCTTCGTTCGTTGCGTATCAAACGCATAATAAACACCGCTTTCTATACCGGATGTATTTGTTTACACTGCCTTAGCTTAGACGGACTAATTTTCTTAGCAAACGTATTTTCTATATAATATATAAGTGTAATTATATAAAAGGGTGTGGTAATTACTCCGTTTAACCCCTCTAACTTTGCCATTCTTATATACATAATTATAGATAAGAAATGAATGTATCAGCATTTGTACAACTTTTCTTCTTTTTGTTTTGCGTTTAGACAGACACATTTGTGAATATATGCCAGTTGCTAAAGGGTTAATCTCTCCATAATAATTTGACAAGTATTCCGTACATTTCATGTATTTCATATTTATCTCACAACTGAACCCCGTCAGCCATAAAGACGAATACACACGGCACACCTTTCGTTTCTATAAAGATCGGAATTTCGTGGAGAGATCCGAGGACTAATGCGACAGTGAAACCATTAAATATCGAAGCGGCGCGGCAAAGGGGCCAGAGGAATAAATGAACAAGCGATCGAGCAGACTCGGGAGATAGCGGGAGACGGTAAGGGGGTTTCGCAGCGCGAGGTTACGCAGGGTTTATCTTTATTTCTTGTAAGCCGCGCGTCTTCGCCCCGGAGGGAGTAGCTTAAAAAGTTGCTCTAATAAAACCCCCCGAGCCATTTGTCAAGGGGTGTGTACCAGCGCGTCGGTTCCCGGGTTTCTTCGCTCGAAATGTATGTAAAACACATCCCGAAAGACGACGACGTGGTTCGCGGAGTCGTAACCGGGCGCGCGGCTCCTGATGGCCCGACATCTAAAATAATAAAAGTTGCCTCCGTCATTTGTCAACGCTTCCTCCGAGGACCGACTACACCTCGTAATTTCGCGATGTCGCAGCTGCTACCCCCTGCCCACCCCTACGCACGTCCTTTTTCATCCAACAACACCGGTTTTCTTCGGCTTCCGACGCGCCCTCCGAAGTACAAGATTTTCCTGATACTCCGACACCATCGCACGCGGCACAATACGGCTGTATCTTGGTGCAGAGGTTACATAAAAATTGATTATTACTTTTTAGAATTTTTTAAAGCGTTTCGAATTGTGCGATTTCAAGGGTACACACTTGAAGGTTGTTTTAGGAGTCGTTGTTCTAGCTTTACGATTTTTTTTACGATGTAGCGACGAAAGCTTCTGCTATGGGACTTGCGTGGCTATTTTTGTCCACGTTTTAGCTGGTTTTGTGAATTTTTTGATGCCGGGGATATCAAAATTGAGCTTGCTGTGAGCGATCAATGGACACCATTCTTACAAGTAGACATCGTAGAGGAATTTCGTGTTTTGAGTCTAATTTGACTGAGCGTAAAATAGCATTGCAGTCTAAATTTTTAAATCAGAAATTTTGGTTCGTTAAATTTTGATATTTTTCAATTGACAGTTTTTTAAAACCACCTTGCAGACGTTTTAGATCGCCTGAAACATTCTTTAACGCTGTAACCGCCGAAAGATTTACAGTCTAGCCAATGGACAGTAATTAGAGCGCCGGAACGCGACTAATAATGTTTTAAAATAACGTCTTCTTCGAGAAACGTACAGAGCGGTGTTCCCTTTTGTAAAAAGCAGGCCCCAGTGAAAGATCCGAAGATTTCGGGACAAAGAAGCGGGCATTCGGGGCATTCTTGACAGATTGAAAACGCAAAGTTGAAAAAGATGACAGTAAATTGTCCGAGCGTTAATTAAGCCGAGCGTAGGAGCTGCGAGGCGGAGGGAGGTAGGAGAAGGTAAATAAAACCGCGGTTTCGCAGAAGGCGATGCGAAACGACGACGTCGGTTCTTTATGCGAGTCCGCCTTAATCCTTTGTCGAACGGGCGAGGACGCGTCTCGGGGTGAAATAATAAATAAAATGATACGTCGGTGCCGGGCTCGCGCTGCCCGGCGCAATAATCTACATGAACGAATGGTGCCAGACGACTTTTATGAAACGACCCGAACTGTGGCCCCTCTCTTGCAGCCCTTTTACAAGCTCGAAAAATAAAATCTGCTAACCCTTCCGCGACAGGACGAGAAAGAGAGATAGGGAGAGAGGCCGGCGTTCGGATAAAACCTTAAATACGACCGCTGAACACCGGGGGCCGACAATAAAACTCTCGTAAACCATTCCCTGGAATAATGCACCTGCTTGACCGTTGCCACGCCACTCCGCCGTCCTCCGTTTCGCGATTTTCTACCGGTCACGCTCCCTACGACCATTCAGCTCCCTGTCGCAGTGTTGGAATCGCCGTACAATTCTCCGCAGGCCATTCGAGGCTTCTAAAATGTCTTCTGAGCATTCTTTAAATTTTTCCGGGCCCCACCAACACGTTAAACTAACGCTAGTAAGTTGATTAATTGATTCTTTCACGTTCAGGTCTGTTATAAATAAATTGCGGAATGTTGACTCAAACTGGCCTTAATTTTTACATTTACTCCAGCGTGTTATTCACTCTTAATATATTAATGTAGAGGATTTAAAATATTACACGTCTTCCTCGGAACTTCCTTAGAAAATACTTTCGCTATTTCACAAGAATGGTTTAGAGGTTCGTATGTGTTTATAAACAATTTAGGATTCAGCAATCTCATGACTTAAACCCCCCCTAATTATACATAATCTACATTATGTTCCACTGTCAACAAAATTCTCGACCTCGAAGCGACCCCTTCCCCCTCCTGTTCTGTCCCAAATTCATCTGGGCTAGAAATTCTTGTAAAATAATTTAAAAAAACGTCTTTAATGTTCTGCATCTTGGATACACTACAAATACTACATCTACCTCACGCTATTATATCGCCAATCCAGTGCACCATGTCTTTCCAAACCGAAGAAATCCAGAAATTTCCGTCTCGAAGAAAAGGCGAGGAATTTCGAAGAGTGTTGCACAATGGAGCCTCCTGGAACAAGATCCCGAAATGCTCCGCGAAAATTGTGGAGGGTAGGAGGGGAAAGTCGAGGGGCACCGGGGCGCAACGTTCCCGGCATTGAAGGAATGATCGAGCACCGTCCGCGTTCGGGATAAGCGTCCGCGGGCGCTCGGTTATTCCAGTTTATTTTCAAGTAACCCTTCACATTGCGCTAATGTATTTCTTTCAAACCGCCATTCACCCCGTCGACGTTTCAATCCGGTCCATTCACGGCAGCTCCACCCGTTGCTTCCCCGTGCTGTGTGAAACACTCACCCGATCGATCTAACCGCGTGCGCCACCGTCGACCATCGTGGAAATTTTCACACGACTTAATCCACCAACCCCCACCCCCCGAGTGACTCGTGCTTTTTCCTTTTCCACCCTTTCTATTCTTCGAGTGCCTTTATTTCTTCGCCCCTCTCTCGTGGCAATTACCGGATAAATCGTAAAAAAAAGTCGATTCCTCGATCTCGTCGGGACGGCGAGGAGAAACGCGCATGTTACAAGGGGTTGCGGAGCACGCATTCCAGCCAGATTCGACGGCGACAGTTCGCCGACAAAGGGTTCGGGCCACCAGGGTCCGTTTGAACCTCGTGGATCGCTAAATATTTCATTTCGTATCCCTCGAAACGTTTAATCTCGGCTCAGGTGCGCCGCGCGCCGCGAGATATCGCGTTGCATGTCCCGGCTGCCATACGTCCAAAGGACACACACGCGAGCGTCGCATCCTCCGGATAACTTGGACCCGAATTAACCAGCGAAAGAGCCGTCGTACCCTGCAGGACTCGAGAGATCAGTCCCATCGAGTTCCTAGCATTGCTCTGCCAAAAATGTCCCTTGAAGCGAGCACTCCGTTTCTCTTCCATTGCGCGTCCTCGGAAGATCCAGGGCGAGATGAGAATTAAGGTCTGTCGTTCAAGCTTCTTTCTATAGGCTGTTAGGATCATTAACCCCTTGTGTAAAGTTCTTTACCTTACATAGAAGAAAAAGAAACGATTTAAATGAATCGTATGTCCTCATTTATTTGAATACTTAAATATTGATAATTATTCTGGAGATTAGACGAATGTTCAGTCATTGATGATACATGTGAAGTAGTAGCAAAAATCTAGAATACAAGAGAGCATATGCATAAGTGAAAATTAACAACCCTTAAATTTAATTTCTTCGAGGAGCGTTTTAGTCAATGAAAAAAAAATTTCAAAAATAGAAACTTGCAATATAAAAATTGAAAGGCTCTGTATGATGGTATTTAGAAAAGTCTAGCGATTACATTATGGCGGAGTATTAAATAAACTTAATTATAGTTAAATTGTATTCGATCGCCAGTTTCATGAAAATTCCAAAGATGATCGATCGCACAATATTTTGTACGGGCGTTTGCGTCTAATGTTAGGGTCAATTCCCTCGCCGGTGTTTTCCGGAAAAAGTGTCGCGGGGGTGGTCGGGAAAAAAGATTCGCCCGATAAATCGTAGGCGTAAGAGCGAGCACCGGTTATTGCTCGCGTGCCTTTGTGGCTCCGCTCGAGGATCCGGGAACTTTCATTATCGGACTGCGCTTTCGCCCAACCCCCGGTTGCCATCTTCGTTTACATTTATGATTTAATATGATCGTCCATTGTTGCGTCCCCTTTGATTCCGCGCGCGTTCGCTCGCGAGCACCAGCACGAGCACACTCACCCCCCGTACCTTTTCCCTCGACAAATATCTTTCTCTCGGTTCCTGTTACGTATGTAATTCGAACGCTGCCGGTCCGTCTCGGAACAATTTTCCCTCGCTTCCTTCGTTCTTCGTAGAACCCCTGAACGGGGGGATGATGGGGTTGCGAAATCTTAATCTACTGCCACTGATCCTCGTAATCATTGAGACTTCAGTGGTGCTGGATGTTGCGTAAGACTATTCTAAATTTTAATACGATGTGCTGAAATGGTCAGTACTAAAATATTCAGTACTAAAATCTTGCGATATTGTGTTCGAGAATATTTTTACGGTGTGCGAGAGTATTCTGTGTAGTTCGACTGTTGCATTCTGTAGCATTCTGCGGAATTCCACAGAATTTTGCAACATTCATATCAATCTATAGCATTTTATAGCATTTTATAGCATTTTATAGCATTTTATAGCATTTTATAGCATTCTATAGCATTCTACAGCATTCTGTAATACTTAATAGCATTCTATACCATTTTATAATACTTAGTAGCATTCTATAGCATTCTAGAGCGTTCTACAGCATTCTGTTGAATTCCAAAAACATTCGAAAAAAATTCCAAAAAAATTCCAAAAAATGCGGGGTCTTCAGTAAATCCGGAAATAAAATGATCGCGAAGCATGATCGGCCGTCGGTGTCCCACGCGGCGACAACGGGCGAAATCGGCGCAACAAAAGAGGCACAAAGGGCGGTCGTGGTTGGAATATTAAATTCGCGGGCAGAATTCGACGAACTTTTCACCGGGAAGCATTATGGCCGGCTATCTGGATGATGTAGCACCGAAGTTGGGAAGACTCCTCCGAGTCAAACCCCCGGCGCTCTTACCGTTGTACCTTCTTCTCTCTCTCCCTCTCTCTTACTCTTGCTTTACCGGTTACCCAATCCCCCTATTTTCTCCGTTTCGCTCCTCCGTGTTCGTCTTTTCCTCGTTCTCCCCGTTGTCTCCCTCGCGAGGCTGCTGCTGCGGCTGCTGGCTCACTCTTTCTCTCTCTCCTTCTCTAGGCATAGCTTCCAGGGTAGCAATCTTTTATTATTAGCGCAGGCTTTACCAGACAATGAAACGAAAGGAACGGAATATGATATTGTAGTACAGAGGCTCGGCGGAAAGGGAAGCTATTGTCGGTCTCTTTGAATTTTAAAGTCAACGATCGATACGGCTCGGGGGATGCGCCTTTAGCCATATAAACCGCTCCGCTCGCCCCCGTCAACCCTAGCCCAGCCCTCTTTTCTACCCTGTGCCACCCCCTACCGCCCTTTCACTGCCTTTCTCTCTCTCTCTCTCTCTGTCTCTTCCATATACTCTCTCTGTCTCTCTCTCTCTCGTTTATGTCAGATCGCGGATGATACGAGCATTCGGCGAACGGCATCACTACCCACACCATATTCGATTCGGTGATCCAATTTTTCTGCTCCGATGTACGTTCAATGCGATTCCGACTTCTTCCCAGAGAATCCGACAAAGAAATTTCTCTCCCCCACACCTCATTCTAGCCATGAGAAAACTCGCTTGGAATCCTCCTTCCTACTGACGCGAGTTTCAAGGTGATACAAGCATTTTTCTTCAAACTGTTTCATTTTATTCATTTGCCCGATCCGGTTGGGGATGGCACGTGCATTCTTCTGCGTTATGTAACATTTAACAGCATTCTGTAACATTTAACAGCATTCTGTAACATTTAACAGCATTCTGTAACATTGTTTAACAGTATGTATCATTCTGCAACATTCTCTAGCATTCCGTAACATTCTCTAGCATTCTGTAACATTTTATAGCAGCCTTTAGCATTCTGTAGCATTCTATACTACTCTACAGCATTCTATACTATTCTATAGCATTTTATAACATTCTGCAATATTCTGCAACATTTTATAGCAATCTATAGAATTCTGCAACATTCTGTAGCATTGTGTAATATTTTATAGCTAGCTTCAGCACTCTGTACTATTCTATAGCATTTCTATAACATTCTACAACATTCTATAGCATTCTACAACATTCTATAGCATTCTACAACATTCCATACCATTCTGCAACATTCCATAGCATTCTGCAACATTCCATAGCATTCTGCAACATTCCATAGCATTCTGCAACATTCCATAGCATTCTGCAACATTCCATAGCATTCTGCAACATTCCATAGCATTCTGCAACATTCTATAGCATTCTGCAACATTCCATAGCATTCTGCAACATTCTATAGCATTCTGCAACATTCTATAGCAT